>VWYO01026762.1:435210-482848 GCA_013400275.1 Rhadina sibilatrix | reverse complement strand
ACTCCAACACAGAATTTCCTGCTGAGCTGAAGTGCCTCTGCAATCAGGTTGCAGTCCCAGTTCCCAGATCCCTCTTCCACCTGTGATTGAAATGTGTGCATTCAAAGCTCCTCGCTGTTGCTGTGCAATGGCTACCTGGGTGAGAGGGACCTAAAGCCATTTAAGCATCTCCTCTTGTACTTTTGCATAAGCATTTTAGATCTTAACAGGGCAGAACAGCCTCTTGCTAATCAGTCATATCAGGATACACAAAGTTGGTGTTCCAGTTGGGACCTTAAAGCACATCTATCCACACAAAACCTAACATGCACTCTAAATGTTAGAACAGCCACCCTGGTATAAGCAATTTGATCCCCTTGCTGCTGGAGGAAAGGACAAAACTTAACCTTTCCCTCAAATCTTCGAAGAGTGCTGAACCACTGCAGGCATGCAGAGATCTGTGGCAAGGGAAGAACTTGACCTCCCCTCTTCCCTCACACTCTCAGTTTGTTTCCTTAAGTAACCGCAAGCGAGCTTGCCTCTAGAGCTTTGGGTTTCTGCCTTCTCATAGCAGGACTCAGACAGGTCCTGTTATCTTCTGTATGATGACTATGAAATGTCAGTTCAGCTGCAGTGGGGAACTTTCCACAGGACAGGATTTACTTCCTGAAGGGTATTCCCTGACTGCAAAGGTGATCTTAGACAGACTGGATGAGGTAAAATTAAAAACTTTAGGAAGGAATGAAGATGCATTTGCACAGAAGTTGGTAAAATAATACACTGTAACAGCTGTTCTCTCTCTCTCTCTCCCCTCCTAATGACAGATGTTATCACCAGTAGGAGGAGATCTTCACAGAAAAATAGTACAGCAAAAAAGCTGCCAGAAGCTCAACAGATGCTTGTGAATATCAAGCATTAAGTTCAAGTCTTTTTCAATGACAGAACTTTTCACAGAGAAGAACGGGCTGTCGTTCACCTGGTGCTTCCCAGACCCCAGGATCTCATCCAGCAGGCAGCTGCATCTAGTGAACTACATGCTGGCAGAGGAAAGAGGATGGCCTGTGGCCCCTGCAAGGAACCATCAGTCAGAACCAAATGAGGTCTGATGGAAGAAGGGAAAAAAGGAGGAAGAAAACAAGAAAAAAGAAACATCACCCCCCACCCCCCTTTACAGCACTGTCAGGGAGAAGCTAGTAGCCCACTTTGCCAAACCCCTCTTATAGCTCTTTACACTGATAAAAACACTCTGAGCTGACAGACCAGAAAGCTCTTGAGCACAGGGAACCAACACTCACTCATATAGATAATATAATTGAGATGCTGAGCTTCAGAAAATTTGTCTGAATTAGAAAGTGACTGTATTTGTCTTAATATGGCAGAGCTTCTGGTTTCCCATTACATCCTTTCCTTTTTCCAACACTAAACATCTACTAAATGGCCAGTTTCATAGCTAGTACAGGTTCATATTCAGTATGCTTTAAAAGTTATTTCCAATACAGGACCTCCTTCCAACTTACTTACCAAACCCCTCAACTGGAATTGTGAAGACTTCTTTACCAACTGCTTTCTCTCTAACACTCAAAACATTTTGTCCTAGAGAGCCTGTCACATCCTCATAGGCATTTCTGACTCCAATTTAACTACATCACTTCTACAGTCAAGAGTGTTGTTTTTTTTTAAATCCATGGTGAAATCCTGCTACTTGTCTTTGCTTGTAAAAGCAGTTGCAGTCATGAGCAGACAGGAAAATGTAACTTTACAAAAACAAGGCACAATGGCCTCTACTTTGTTTTGTTTTGGTGAAGGCCTTAGAATATCTTAAGTCCTGTTATTAAACATTTTACAGCTTTAAGTTTTTCAGGGTTAATTGCAGAAAAGTGCATAAATGAAAGGATAATGGACAGATTGCAGCGTGATACCACAGATACCAACTTTCCTTAAACTGGTATTTCATCTAAGTGGAAAACCTTCCCATTTTAAATCCAGTTGTAGATAGCGAGGTCTTTACAGTCAAAGTCAATAAAACAACATCTCAGCCTTGGTGAGGTGCAGGCCAGGCAGCTGTGGTTTGTCTACTGACAGTATGCAAAAGCAACCATTCTCTCTGGGAACTGTCCCTGCCCCAGTGTCAAGTGAGCAGAGCCTGGTAGTGGTGGGGCTCCCTCATGCTGTTCTCCAGGACCCAGCTGTGCAGGTAACTCTACCCTGTCTCATTTGTAATTAGTGCAAGTGTATCTAAAGCACAGTTTGAGTATCTAGCAGATATTTACCCCATCCCACACATACTGATGCAGAGCTCCAAGGAATGGGTTAGATCACCTAAAAAACCCAAAAGATGACCAAGTTTTGTAAACCAATTTAGCAATGTCTGAACCTAGCCTCATCTTTCATGGGGTTCAAAACAAACATCTTTCTACCAATGTTCTAACATCACTTCAAGTTTCACTCCCATCAACATATCTGACAGTCATCTTTGTACATTGCCCCAAAGAAACTCAGGGCCAGTAAAAGGCCCACGAAGAAACAACTTGCTGGAATGAATGTGACAAATACTTGCCAACCGCCAAAAGAAAAATCAAGTTAGATGGAGAAATATGAAGTTGCCATTTCATACCAAGAAAACTGAAGTTTCAAAACTTAATGTTCATTAGTGGTCATCTAGGGCAGCAAGATGCTACAAGAAATGACATTTGGTAAAAGGCTGGAGATAAATATTAATCATAAATTAAGAATTTCATTGAGATCTCTGGCCATAATTTAACAAAACTGGAAAGAAATCCTTGCCAAAATACACATCACTTCCAGGCAGGTATTTCTGAGTATGGTGACTCCACCCCATCATGTTGAAGTTTATGTGCTCTCTCATATACACACATCCTGTTACCATATAGAAATTTATGGATCACTAATCTTTTGAGACACATCTAATTTTGTTCTCATGCTTACACAAAGAACATTTCTACATCAACTTGTCAATTTTACAACTGAACAAAGAAGGCACAATCTCGTAAATAAGGTGCTCCAATGATAATTTAGAGTAGCTCTTGTTGGCTGCTTCAGGAGTGCTGCCCAGCAAAGGAGACTCCCTTAAGTCCGACAAAAAAATGAGAGGTTGACTCTTTTGTTGACTATTGCTCATCATCAGGTAAGACTAATCATTAATGGTGTTATACTTTGCCTACATAGGAAGTGAGCTTTCTCTTTTTCTCCAAGTCTAAATTCACTTGTATTCCATTTAGGCTTGATTACATTGATTCTGAACCTTACTATGATCAAACTTTGTCCCTAGCCAGCTGTTTTATTGTTCCATAGCTAAAGAACCCATGCTGTGCAATGGGGAAGGGAAGAAAATGAAAAAAAAACCCAAACTGTTAGAACTCCCCAAATTCAAAATACAATGTACAGAGTACAGCATGGTACTCTCTCCAACCTATTTACTGAAATGTTTGCTTTGCAAACATTCAATTGAGTTTGTTGTTCTACCCCACTGTAACTGCACAAAATGACACAATCTGGTACACAAAATACTCACTTAAAAATTCCAATTTGAGAAAACTCTTAAAAATCTTTCATCTCAAATTTCAATTTTCTATCATTCCCAAGAGCACCTATAATAATCACATCTGTGGAATGGTTACTGAAGAGTGGTACTTATAATTAGCCTTAATGCAGCATTTATTAAACACAGTAAATTTGCTTTCTACATTGTTGTTGTTGTTGTTCTTCTTCAATTAAGTTTTGCCTTACATAGTTTATACAATTCCAGAAGTAAACCTCCTTAATGCACAGGGCAGTGCAACCCAATTGACATTTGCATATTTACTGTATTAAGAAGTCATGGGAGCTTATAAAGATACTTAAAAGCCACATCTTACAGCAGACTAGGGAATACTCAATTTCAAACTCAAGCTCTTGGCAAGAATTAAAAAAAAAAAAAAACACATCACTAGTTTATTTTGGTATTTCAAGCCTGGCTACAGGAACTTTTCACTGCCAAGGAGAAAAAATCCTGCCACCTGCATTCTTAAGAAGATCATGGTGATACAAAGATTACATTTCTAAGGTTATAGCATACGGAAGTGGAAAAATAAGAGGATTCCCTTTCTTTTATTAAGCAAATAAAGCTTTCCAAATATTCACCCAGGACTTCACATACCCTATTTACCCTAGACAGAAACTGATATTGGAAGATGATCCAGCAGATTTCAAGCTGCCTATAATATCTCCAGCCTTGAACTCCAGAAGAGAACAAGGCCAGAGTATCTGACTAGCAAGTCAGGAAACACCTCACTGCTCTGCAAGGACGGTTTCCTTCAACTTTTAAGTTTTGCAAAATGCAAACTTCAGACCTGATTTAAACAAAGTAGAAAGAAAAGCAGGACACCACGAAAAAACTTGTGTGACCAATAATCAGTCTGAGATGGGTACTATAATCAGAAACAGATCATGAACACATCAGTTATGTCACGAAGTGCTCACAACCTTAATGTAGGTTAAACAGCAGCTTCTGGATTAACTTAAGGTCCCAGAATAGAAATGTATGGAAAAGGAAAAGTGATTTTAGGTTTCTGACAAAGTTAAAAATATTACAAACTTTTACCTTTTATTGAAAATTAAATATATTAGCAAAAGCAAGATTTAAGAAATATTTTACAAATGATTTACATACAAGAAAGCCAGTTATCAGACATATTCACAAATATGCAAACCTTTAATTACAAAAAGTACCTATTGGCAGCATGATGCTAACCTTGCCACTGCAGTGCGCTCTACTATTTATATGAATAAGGCATAGAACTCACATTTGCACCAACTTAAAAAGTTCAAATAAAACTTTAAGCTTTTGAATCCTGGATGCACAATCCCCCGATAGACACACGCACACTCTAAGATTTCTTCTTCTAAGCTCTACAAACTAAGTGTGTACTCTGGAAGAACAGCCTGAAAAGCCCAGTAGAAATGTAACTGGTACTACTAGCATTCAGATTTCAGTTTCCTCTTTAAAATGTACAGGCCTAGGTATGTAAACCATATTCACAGTTTAAGTATTTTTAGACAGAAGTACCTTTTCTTTTCTGCATTTGTTCCTTAAAGTTGGCTCTCAGTTCAGCATACAGCTCATGTCACCTGTTTTGTGATGCATACATTTACAAGGTAATTTAAAAAAATCTGTGCCATATTCATGGTCAAGATAGTTAAACAAGAGTAGTAATATCCAACTGTGACATTCAATACTATATTTCAAATATTTGTGCAAACAGCAAAAGAAGAGTTGTTTGAGGCAAACATTTGCAAAACCTTTATTACCTCCTCAATGTTGTAAACTTGGACTGTCAGCCTTAAGTTCTGCACTTCCACAGCTTAGAAAAGTCAATTGCTAAAATGATCAAGTCTCAAAAAGGTTCTTTTCTATGTAGTGCAAATTTTAATGTAGATAACACGTGAAAAACATATCTAGCTGGATAGACTTTGTGCAATTGTCAGTGGTCTTCTCTCTCATAGTTGAAGAAAGTGTGCATCCAATGAACCATGTGGTTCAGGAAGCTACGAGGGTGGAGAGAAAAAACAGTTCCATTACACTTCTCAAACCAGTGCTAGATGTGCAAAGGCAGCAAAAATTCCAGCTGCTACTACAACCAGAACAGAGTAACTTTTCAGGAAGACCCAGGCGGTTAGTCACTTGGACTGGTCTCTAGAAAAATAGGTGAGTATATGCTGGATTTTTATCAGACGGTCTTTTAAAGACATCATGGAGAGAACTGACAGCTGGTATCTGGGGTCTACTGGGAGAACAGCTAGAAGCCACCAACACCAAGCAGGACCATTGGGCATTGCCTAGAAATAAAACATAAGCTGGTTACCAATAACCAATGTTGTGTAGTTGACTACGATGAAAATATCGAAAGACAAAGTCATCAATTCCCACGAGTACTTATTAACGTTTGATACTAACTAGAGAATTCTGGGGCTATGAGGTTAGAAGAGTGCTGAAAGATTTCTTCTCCTCAACTGAGAAGTCAAAGTACACTTAAACTAAATTTTATAAAGCAATCATTTTTAAGACAACACAGGAAGATCATAGGCTCTTTGGGAAAATCCCAGATGGCTAAGTACAGTCATCCAATGACCAACCTCCCTGATAAAAATTAAATCTAATGCTTGTCATGCTGTTCTTAAGCTTGAATATTCTTAAAGCCTAATGTTTTTGTTATAATTACCATTATTTGATGGATTTCTCTGTCATGTCCCAATTCCACTCTCCTTCTCATTACCTTCTAGACAGAGCAGGACTACTTAGTAAGTTTTTTCTAAGCAGTTAAAACTCTGTAACTTTTTCCTGTACTTTAATTACCAACAGCAACCATTAGATGTCAGGCCTTGGACTGGACTTAACAGTAGAGGTCCTACCATTGCAGAGAATATTAAGTACCTCAAATGATTTGCAAAAATATTACTGGTAGTGGTACACTCCAGGATAACATTTCCTCATTTGCAGTTGTTACCACACAGCTGACACATTTGTTACCTATCATAAATCTCAGGTACACACCCACAGTACTGCTACCCTGCTAATTATTCCTCTTTCCTTGTAGGCTGTTTTAAATCTATTTTTATTAAATTGTTCTAAAACCACTTCTGACTTCATGCACCAGCCTCTACAGCATCTACAGTCCCTCCACACAGGTTAATACAGTTTCATAGAAATATGTAGCTGATAGGTGAGGGACAAGCTCCCCTAAGATCCCAATTCACATAAAACTCCACTTTGCAAACCAAATCTTACATATTTTTAAATGTTGTTTTTTCTATAACCTCCACTCCCTCAGATTCTTACCTTCATTAATTGTTTATAATAATCATCAAAATAGGTTGCTGCAGCTAGTTTCTCAAGAAACATTTGTCAAATGCTAGCAGTTGCAACAGTTTATGGCATTAGCTCAGAAAGGAGGGAAGTGTTACTTGTGATTACCTCTTTGCCAAAGGTAACTGCCTGCATGTGGTAGATTCAGTTTCTTTACTTTCACAGGGAGAAAACAGAGAGCTTTTTCACTCTGAATTCTAACAGAATTACACAAACTAACAGTTTAACAGTTACTGGAACTTAAGAGTGTTTTCAGTTTACTAGTTTTATTTCCACATCAGCATATCATCCTTTCCTGGACAAACTGCTGACCAGTGACAGAATTGCTTTTTGTTGCTCATTGTAAGAGAAACAAGGTGCAAGCCTTATTGTCTTTGAAGCTGGAGGAAAAAGTGGGAGTTTCTCTTTTAATACTTCACAGTTGGTAATAGGGTTTTTATTTTTAGCAATAAGCATCTAATAATGAATATTAAGTGATGTCTCACCTGTATATTTTCCTCCCTGTCAGGCATTGGTCCAAAGTGCTGAAGAATTTGAGTGCGAAATTTGTTTCTTAAGTTTTGGAACCAACTGCAAGCCTGATTGTAAACAAAATTGTGAAGCTCTCTCAATTTCTTTAGTTCTTCTTCATCAGCAACCTTTAGGAGGAAAGTTATGAAAATATGATTAGGGATAAACAATTAAAGAGTTTAAGCTAAAATCAAAAAACACTCAATTTCAACTATATTTAGATACATTTCTTGTGTTCTCTGTAACCTTGACTGCTAATGACTGAATGGTAAAGAAGTATTGTAACATTTTTAAAGTTACAGCTTCAATCTATTGTTGAAACAAAAACTATGGTTTTCTTATTTGTTTTATAGTAACAAAAAAAAAATTAAGCTAACTTCTAGGGACCTAAAAATTTGAAAGAGAGCTTTCAAGAACAAATCAAGGAAAAATATTGCTATATTAATACTAGAAAGTATTTAGACAGCATTCTGGATACCTTAACATCTTCCAAATATTCAATGTCTGCAGTGCAATAACCATCTTTCATCCCTCTCCGTAAAACTCTAAATCTCTTTCCACCAATTGTATCAACAACAGACCGTCCATCAGGTAGAAAATGAACGTTCCTAATTTGCAGCATGCAACCATAATCTGCAAAACTAAAAAGAGACCTTGTCAGTAATGCAATTATACACTTTTTGTAATTAAGAATGACAAAAGAGATGGAAGCTTAGAATTAGGATGTAAACCTACCCATTTTGAGAATCACTTATGCACATCCCAAATTGTTTAGTTCCAGTTTCCATACTCCTGCGAATCATGAGTCGGTATCTTGGCTCAAATACATGTAGAGGGCAAGGCACAGTAGGATATGCCATAGTGCAAACAAACATTGGAACATTCTTGGTCAAGCTTCAAGAGAACATAAAATGAAATATATGCCTTTAAAATCTAAACACTAAGCTTTGCCAAGACAACACATTTTTTTTCAGTATGTCTGCTCTGTTTGAGGACATAAAGCACTCTTTTCAAAGTAAAAATATGTTGTAGAAACTTTCATGAATGATAAACCCACATACTGGTAACAGTGGTTGAATACCTATGCACTGATTTGCATACACACTGGACAGTGAGACTCACTGTTATCTAGGTAGTGAGTATCTAGTCAGTGAATGAAGGGCTCTGCTTTGGGGATGGGGGTATCAGCTACTTTGATTTTGCTTTAGTTTGAGCTATAAAAGGAATTAAGCCCTCAGAGACACAGTTTTCCTGTAAGTAAAAAGATGGAGTAGTAACTACGTAGTAGCTAGGTCACCATTTAGATTATTTTCAAGGACGGACTCCAGATCACAAGATGCAACTCACTGTTTAATTTGCACCTTGCAATATGCCTCAGCAGACATAACTAAAAAACAAAGTTTTTTTCCATCCTATTTTATCATGTATAGTTGACAGTAGATACAATCAAACTATCATTAAAACATTACTAGGTACTTAATTTTAATGCCTTTCAGACTGTAAAACATTATTCTACTGGATGGATTCTGTTAGATAAGTTGCATGAACTGTAGTTTTAAATAGTTTTCATATCTACAATACATGTTGCTCTATGTATTTGAAGAAATCTCTGTGAGATAAATGTTTTCAAAAAATCCAGCAATTTTTTTTATCACATCTATCTGTATATGATTAATGTCTTTTATGCATTGCTTCACAAGAAATCCAAGTCTCTGAGATTTCACAGTTAATTGAAGACAATTTCATTACCAATTAGCAAAGCTAAAACCAAGGCTCCCTGACAGTGCAGGCAGAAAGAGGAATGGAAGGGGAAACATATGTTTCATAGAACCAGAGAACAGCGTAGGTTGGAAGGGACCTTAAAGACCATCTAGTTTCAACCCCTCTGCTGTGGGCAGGGACACCTTCCACTAGATTTACCAGGTAACCTTCCACAGGTTACTCAGGGCTTCATCCAACCTGGCCTGACCAATCTAGTGACCTTCTACGATGGAGTGACAAGGGAAGGGCTTCAGATGTAATTTTATCTGGAATTCTGTAAAGAGTTCCCCCCGCAATGTCCTCTCCAAGTTGGAGAGAGATGGATTTGATAGGTGGGCCGTTAGATAGAAATTAAAAGGTTGGATGGTTTCACCCAACCAGAGAGGGTAGATGTCAATAGCTCAGTGTCCCAGTGACCAGTGGTGCCCCTCAGGGGTCCATACTGGGACCAGCACTATTTAATGGCTTCATCAATGACACAGACAAAGGGACTGACTGCACCCTCAGCAACTTTGCTGACAACCTCAAGCTGAGTGGTGTGGTTGACACAACTGAAAGATGGAATGATATCCAGAGGGACCTGGACAAGCTTCATACTCCTCCTTGCACAAATAATATACCATGATTAATGACTATAAAAATAATAAAATATTTCTAAAAAGGATTTCCATACTAAATTGTTAAGTTTTTCAAGATAGGAAGCTTACTTGGAGTGTTCTGCAGTTTCTTCAGCATGAATTCTTTTTCTCTCAAATAATTCATCAGACAAATATTTCATTATTAATTCCTCCAGCAGTTCTGTGATACTGTATTTTCTGCTTGCAAGGTACTGTGAAAAATTAAAAAAATTATTTTCTTGAGGCTTGATAAAGGCTTGATAAAATGCAGCTTTTTTATAAAAATATGATCTATGAAATATGACAAAATGCACTACAACTTACAGCTCTGAAGCTTTTAATTAATTAAAACCTAATGATACTCTAATATTTGAAGATTAGATTCTCTGTGTAAGTTCTTAGTGTCTGACAATTTGAATGTCTAACTCAGTATTTCTATGCTTACCATAGACACAGCTGATTTCCCAGGATATACAGCCATGCCAATAAGCAAAGTGTATAGAAATCACAGAGATTTAACTGAATAGTTACCAAAGTTTACAAATATGCAGGATTCAATTACATCACTGAAGTAAATGGTCACAGAAACATAAAACCTCTAAGACCCTGAGACCCTTTTCCGTTCTAGCAGTAGTCAATCCATAGCCCAAGCAAATCCAAATTGTTGGGTTCTAGTGAAACAGCCTTTAAAATTATATAGTTTTTGCATTTGTGAGCTTTACTGAGAAACAATACCTCTTTCAAGCTCTCCTTACAGAGTGGACACTGTGGAGCATGATCTAAACACCGTTCCAAACAACCTTTGCAAAAAGTATGTCCACAAGGGGTTGTTACTGGCTCAAAGAATAGCCTGAAACAAAATTATTAGAAGTTAGATATCACGGCCAGTGTGTGTTTTCCTAAAAATGTCAGCGATTAATCTCTTGAACTTTTAAGACTAGTCATACTATACCAAAGTAAACAATTAGTCTCAAGTCTCCTTATTCTACTTTTTCCTCTATACTGCAGTTTGTTTCCATTTACCGAAACACTCAGTGTTTTGTATTCTAATGAAGCTGGACACATTCCAAAACTCCAGGTAACTAAACATTTACCCCAATATACAAAGATTTTGGTCTCCCAGAAACACAGAGATTCAGAACACACAAAATCAGGTGGTTCTTTGAGAAACTGGATTGTTTTAACAGCAGTACTACATACTAATAACATAACTGAATAGTTCAGTACACACACTACATTTAAGTAGACTAACATTCTGAAGCATCTACAAATACAAGGTTCACAGGCTATGCATCTAAACATTAACATTCCCAAAGTAAGTTTTATTGACTGAAGAACCCCTAACATTGTATCACAAAAGATTCTGTCCTTTGATGGTTACCTAAAAGGGCAACTTGATTAAAATAGCCCTACAGTATATAGCATCGTAGAAAATGACATTTAAATACACATGTAAGTGCAGGGATAGTGAAAAACTGCAAATTATTGACTGATATCAGAACTTATAACAACTTTAAGGTACCTCAGTTTTTACGTGTAACAGATATGCAGCCTGTACAGATAAGCATCTGTAACAAATACTGAATCAAGGACAAAAATCTTACCTCATACATAGAGAGCACTCAAAATCTGATACATCAATCAAATCCCCTGGGATTGTTCCAAAAGCAAGTGTCATGTCCCTTTTTGTACTTTCTGAGGAAAAGCAGGACAAGATACTTCTTTTCAAACAAAGGCACAAGGCAGTAAATACTTTAAATTTCACAGTAAGTGAATGTTTACCTCCTTGCTTTTTGTGTTTGTTTCTGCCATCTTCACATACAACTGTATCCTGTTCTGAAAAGGAAAGCTTTCTTTTTAACAAAGCACCTTTTCCTTGGCCAGAGAGAAGGGGTTCAGAAGACACTCTCTTTAAGCCATCTTCCTTGGCAAGGTCTTTTGTTGAGTTAAGAGCATGGGCAGACTGCGCACGATTTAAGCCTCCACTCACAGGCTCCAGTACATCTGATCCTCCTAAACTCTGTAACAGCAAGATGAACCAAACTGTATTCCAGGAGTAACACAAATCTAAGTATGTGAGACGTGATTTTGCAAAGATACATAAGCCAAACTGATACTCACAGTAAGTGGGTACCCATTAGTTATCTAGAAAAATTTCTAAGTCAAGACACTACTCAAATTTGTTTAGCATTAAAAATTCAAAAATCTTCACTTGCTTTAAACAAAATAAAAATTGTATTTATTTCATCTGTTTCAAAGGAAAAGGAAAAAAAAAAAAGAAAAATTGTAATTCTCTTTATTTGGAAGTCCCTAATATGAAACTTTGGTACCTTCTAATACTGTATTTATTACTCATTCTAGTGAACTAAAATGAAGAATTTTAACACTACGAATGAAAAATAAATTACTCCCAAACCACGCTTCTTTTCCTCCAATTTAGCCAATTACATAAAATCAGTATTTAGGGTGGAAAGTGTGACAAATCAGGGTATCAGTACATCTGATGTATAAACATCACTCAAAGACAGAAGTTACTGGAGAGTTTTTATTACCTGCAGAGGACAAAGCTGTAAGTTGCAGTAAGATGCTGTCACCTCAGAACCAAGTATAAAAGGTTTATTTCTAATATGGGGTGAATTCCAAGCAGATTCCTTCAGACTCTCACCTAACTTCTCTGGTGACAAAACATCACACAATATCTAGGAAAAACAGCTCAATGTTAATAACAACAAAAAAGAATCCAGACATACCTTTGTTATAAATTTACATAACTGTTGCGCTCTAGGCACAGAGGGCTTCAACTGTGAAAATTTCACTTGTTGCCTAGTTTCCGGTTTTCTACATATTTACTTAGTAACTTCAAACACACATGTTCTTCTCAACATATATGTAAAATGTGTACCTTGGGACTAACTCTTCAACATAGTATGATTTAAGAAATATCTTAAAAGGAATCTGCCACCTGAACATTCTATGTATGTAATTACATATGAAGATTTTAGACACTCAGAGTCTATCATAATGGAAGTTTCATAAAGGAATTGAGTCAGAGATGGGAATCCAGTATCATAAATAAAATTACCTTTTCTACTTCTAGCTTGGCTGGAAGAAAGTCCTCATCAAGGGCTAAGCACTGTAGAAATAGTTGTAAGGCATCACCTACAAAGCCAGAGTCTTGCAGCACTTTTCCTTTCTGAAAGTAGACCTGAGAAACAGATACCACAAAGACATTTGTAGAGAATAGGGACAACTGCAGTATTGATCTTACAGGCATTGCCTCAGCGTTTCAATTAGAACCTGCCATGACAGAAAGAAAGTAGCTTTAACAAATTTGAACTGTGCACACTGTGCGTGATCCATATCCCTTGTCTAACACACATCCACTACAGTGTCTGAAAAGTCATGGGTAGGCTGGTGTGAGCCTTCTTCCAGTTAACTTGTTTTGTCTTATGGAAAGGGTTAAAAACCTTACTAGTGCTGAATTTACAGCCCTTAATTTCCCTCTTCTGTGAGCCTTTGGAGAGGAAGAAGAGGGACAAGAGATGCAAATTATTACATAACCTCACACAACAGCTTACAGAATACATTTTTTGAACTCTCTTTCATTAAAAGCCTTATAGTTCCAGCCTTCAGAAGGGTGAATACAAATAAAACAATCCACACAACTGTTCATCCCTTATATACATCTCAACCTATAGACTTAAAACAATGCACTCTCAGAATTAATTGCTTCTTCCAACTATATTTTATGCTTGAACACTGGATACCAGCTGGGGAAAAAAAAAAATCTGCGTATTATTTTCCTTGAAAGAAAAAAAAGAGGGGGATTTTACTGAACTTACTCAAAAGTAGATGACATTGGAACTAAGAACTTATCTCAACTTTTAGAAGTTGCACCGACAGTAACAGAAATAGTTCAAGTTGGATAAAACCAACAGTTATAAAAAAAAAGTTAAAACAACAATATCTATTTGTATATAGGAATTTGGCTAATGGGCCAGAAACTAAACTTAAAAAACAAATGAACAAAACAAAAAAAGACCCAAACAAAACAAACAATGCCCCTCCCCCTCAAAAAACAACCCACAAAACCCCAAAACACAAAAACAAACAACCCCAAATAAACCCCAAAAGGATTCTACCAAACCCCAGAATGCAGTTTCTACAGAATGACTGACAGTATGAACATCTGTTCAACAAGACTGTCAGATGAGGACACACATCCTCTTTGATGGATTTGGGCAGTTTCCTTTAAGATGAACCCTGAGGAAGGGAAGTTTGCTAGTCCACCTATTAGATTAGTTTATTTTCCTACAGAGGTAAGCATTGTTACAGGAATCCATCCATGTCACCAAGCTCAGTTAAGTGAAGTGACGCTTCTTTCCAAACATGCAGAAAAAAGGTAGACAGTACTACCAACACTGTGAGGTGAAAAGCAGGAGCCTTTATCAACTTGCAGTAGCCATGGAATTGCTGAACACAGGAGAAACCAAGACAACTGCAGTTATCTCCCCTTGTGTGGCAAGATCTTGCTGCTCCTACTCTGTTTGGAGTTTAGACAGTGAGACAACATGCACTCTGAAGACCACAGAGTCCCCAGCTGCCTACACTATTTGCAAAGCTCAGTTCTCACTGAGTTTATTTGGGCTTTTTGAAGATAAACTTTCCAAGCTAAAACAGTGAAGTGTCCCCCTGTTAACAAAAATTAACAACTAAACACAAGAAGCCCCAAACTCCAGCTGTTACAGGTTACATCATCTTGAACTACTCCAACTCAGTGTATTTGTCAACCAGTCCTAACCTGCCACACTCATCAGGAGCCTATCTCCTATGAGTTAACTATTTCAAAGATGACTTTTAGCATTTTGCATGTCTTAAGAAACAACATTTAAAGTAGCTGGCTTAGGTTTTTAAATATAAGTATAAATTGGAATTTATTAATTTTACAAACACAATATTGAAAAACAATGAATTCATACCAACTTACCTCTGGCCAGTTTGGCATTTTAGAAATAACAAAATTTAGATCTTCTATGGCTGTTTTATATTCTTGGAGGCCAACATATGACTCAGCTCTGTAAATTCTTAGCATCAAGTCACTGGAATCTGCAGACAGAAATTAGGCAAATTTTTTTAAAAAACAGAATTTTGTAATTTTTAATTAGATTTGCTTTCATAGTGATATAACATAATTACAATTTTTTGTACAATACTTCCAAGATTAGTGGAGCACCTTCTCCCTCACGCCCTAGTGTTTGAATAACAAAAGTGGCAGCAATTCCTGGTTTGTATATCTTGTAAGCTAAGGAACAAACTTTGGATCCTAATGTATCTTGCAGCAACAAGAAAATTTATTTTCAAATACTGAACAGAGGCTCACAAAGCACTGCTCAGTACTGCTGTGACAACAAAAATTGAGGCCTAAGTTAACTTTATCTTTACAGTACATCCAACCAAAACCACAGAAACCTGAGAATTTACCGCACTTGTATTAAAAGCCTAAGTATTACAAAATTTGCTTTCAAATACCCAAGTTTTTCTGCAGACTGCAATTTATTTTTATAGTGCCTGACCCCTTCTGACTATGGCTGGAAACACCACTTTCACAGTGGCATCCGTCTGGGAGGTACCAGAACCAGGCTTCATCACTATGTGATAAAAACAGCCAATTCCAGAAAGCCTTTAGCACCAGCTGGCAGCCCTGTTGTAAGGAGTTGTAGTAGTGGAACTTCTAGAGTAGGAAAAAAGCAAACTGTGCTCAGTAAGGACAAGTTCCCATATCCAACATACAGCAGTTTGCACTTTCAGTACAGCAATCTCAAAATGGGAAGACACCCATCTCCTTGCCACTAAAACTATGGTTTTGTAACACAACTAATTGCAGTTGCTGCTCAGAAAAAATGCCATAACATTGTTTTGATCTTAATTGCTTTTATAAGTAGACCTGGTTTTCATTGAATGAGATGAAATAGTCAAAGGTTGGTCTACTGTAAACAATACTAAAATCAAATAGTTCTTTAGGTCTGCTTCATAAAAGGTTTTCTTGGAGGCTATAATTTCAATTTAATACTCTGTTTATTCTAAATGTCTAGTCTAAATTCTCATAAATTAACAACATTAGCCTGTTCAATAGTTAGAAGGCATCCTGGTCAATGTTCTTGTAGACTGCAACACACAGCTTTGTATTTAGATACACAATGTAAACATGTAAAAAGATCTTAATGGAAAAGAAAGGGTTAAGAAAATCAGAGAAGAATTCATTTAGCTGAAACTAAGAGTGTCTTTCTTTTGAGCTGAGTTTCCCCTCAAACATAAATACTGCCAAAGCCAGTTTGTTTCATTTTCACATTTGACATAATAAAATATTTGTTTCAACCGAAGTCTGGGAAACTCTCTTTGTCTGAGTAAAACACTAATTCTGCAAGCAGAACAACTCTGAAGCCTGATGTCTGTGGCTGTGTTTCGTGACTGCTATAGCCTAGCAAGGTGAGAGCTCAGATTAAACTTTTCAGATAATTTTTCGTGTTGTATTTGACTCTCTGGTATCCAACAGAGTTAACAGAAAACCAAACTCCTTTGTTCAGAGCCAGCAGTAAGTGCAGGTCTTTGTTCTCTGATAAGCTGCCTATTTGCACAGAATCAGAGGAAGCTCATCTGTTTCAGACTTTCAAGTGCAGAACATGACCTGTGGAACTCAGAGCCTTTTTTCCTAGGGGGAAAATGCAGGGTAGTTTGAAAATAAAAATGTGAGTTCAAGTCTACAGCAGGTATACATTTTATCCATTTTTTCTCCACGAGAAATGCATCCAACTGAACTAGTACAAAACAGAGCTCAGCTGAGATCCCAACTCTGCTGCCAAACATACAAACACTGTCACTGAATGATCAATAGATATGACAAACTAGGTAGGAATACTCAGAAGACCGCAGGAAGATGATTACTAGTAGTGTTCCTCAAAGCTTAGTATTGGGAAATTGGGGAATTCAATACCTCCATCCACGATTTGGAGAAGGGGATCAAGTGCACCAAAAGTTCACAAATGACACAAGTTGGGTGGGAGTGCTGATCTGGACGGCAGGAAGCCTCTGCAGGGGGATCTGGACAGGCTCGATCAATGGGCCAAGGCAATTGTATGAGGTTCAGCAAGAACAAGTGCTGGGTCCTGCACTTGGGTCACACCAACCCCCTGCAGTGCTACAGGCTGGGGTAAAAGTGGCTGGAAAGCTGCTCAGTGGCAAAGACCTAGGAATGCTGGTTGACAGCAGTTGAACAGGAGCCAGTGTGTGCCCAGGTGGCCAAGAAAGCCAAAGACATCCTGGCCTGTACAAAGATTAGTGTGGTCAGCAGGATCAGGACAGTGATCATCCTCTTGTACTCTGTACTGGTGAGGCCATGCCTTGACTCCTGTGTCCAGTTCCAGACCCCTCACTACAAGAAAGATTTTGAAGTGCTGGAGCGAGTCCAGGGAAGGGCAACAGAGCTGGTCACGGATCTGGAGCACAAGTCTAATGAAGAAAGGTTGAGTTTAGCCTGGAGAAAAGAGGTCTCAGGTGGGACCTTATCACTCTTTACAACTACCTGAAAGGAGGTTGTAGACATGTGGGGGTTGGCTGTCTCTTCTCCCAGGTAACAAGCAACATGAGAGGAAATGGTGTCAAGGGCAGTTTAGTGCGGGTATCAGAATAATTTTTCACTGGAAGAGTTGTCAAGCATGGGAACAGACTGCCCACAGCAGTGGTGGAGACACCATCCCTGGAGGAATTTGAAAGATACGTAGATATGGCATTTAGGAACATGGTCTAGTGATAGACTAAGCAGTGCTGGACTAACGGTTGGACTTAATGATCTGAAGGTCTTTTCCAACCTAAACAATTCTCTGTTTCTATCTAAATTTATACATCCAATTTTTAAACAACAATTAAATTTCTAGGCTTTGTTACAATGAAAAAATAATTTTGCAATGTTTCAGCATATATTTTAATGCTTTTTCAGCTAAAGAGAGGATGCAAGCTAATTTCGAATCTTTTGATCAAAGAAAGCAGAAACATAATTAGTCCTTGAACTTTCAATTTTAGTGGCCAAATATATTGTAAATACAGAAATCACTCACTTCAAGCATCCCAAAGACAAACAATTTTAACAAAAAAAATGCACCAAGTATTTGCAACATAGACCTGTGGATATAATTTGTTATTATGTCATTAATAGGAAAGTATACAGAGGTGTACATACAAAAACACATTCAATATGCATTCTTGAGTCTTACATTACTTCCAAAGCATCCGCTCTTACTGGAAGTATAAACATACCAATAAATGGACCAGCTCTGATCTGATTCTGCATGCTTTTTATACAGCAAATACTTCAAACTAAAAGACATGCACATCAAAAACACTATGCAGAAATACTTTAGGGTACAGTATTAACACAATACTACAGGACCACCTTACTAATCAGAGTTGGAACACACAATCCTTAAGAAAATGCCAAAAGAACTGTGATTGTTTAGCAGAAAATAATTCCTGAAGGCATTGGGAGAACACAGCAGCTTTTCAGAATCCAAAAGTGGGTTACCTAGAAGACTCTACTGAAGTATGCAGTGAAAAAAAACCAAGAGAGACAATGGCTATAAACCAAAACAATGGCAGTTAAGACCTGACATAAGGAAAAGATTTTTCACTATGAGGATAATTAACCTTTGAGCAGGTTGCCCAGAGCAGCTGTGGAATTGTCAGCCTGTAGGTTTTCATGGTCCAGCTGTACAAAACGTTAAGCAAACTGCTCTGATCACAGTGTTTGTTCTGCTTAAACAGGAGACTGATTGCTCAACAGATCTCCTGAGGTCCACTCCAGCAGGAATGAGTGAGATTCAGATCAAATTCAACCCATCAGTGGTGTGTTTCAGGACACTTGATTAAAGGCAAGCTGCACCTGTATTTCAGTTCAGGAGACCTTCTTTAACTAAGCTATTTCATTTCAACTCCTGCAAGGAATATACTAACTATATGAATGTTAACATTCCTTATGGTTTTTTAAAGTCACTTTTGCACAATGGCAAATACAACTCTTTCAAACGTTTCAGAAATGGAAGAAAGTTATGCCAAGATACCATTTGAGTAAAGGTTTAGCATCAACACCTTATTTAGGACATCAGATTTATGTTTATCACAACTTTTTAATTACATGCATTAAAAAGAAACAGATGAAGCAGCAGTAAGGAAATGCTGAAATGGAACATGAATGATTTTAAACATTAATTTCTTAAGCCACATCTTTTCCAAATGTCTTCTAAATTCATGGTCTGAAGGAAGATGGAAAGTACACCAGCAGCTATTAATTTATCTATTGGCCTGGAATCACCTTCAATTTGTAGTTGTGAATCCGCAGCTCTAAATTCACATTAAATGTACATCTGCACTCTGACTCACAAAGTTCTTTAGTGTCTTCTCCAGAATATGTGGAATGTTGATAATTCTCAGGATTGGAGACACAGGAAAGAATTGTACAATGAACCTTAAAGTGAGCTTGTAGCACTTAATTCTAGCACATGTACTGAATTTTAATAATAAATTTTGAATAAGCATCACAGCTGGTAAGTATATTCAAATTTTAATCCCATTTTGAAGCCAAAATGGAAGATGTAGATTCTGATCAAAATAATCAAAATTCTTTCCCCATAAATATCTAAATAATATTCCTAAATCCATAAAAGAAAGATTAACAAAAACAAAAATTTACAAAAATTTACTCCTTTACTCCTTCAAAGCAATCTTGAAACACGAAGCAGGATCCCTGTAAACATATGTGAAGAGTACTGAACTCATCAGTTTTACCCTGAAAACTACTGAGATTTCTTTGTGACCTGTTTGAGTCAACTTCAGGAAGAAGTCTGCATCTTATAGTTTCAAGATTTAAAATCCATCCTGTATCCTACCCTTTGGAAACACCCTGGCAAACAAAGTAGAATCGATAGTCAAAACTGAACCCCTTAAAATTAAGTTGCCAAAAAAGCATATAAAACAGATCTTTGACTTAATCCCACCTACGTTGAGAACAGTTTATTCTGGAACTAGACCTAATGTATCTCCCCAGAACAGATTGGAAGGATTAGACTTATGCAACCTTTTGGTTTTTCTCCTCCACTGCAGACAACTGTATAAACGTAACACAGTTAATCTATAAAAACATTAATTTCTAAATTACTTAACAACAAAAAAATCCTGGTATAAAACATAACAGAACCTCTCATGTCACCAGGTGTTAAAATCCATAGTCAAATTAAAAGAACAAAGGAATCTCTCGCTGGATCTATCTAGGTGTATCAATCACACAAATATGACTCCCTCTACAAAGAGTAAACTTTGAAAAATTGAGTGTATCTTAAGAGTCCATGGTACCAGCCAGACACATATATTGCGACGGACATAGGATAGCCTAAAAGCGTGCCTCTATCTCCCCTCTTTGCACCCTCTTCGACACTATATAAAACTCCAACCACACCCACCTATGATGTCACTGCCATTACACAACCTGTCCCCCTCCGTGCCTGTCTGCTTATGCAACTGGGCCCGGCCTGCTGGGAATTGTCTTGGTGACACTTTAGACTGAAAATAGGTCTCTCGCTCAGGAAACAAGGTTAAATACACCAACGGAATTTCTCTTTGCCCGCGCACAGCGATTACCAAACACAAAACGAAACAGAGCCCACAGACTCCTCAGTAAATAAGTTCACAGAAGCGTGCGGGGGGAGACACGACGGGGCGCATGTGGGACGCGCCCCATCACCTCTGGAGTAACCAGAAGCAGGTGTACCCCACTAGCAGGCTGGGCGCTCAACCGAGGGCCGGGCAGCTGCCCGTCCCCTCCACTCCACTCTCCTAATGGAGAGGTTCCTCGAATCCCTTCAAACTCCAGAAAACTTCGGACGCTCTTCACTGGCCCGTGCCGATCGCTGACGGTACCGCACTAGGGAGTAAGGGCACATCTACCTACTCCACCACGCCCCCAGCCCCCCGAGCTTGCCGTCCCGGGCTACTAGTCCGCCCCGGTCCCGCCGGGACACCGGCAGCAGTGGCGGGGACCGCGCGGCTCCGGCGGGCGGCACGGGCGGAGGAAGGGAGCGCTCCCCTTAGCCTTACCTGCTCGCAGAGCCTGGTTGACGGCGCCCAGCGCCTCTCGGAAGCGGCCCTGGGCCAGCAGCTCCTCCAGCCGGGTCCCAGCCCTCGCCCTCTCGCACTCGCCCGGGAACCACTTCTCCACCAGCCGGTTGAGAACGACGCTGGTGCGCAGCGGGGCCGCGGCCGTGCTGGTGCCCCCCGCCGGCAGCAGCCAGTCCCGGCAGCGGCGGCAGCGGGCCCGCAGCTCCCTGCGGAGGCAGCGGCGGCAGTAGGTGTGCCCGCACGGGACGGTCACCGGCTCGCCCAGGAACCTCCCGCAGCCGCAGCAGCGCAGCGGCCCCTCGGCCCCGCGCTCCCGGCCCCGGCCCGGCCCCTGCCGCAGGCGGTAGTTCAGCACCAGGCAGTCCACGAGGGTCCCGAGGCGCTGGGCTCCGCCGAGGGGGCCGAGGCACAGCGACGCCAGGGACGCGCCCACCGCCTCCTTCAGGCGGCTCGCGGGCACCACCCGCGCCAGCAGCAGCTCCCGCTCTTCGTCCGCCTCCTCGCCAGGGCCCCCGCTGCCNGAGCCGCCGGGGCGGGGAGACGGTTCTCCAGCGGGGAATGGGGATCTGTAGCTGCCGTGGTCTCGGAGGCATCACCCGGCGGGCGCCCGCCGCCCTCCTTGCGGCTGTTACTCGCACTCGTCTTGGGCCGGCCTCTTTTCCTTCTGTGTTAGTCTTTAAATGGAGGGCACGATAAGATAAAAGTTACAAGGTTAAGGAAAAGCTCTTCGTCCTTAGGGTTTGTTTCCTCTCCTCTCTTCCGAGTGTTCCCAGCCCTCGCGGGACGGGTCGGACGCGCTCGCTGCGCGCCCGCTGAGCCGCCACAGCCCGGCGGGCAGCGAGCCGCGCTCCCGCCAGCGTGCCACAGAGGCGGGCTCTGCGGGGAAGCACCCGATCTGTGTTGTATAAAGTAGACACAGCGGGGAAATGCTTAGGCTTTCCAGGTGTACGCCAGCCTCTAATGTAAGCTTGAAGGCTATTTCATAAGTGCTATGTATTTATAATTGTTACATTGCCTTTTGTTTTGTTTTGTTTTTCTTTTAACGTTAGAAGGCTGTCATAAATCCAGACATTTCAGATAAATATATCAGTGGCTTTGAAACTTTCCAAGCAAAGCTCGCACATCAGGAAAATTAATATATGGCGTTAGGAAGGGAACAAAGCTGTATTTATCTTCAGCCGTGTTCCGTGTATGGCAGGCTGGAGGATGGTGCTAAAGGTTGTTAGAGCTGTAGGCAAAGATGGCATGATTGGAAATAATACATCGGGATTTACATCCCAGTGTTTTGTCTAATCTCAGCTACTCTAAGGTTCATCCTTTGCCTCTACAGTTTCTTTCAAGTTCTTAAAGTCAAAGAAAAAAGATGTTATGGTAATTGAAGCATATGGGCACCATGAGTATATTCTAAACATGGATAGGAAAGATAGTCTCTTACAGTAATTAATTAAAAAATTGAGTGAGTTAGGAAATGACAGTCTAAGGATCAAAATAAAATAGATATATGTAGTGTGAACTTGAGTTGTGGTGGGATGTTGTAAATTGCTATGAATTATTGTGAATGGTTTTAATGGATTAGGGATTCTGGTGTGGACATGTCAAGTGTGAGTTGACCCCTCACAAAATATTAGAGTTAGCCAATTTGGACAAAAGTAAAACTCTGAAAGAAGTACTGTTAAAGAGAACAGTAGTTTATTTTGCATTTCAGATTAGATTACTTGTGGAAATACAGAAGAAAAATAAAAACAGGACAAAGACCAAGGGCTTGTGGGATTGGAATTAGGATAGTAATGCTGTCCTCTGATAGAACAATTAAAACAGTAGAAATGAAAACTTGTTTCCACCATTACCACTTCCAATGATTCCTATAAAAGTTCATACATTAGTGTTTCTACTAAAAGTTCAAACATTAGTGGTTCAAGCAATCATGAGTGCAATCAATGCAATCAGCTATTTTACATACTTTCTAGTGTAAAGGAACAAAATACTTAAGGCTTTGCCAGCATTAGCATCTTGGAGCAGAAGAGTTGAGGTTTTCCGCATCATCTTTCTCTTCAAAACTGAAACAGTGAAACCAGGAATTTGGAGTAGGATGGATGAATAGATGGGTAGGGAGCCTGACATTTTGTATTGCTCCCACCAGTTGTAGAAATGTCTGGTATCTGGGAGATTATTCACAGGAAAGCTAGACTATGTATTCACCTTGTCCTTATTCTCTAGACATTATCTTTTGTCCCTGTTGGAAATGATACTGGGCCTACTTAGACTGTGATGTTACCCAGTGTTGACATTCTTACATCTTTGAACTACAGTTGATTCTTCAAGCTTTGGTTTTGTTGTATTATTCCACCTTTGGCGTATTTAACTAAACAAGAAGAAAATACTCAAATTTCAAGTTTTTCAGTGTGTTACCGTCAGGATATGGTAGTTATGTAAGAGAGGAAAAAAAGACATTTTCAAGATTAGATAACACAGCTCCACCACCACTCCATTAAAATAGCACATTCAAAAATGCTATTTTTTCCCCTCTGCTTGTAGGGTCAGATAAGTGATATTTTAAAACAGCAAAGTCTTACCATTGTGCAGTTCATGTGGGCCATTCTAAGAAGGACTTTAGGGACTGTTCTTTCCCTTCCTGCTGTAGAGCAGTATTGTGCTGCTGGTTGTGGAAGTTGGTTCTCATTCAGAAAGGTACCTGCAAAGCACTGTGCCTTCAGTACAGTGAGGTAGAAGTAATTACTTTCTTACGCTTTTTAAGGTATTGGTTGGATGTTTTTCCAGGCAATTCCTTGTATGAGTAGTGTGTGCAACCCAATTAGACATGAAATGAAAATAAAACAGTGGTTCAAGTTGTATTTGACCCCACTTTAGGTCAATTAAGCACAATGATTCTGATTCAAGGTCTTCAGAAATCAACAGCAGTAGAAACGAAGTAAAGCAAGACCAACCCAGGCTAAGGAAATGGACAGTGGATCTAAAATTAATACCTACATACTGGAAATCTGGAGCCAAGCCCCATTTTTACAGGCCCTTGGTATATGCCCCAAGAAAAAGTAGTTAACCCAAAGGATGTAGTTGTATTCTAAGAGAAATAATGGCTTTCTGGCTGTTCTCTTTTTCTTTGAAGGTAGATGCTAGTTATGGAGCTGTTGTGACTTTTTGCAAAGATATCTGTAGTAAAGGCAAAATAAAATGAAATGGAGAAAGATTAGGTTAGGCAAATAAGAGTCATACTTAAAAAAAAGGAAAAGCATAGTATTCCTAAAAACTATTTGTTCTACCAAGAAACACTTAAATGTAATTTCTTCTAGGGGAAAAAAACCCAACCAAAAAAGGAAATATAAAGCCATATTTAAAATTCTTGAATGGCTTTTGAAGACCTTAGCTTGCTATGTGTAAGTTCCTTCAGCCCTGGTTAAGAAATAATGCTCAGAACCAACTATGATTTGTTTTGTTTCAGTTTTTCATTGTTGTTTACTAGACTTTCAGGGCGTTAGTGAGATAGTTTTGGCAGAGATATTTTTAAATGGAAAAATCTTCATCATCACTGCAGTAAAACAGACACTAATCCTTGTTTGTGCAACATAGTGGTGGGCAGAAGTTGGCTTTGAATAATTTTTTTTTAGTTAGGAATGGTCAAAAAGCTGCATTTGCAGCTTGGTCTCAAAAGTTAGTTATGGTGAGCTGAACAGGGCTAGACTGTCAGCAATACTGTGGCCAGCAGGACCAGGGCAGTGACTGTCCCCTGTACTCAGCAGGGTTGCGGCCACACAGTCCCATGTCCAGTTCTGGGCCCCTCACTACAAGAAGGACATTGAGGTGCTGGCACAGGTCCAGAGTAGGGCGACAGAGCTGGTGAAGGGTCTGGAACGTAAGTCCTATGAGGAGCAGCTGAGGGTGCTAGACTTCATCCCAGAGACTAGCCTTTCCAAAAAGAAAAGAATTTTAAATGAACAAAATTTATTTTAGATTTTTTCTTTTGGCAAAGGCAAAAATTCTAGTGTTTTTATGAAATGTGTTAAATGCAGTGACTTCTGCTGCACAAAACCAGTTTTTAGCTGTCTAAATAAACTGCTAATTAACAACCAATCAAGTGCTTGTTGGGATTTCCCTTCAGTTCAGCATGAAATCTGAATTCTGCTTCATAGCATAATAATATGGCAATTGCCAGTGGGTAAGAGAAAGACTGTGGATCTGGTCTGCCTAGACTTTAGTAAAGCCTTTGACACTGTTTCCCACAGCCTTCTCCTGGAGAAACTGGCTGCTCATAGCTTGGACAGGTACACTGTTCCTGGCTGAAAAGCTGTCTGCATGGCCAGGCCCAGAGAGTGGTGGTGAATAGAGTGACATCCACTTGGCAGCCAGTCCCTAGTGGGGTTCCCCAGGGCTCAGTACTGGGACAAGTTTCATATTTTGATCAATGCTCTAGGGGTACGGGTCGGTCTCTTCTCCAAGAAACAAGCAATAGGATGAGAAAATGGCCTCAAGTTGCCTGAGGAGAGGTATAAATTTGCTATAGGGAAAACTTTCCTCACTAAAAGGTCCAGCATTGGAACAGGCTGCCCCAAGCAGTGGTGGAGTCACCACCTATGGAGGGATCTAAACAACATGTAGATGTGCCAGTTAGGGATGTGGTTTAGCGGTGTCCTTGGCAGTGCTGGGTTAACAGTTGGATTTATTCTCAAAAGTTTTTTCCAACCTAAATGATTCTCTGGTTCTGTGTCCTCATTTTTAGTTCAATTTCAGTTTTGGAGGTGTCTGCCCACTTTGTCAGAGCCCTGAGGAACTTGCTCCTGCTGGGTGATTTTGGACTTGGGGTAATGACATCCAGAAACCAGGAGATGCTGGTCCCCATTCCTCCTTCCCACTTACCACAATGCTAGTTTGCCTGTGGTGCTGGGAAGTTTCATCTCCAGAAGCAACTGTTTTCAGTCTTAACATACCAATGTTATGGACTGATGGGGTTTTTTTCTCCAAGCAGAAACTACTTGTTTTCAGTAGATCCAGTGACACTTTTGAGATTTGTCTGAATGAGAGTTCTCTCACTTTGATGATGATGATGGCAGCAGCACTTGTCTTAAAAGTACAAATGACAAAGGTTGACCTCGGGTTAAAGGTAGAATGTATAAAAGGAATGAAAGTTTAGAGCAGATTTTATCTAAAGAGATAAAATCTCAGCTAGGGTAGGCTGAGCTGACTAAGTTTCCAAATGTGACAGAACTGACAGCCATGACCATCAGATGTTCAAAAATCTGGGACACTGGCTGTAGATCAGCAAGCACAGTATAGCTTACAAGAAGGAAGAAAAAGGCATTCACCAAATATATTCAATTAAGCTACCTCCTAAATATGTTAAGGGTGTAAAATACATTTTCAAGGGAAAAATTAATGAGAGACATGAAGCTAACATGAATACCATAACCCTTGATTTTACCTAACAAACTAAAGTCAACCTAACCAAGTCTGCTTTTGTTCTTGTAATGAAAATTATATTCTGCACACAGGTGGTGCTCAGGCTGTCATCTCTTTGGACTTGAGTAAAACAAATGCCACATGGAGAATTTTGGCTGAAATGGAGAATACGGAATTCCTAAAAGGTTGTCAGGTCCGAAAGATCCTGTTAAAAGCCTGTGGAAATAGATCATGAGATAGGACGAGCTTTCTGTCTGGAATCACGCTTCATATGCATTTTTTGAGAATAGCTTTGGTACTAATTTTATTTGATATTTTCATCAGTGACCCTGGCACAAAAAAGGCAGGAAATTGATCTTTTGGTTTGGCAGCCAGTAAGAAAGTGATGTCAGTAAAACTGAGGAGAAAAATGTCAGACAGAAGGAAACCGACCTTGCATGACTACTGGGGTAGTAGAAATGGAAGAATTGTAGTCATGCAAGTGTCAAACCATGTACATCTATTGAGAAAAATTGTTGGTAGATCCTGAGAGTTTATTAATGGGAAATGATAGAAGATGAGAAAGAACAAGAAGCTATAAATAACTAATATAAGCCTAGACTTGTTTTGTTTTTTTTACTGTTGAGATAAGGAATTATTCATTGTGCTATACATGATTCTGGTATACAGAGTCACACAACAGACAGTTCTGGTCAGGTTTTTTGTAAAAAAGAGGAAACATAACTAACTGAAGGAAAAAAAGGATAAATTGGAACAGATTTTATGTACAATAAGCTGGAGAAATGCTTGCTTCCCCACTGCCTTGCCAAAATAAGGATGGAGAAGGGATATGATTGCCCTATGTAAGTGATTTATGAAAACAGATAGCAGGTGACACATAAGAAAAAAGATGAAGTAAATGACTAAAAGAAATTTAGATTAGAGATTAGGAGAATACTTCTGAGAATCTGAAGTGAGATTATGGGATGGTTTCTGAGAAACAGTGGGAGGATTTACACTCTGCTTGTTAATGCCAGGACAGGGATTACCTGACACGCAAGCTGTTATAGCAAGGGACTGGATTCAGTCTGAAGAACAGAAAACAGTTAATCAGTAGGAAAGAAGTTAGTAAATAGAAGAATAATTGACAAAATGCTACCTAAACTTTTCAAATATTGAGTTCACCCCTTTAGTCTCAGTCATTGTTACACGGTGAATGTTTCAGCGTCTCAGCAGGGTGATGAAAGAACGGTTGCAAAGTCATGAGGACCACAATTGAAATGTTCCCCAGGTCCTTGGAAAAAATTCAAACTTGGGGAAGAAGACTTTGGAGAAGTGTGAGGGAAGGAGAGGGAACCTCTTCCTTTAAAAGATGAGAGGAATAAGGTATCCACCTAACCCTTTGGCCAGGTTAGGATACCCAACACACTGGCAGGACTCAAAGAGAAGGTAGCTGCTGTCAGTGCAGCAAAATAGCCATACCCACCCCGTATTGCTATAGAGAGGCATGTTAGCTGCTACTTCTGTGGTTGCCAAAATTGGGTGGGGAGAAAAGGCAGCAAAATCCAAGTTTAGCCACCTTTAGCTTCCTCTAGTAGTACTCCAAAGAGGAAGTGCTCATGGCTGCTGCCCTGCCTCTGCAAACCATGCATGGCACTGAGGACTTCCCAGAGATTGTGTCTATTTAAACCATTACCTTTTGCTTTTCACTCCTAAATGGCTGTTCTACCATTCTCACTGCTTTAGTTGAATTGAGCACATTCCACTTCAGGTGGATCCAGTGAAGGACAAAACAGGCCATGCTTACATCTTTGGTGATGGCTCTAAATGGAAAAAGACCAGTTGAATTTGAATCCTCTCATGGGAAATAAGCTTATTACTACTGATGAAATTTTTGTTCAATACCATTTTATTGTTTTTTAAAAATTCATACACAAGAAACTGACAAAACCCCAGTATAAACAGTCCAGTGAAAATGGCCGTACTAAATACTTCTCTGAGACATTTGACATCTCTCTAATAAGATTTTTTGTAATTGTTTCAGAAGGAAAGTGTGCAACATAACAACCTGCAAACGGTTCATGCATATTCATGCCTTCCGTGTGTTAACTGCTGGGGAATGGCTTCACATTGCTTCACATTATAAATTACCAGTCACCAACTGGTATGGTAATTGTTACTTATTTACCATACCAGTTGGTGACCAAGGTAGCATATGTGAAGTGAATTTGCAGTTTCTATTACTGTTAGTTGAAATTTTCCAGTGAAACGTTTTCTCAAAAGGAAAAAAAAAGTTACCCTTACCTATCAATCAAGAAGACTATGCTTTGTAGAAGAACGTTTGTTTAGATGATCTGACAAAACATAGGTAAGTTTTCATGAGAAGTATTTTCCAAATATCCAGGAAGATAGCACTGGTGATTTATATTTCTGAATAGCTCTACTATGGGACTAGTCCCCACATGCCTCTAATCTGGTAAAATCCCTGTTGTGGAACAAGAAACTGATTTTGGGAAATCCATTTCTTGTCAAAGGTCAGCTCCTGGCTCCATAGCAATAGCCTCCTGCCATGTGTCTGTAGCTGCAGTTAAAAAACTTCCAAATTCCTATTGAATCAGCAACCAAGACTTTGCAGTTCTGGCTTCCAGCCCTCCTCACATAAAAACATATGCAAATTTAATAATATATACATATTAAAGAAAATCAAGTTTTGCTTGAGAATCCACAGTAATTTCCAACTTCTAAAAGCAGATCTGTTTAGAAAAATGTTTTTAGTTTTTCATCCATCAATAAAAATATTTTGCCTCATCTTTATGGTATTTATTTTGTCCTAAAATAGTTAAAAGTCATTAAAACTGATGGTTGATATTTGAGTCACTTCAGCCCTGGCTAAGAAATAATGCTAAAAACCAGCTTGGTTTTGTTTTGTTTCAGTTTGTTCTGTGTTGCTTAGTAGACTTTTGTGAGATAGTTCCAGCAGAGAGATTTTTTAAATGGAAAAATGCTCAGCATCACTGCAGTTAAACAAACACTAACTCTTGTTCGTGTAACACAGTGTTAAGCAGAAGTTGGCTTTGAGTAATTTTTAGTTATGAGTGGCCACAGAACGCATTGCAGCTTGGTCTCAAAAGTTAATTTGAGCTGAACAAAGTTAGGCTGCTACCACTGTCTAGCATTTCTGTACAACACTGCAGTGTAAATTTTCCAAAGGATCTTAATTCCCTTTTAGAAAATTTGAGCTATTGGTTCTCAGTACTTTTGAAAAAACCAGCCCCATAGTACGTTATTTAATTACAAAGTACTTATCTATGCACTAGTATGAGGAAAAAAGACCACACATAGGATAAAAAGTTAACTACATGTTAGATTAAGATCTCATTAAAAATAAAAAGGAAGGCAAAACATAATAGGATCTAAAATACTTAGGTAAAGACAGGGAGAGAGTTTATTGGCTTGATCCAATAAGGGACTTAAATACCTAAGTAAGGTTTATGGAGAATTCAGGTGCCTATGTCAAAAAATGCGATCACAGCTCACACAGCTGCTGCCTAACCCAGGAGTGTCTAAAATCACAAGGCTCTTCTTGATTGTAATCTGTACCTTTAGAGTGTCTCAGATTTTAGTTTTGTGCACAGTTGGTGTGCAGCAGCTAGAGCAGTTTCAGCACTTTTACTCCACATTCAGCCATTTACAGTCCTTGGCTGAAAAGTTCATGGACGCTATTTTGTCAGTGTACTCAGGCTATGCCAGGCACAGATTCACATTCTGAAATTCTTAATTTGTTGTGGTTGCTTGCTTTTAACATGAAGGATGGAGGGGTGAAATAACCTTTTATTTAACAATCTCTCTGTTAGATTATTGATACAAGGATAATTCTTGCACATCATTTCTGTTCCTACAGACAGCAGATTTCTTTGCTTCATTGTGGCATGACTTTTAACAGGAATAGGGCAGGATTATCTTCGTTTTCAATAGCCCTGTCTCCTGCCTGGTAGGATCAGTTTTCTGCCCTATGTTGATTTCTGTCTTTTTTGTTAACGGGGAAACACAGCAACAATGGGTTGCAGTATGACATGCTTGTTTTCTTATTTCCTTCTGTTATCCCGGATGTGATTTAACAGAACATTGCAAGCCCTCCTCNCCTAGTTAATGAATATAAATGAATGTACATTAAGTCCCCTTCTTTTTTTTTTTTTTTTTTTTTTTTTTTTTTTTTTTTTTTTTATGGAATGGTAGTTGGATCCTACAGTTAGGAGGACTCTAAGCTGTGAATTTTAAGCACACTGTGTTTTCCGAGTTGTTGCGTGACTTAAGTTTCTAGGGAATTGCAATAATGCTGCTGCTGCATTTCTGGGGTTTGGTAAGTCTGGTAATTATGCTTGGAAACTGTGGAACTGCCTATCCTGGAGACACTAATAAGTGGAGTCACTCACTTCCCTGTTTTCATGTTCGTTGTATTTTTTCCCATATGTGATATGTGGTTGTAGTTTCTAAAGTATAGCTGAATGTTTCTACATGTGCAAGGCAACAAACTTAAAAATGTGATCAAGAAGGTCTTATTTTAAATTATTCCACTTTTTAAAAGTAACTTAACTCCATATATGACATGAATTATATTTGTCTTTCCTTCAGGAAGAGAAAGCTTGGAAATCTTGATCAGATTCTTTCCTTTAGCCATTGTTGCTTGGTAGGAGAGATGCATATAATCTGCAGATTTATAAAATAGCTAAATATTCACTAGAAAATGTGCTTCTAGTAATATAAATATAGTAATATAAATTGTAATTATTCAAAGAGCAATGCACTTACAAGTGTGAAGTACTAAATTTAAAGAGATGGAGTGCAGGAGCTCTTAGTGCAGAACTGTAACTGAATAACGAACAAAAACTGAAATAATAGCAAAGGAAGTACTAAAAAGATTTCAATTAAAGAAGACACTTTTTAAAATAAAAATTGCTCACTAAGGAAGTGTGCAAAAAGCAAATAAATCAGCATTTTTAATGTTTATCAGTATGTTTTCCTTCAGCTGAAAGTTGTTGGCTAACAGTTATGTTGAATATCTTAGAAATTTTTTCTGAGTTTTTATGTATTCACTCTATAGAAAAAATGCAGGCTGATTATTTTAAAAATAATGTATAGCAAAAGCAAAGGTAATGATTTTGGACCTGTGTTCTATAGTCTAACTTGGTATTTAAAAAATTATTTATGTTTGTATCTGTTAATATATTCTCTAATATTTTCTAATATATTCCCTGATAAAATATATATATTCTCTAATATATTCCTTGCTATCAAGCTGGATGTTTTGCGTCTCTTTATGATGGCCTCTGAGATAAATAATATTGAGATACATTTTGGTGTTGAATATAGTTTACCAAATAGGAGCAGTCTCTGAATTTTTAATAATTATTGCTCTTCATTCTTATACAAGTAAAAAAAAGGGGGGAAATTACAGTTACTGCATCATTTTTGCATTAAAAGTATGCCTGTGTCGGGTAATCAAATCTTCAACCAAAGTAGAAGGAAGGAAAAAAGCTTATTGTGCTTAATTAATATCTAGCCTCTTGAAAAAAACCTTTCCTTTCTGGGTGGTCAATAATAAATGCAGAATTAAATTCAGAATTCTAGTCAATTAAAATACATTTTAAGAAATGCATGTAGAAATCAGAAAATACTAGGCAGCCTACTTCTAGTGGTAATTGGAGGGAAAAGCCCCTTATTTGTTATTACTGGATTGGACTGCTGCTACTATTAGATAAATTGCTGAGTCTATATAAATCTAGATAATGATAAAATCACTAGCAATCTTTTAACATTCTGAAAGGGTTGTTAAAGTTACAAAATTTGTCTTCAATTACTCTTCTTAGGTTAGCTCTTTGGGATCAGAGGAGCAACTCCTTGTGTTGTAAGTATTTCTCATTCACAGAGTTCCATAGAGTTTTTGCACGTATATCCACTTTTTCCTTGTCTAATGGGTGTGCTTCCTTCAGAGGTTTTAGAGCACTGGACAAGTATTTTGTATCAAAGAGAACAGGAAATACATGAGTTTTCTGCAAAAGTCTATGACTAGAACTCTTTATTAAATACACTGTTATATGAAGAACATGAGCTGAACAAAATGCAGTTACTTTATTCACAGTGGCAGAAGACATCTAATTAAATCACCTTATTGGCAACACTTTACCATTTAGCAGCAAAATGAATGTTACGTTTATTGTGACTGTTCAATATTCTTTTTCTACTTTGGCTTGTACCTACTACTGTAACCTATGTCCTATTTGCTTCTTGGTAGCATCAGCCAGCAGCACATCGTGTGCTGTAGGCTGAGATAACACAGATGCACCTTTTCAGCCTCTCCTACAAATGTGCTACAGGAAATGTGGACCTTTATTTTACTTCTGCTAGAGATACCAGATGACAGGGTTCAGTTGGGAGACGGTTAGTCTCCATTAGGTCAATGTTTTTCAATTAGCATGGGATCATACAGGAGAGAAGTGAGCACTCAAATTCTTTGTTTCAGCATGACAGTGTAAAGAACATTGTGTTGCAGTCTTTCTCCCACCTATATTTCTCCTTCACCGTGTTTTTACAAGAAGATGAGTATGTAGTCTTTGGCTGTTTTTCAGAAATACTCAATGTAGAGACAAAAGAAGACCTCATTTATTTTTTTTTTCCATTCCTGAAAATGCAGTGCAACTTTTTTTTTTTAAGCTCAAACATATATTGAACATAATTTGTCTGTGCAATTGTAATAAGCTTCAGTCATACTGAGTCTAGGCTGACCACACTTATAGGAGGATCTGTGGTAAGTAGCCCATCCCTAAAGGGCTAAAGCTAAACCCATCCTAAAAGGATTCTATATGATGTGTTCTGTCCTTGTCATACTATATATAACCATTACATTTTAAGGATCTTTTTTAATGTTTGCATCCTTCAATTTCTGATTGTCCAGGAAGGGTTTCCCAAGGGCTGAAAGACTGTGGTAAGCCCAATGCATATGAGAGTATTAAAATCACGTAATATATTTTACTTATCTTCATATTTCTAGTAAAAAAAAAAATCACTTTTTTTAGGTGAACAGCTTATCCTGCTGTTTTTCATGGGTTTGCTGATGTGCTGGATCTGTTTTGTGTTTGGCTATGCTGGTGTTGGTAGATCACCAGAGAGCCCTGCCTTACTCCCAGTTCATGCTTGCCCTTCACTGGAGAGCTGCAAACCTGACAAGCTGTTGCCATCATTTTTCTTTGTGACAGACTGTAGGGCCTGCTTTTTACAAAGTACTTGGTTTATGTCCTGGGGCTCTCAGCTTTGGAGATTTGATGTATGGCTCACTCTGTCAGTACCTCCTGCTGGTACTACTTTAATACCTCAATTCTTGGCCATAAATTTAAGCCAAAAGTTAACTGTGTAGCCTAGATATAAATTTTTATTATTAATTGTAGAAATAGAAGCTGCAACATGTTTTTCTTTATTGTTTTTAAACACTGGAATGGACTGCTGAGGGAGGCAGTGAATCACCATCCATGGAAGTGTTCAACTAACAGCTGGATGTGGCACTTAGTGCCATGATATAGTTCATCTATATCAGAGGTTTTTTCCAACCTGGCTGATTCTGTGATTCATTGAAAAAAAATGTTCTCAGAGGTTCTTTTTCTTGGTACCTGGGTCACCTTAATAAAAATAGTTAGTGGAAAACTCTGGTGTTGACAGGACTAATTCCTAGGGGTAACAGTCTCCCAGAATTTTTGAGTTCTGCAACAACATTAACAGAATAATAGGTCAGTAGTTGATTTCAGGCTTAAAAGCAGGTTATAATGATTGTAGGGCTGAGTCATATCTTAGACATAGTGGCTAAGTAAACTGTTCTGGTAAAGTAAACAGTAATATATCAGAATGAAAGGTTTCTGAATAAGCTATTTGACGATAAATTACAGCATAGCAGAGCTTGCCTGTCAAGAATGAGAAGGAAAGAAGGCATCAGCCTTAGTCTTTTTTATCCAGAGGTCTCTCTCATTGTAGAAGATTTGCACTGTAAGAAACATACCAGGTATTTGTAGAGGGAAGTTTGGGTAGAAAAAGTAATTAGTGGGAAAGAAGAAGCAAAGTGCAAGGTATATTTTGCAAAGACATCCTACTGCATATTTACATAATGGGACTGAGTATATTTACACGAATGGGCCTGAATGGTACCTCTTTTCCTTGAAATCACCTCTTTGCCAATGGTGTAAAGTTGGTAAATGATGGATGTAGCTGCATTCCTCCTTTCTGACACCACTTAAAGAGAAATATAGTGTCATAGTCAATATGTGGCAGTCAGTATGGACAGTGCACTTAAGGTGCTTCACCAAAATCATCAGAAGGATTCAAGCATCAGCACCTTGTTATTCAAAAAGTCTCCCATACCTTTTCCCTGTATCTCCCAAGAGCAGCTCCACACAGCTCTGGCTCTGTCTCTCCTTCAGTTCTGGCTCGCTCCTTCCTGCCCCTGGCACAGCCACCCAACCCTGTCTGTCCTGCGTAAGCATCTCACCTTTTCTGTCCCTTGCACAACCTCCTGTCCCTGGGTCTTCACAGCACAGCCAGCAGACTCCAACTGACTCTTCCCAGCTCACTCACTCTTTATCATGCCCATTACTGTGACGGCAAGGCTGTTTCCACTCTAGGATCATTAACACAGGTGTAAGATATCAGAGGGGAGAGTGCCTTCAGCAGCACCTCCTTTTGTCTCCCCACAATATAGGTCGTGTTCAGATTATACCATAGTTCAGCTTTCCCTGTGTCTGCAGCCTTTTTGGAAGCACAATGTTAAATTTAAGCAACCTCTGATCCCTCCTTTCCTGACCCAAACAGAAGCATATGAGTGATAATATGCATCAGTAAATCTGAAACAAGTCTTCAGTCTTAGTACTGCTTCATTTTGCAACGATGACCTCCTTTCTGTAGATCTCAATAGAAAGACATAATGCCGTTATCAATTCTTACTGCAAATAACAGTTTCTCCATGGAATGACTATATTAAGAAATGTCACTTTGAAATTATAATTTTAAGGTGATTTACATAAGAAATAACAATACCTATAGTTAGATTGTTGTTTTGAAGTAAGGACTTGTATAACATTGTTGTCTTAGAGGTTTGAGTTACTAGATTTTTTTTTTCTAATTTTAGTTTTCAGAATACTGGATTATATCTTCTCTTCCACTATTGCTTCTACTGCATATCTTATTCCTACAATTCTCATGTTATTATTCTATTATAATAAAATATATATACCAAAATATATATTTATGTACCTGTGAACAAAGTATTTACGTATTAAATATCTAAATTTTTTTTAAAAAATGCATTTCCATTAGCCTTTTTAAAGCATTTTCTGGGAAAAAACGAGGTTTTGAATGAAGAGAGTAATAAGTGCTTTAAATCTTAAAAAAACCCAACGTATTACTACTTTTGCCCCTGTTTGTACTTTTTGTTGTACTGTTTGCCCCTGTTGTAAAAGTGGTGCAGTGTGCTTTTCTGCATTCCAAAAATTTCTCACAAGTCAACAGCTTGGTTGATTGATTGATTCATAATTTGAATTGTGTACCAGAAGGGATGTTCACTCAAAAATTGCTTGCTGCACTTTTAGATCAGGGGAAGAGCATGCAGGTGAAGCTGCTGGTTGCAGTGAGCTGGTTGGGTTTGCCCTGCAGCCAAGGGCATGTGCTGCCCATCACAGGCTTGAAGGCTGGGCTGAACGTGCAGCATGGGCTGGTGGAGCTGCTCTGCTTCCCTTCTGTGCAGGTTACTGCTCCTCGGTGTACAGTGGTCTTCTGGTCAGGATCACCACTGCATTGTAGAGGTTATAGAAAAGGAAAGGATTTTCTGAACTTTACAAAGTGTGTGAAATTTCCTCAAAGCAGCCAGTGCTACTGTCATTAGTAATACCTGTGCTCACCTGTATTCCCGCTTTAAATGCTTTGAGAAGACACTGCTATTTCTCCTGCAGTGGAGATACCATACCAGTGTAATTCCACTGCTTGGCTCCTGGAGCTAGGATCAGGCCTTACCAAAAAAGTCTCTGAAGATGCTCAAGGGCAATTAAAAACTACAAAGCAGAATCATGATGATTGTTAAAAATTCCAGTGTTATTATGGAAGTTGTTAGATAGTGCTGAATAAGGTTAAGAAGTTCTTTTTCTAAGTCAGCATCCAATTTCTGTTTTTCTTTCATTGCAGATAGAGCAAAAGCTGTTTTTTAAATTTTTGCCCACTCAGTCAAGATACAGACAGACAAACAAATACACATCTTGAATTATTAAAAATTTGGAATTATTTTTGTTTCTTTAGGAACAACTGGCATAATATGCTTTATTTCATGTAAATTCAACTCTCAGTGTTGTCTGTTTTAGGATGGTACCATCTGGGAATTTTAGAAGGGTTTGATGTGCTTGTTTTGCTTTACAAGCTCAATTCTCTGGCCAGAATGTGTTTCTCAGGATGAGGAAGAAAATTCACCTATCTCCAGGCAGATGTTTTCCTGCAGGCTTGGCCCTTAGAAGAAAGGAATTTTGAATTCCTGCTTAACTTGCTAAGTGTGCTGAGTTGGAGATATATTTATTCAGCATTTAATAAACTAGTTGGGAACAATGATTCAGATAAGATGGAGGAAAAAAAATCATTGTTTGAAATGATGTTTAGTTTTCCCACTAGAAAATTGGCGGTTAACAATTACATTATTTGTCAAAAAATCTTTCAAGCAAGAAACTAAAGTCAGCTCTATTTGCACAAAACTAATGGTCTAAAATTGTAAGCAGTTTTTAATTACTTCTGTCATACATAATGCATCCCAGAAGCAACATATATTTGAATGCAGAAGAACTGCACTTTCAGGAAAGTGAAGATAAAAGACAAAAATAGAGATTTCTGCCAACCTTTCAAGTAATTATTTAGTATGAAAAGTTTGTAAAGGTTTAAAGACTGAATTTTGCATTGAGGTTTTCAGTGGAACAGTACAGTTATTGAACACAACAAAAAGAATAAACAAAATTTTAGTAACAGGGAGCAACAGATTATTTTTTAAACTATTTTCATTCCATTATGCATAACTGCTTCAGTTAGGTAGGAATTTTACTAAATAACTGAAATTTTATATTTACTTTATTTTGGTTTGGCATTAGATTTTGAATTTCATGAGTCCCACAGGACAGATCCTATTCTTGATCTGCGTAATCCTCATGGAAGGCATCTGAGTTCTGAGCCACCAAAGCTTTGATCATATTAGAGATGGTGGATGTTTCAGGTGTTGGGCAAGAGTGTGGACTCGCTTATGCTCACGCACTTGTACATGCTTTTAGGCAACTGACTCCTGGCCTGACGTGCTCCGGCTCTTGAGGAATTGAATACACTCAGTGCTGGTAGCTCCGTGAGCAGCTGCAGTGCCAGCTCCTGGTTGAGCTCTGGTGGTGAGAGCCCCACACAAGGCCATGAACTGGAACCAACCTTTGCACAGCAAAGGGCACAGGGACCTGTGGTGCCAGCCAGGGGACCAGACACTCAGAGACACGGCAGGAGCTGAGGATGCCCAGATCTTCCTGTGCTTTGACTGTGAAGGTAATAAAACCCCAGGTTTTTCTTTGTTTGCAGCCCCTTCTTGGCAGCACTCGGTCAAGCTGTTATTCTGTTGTTGCACCATGATTAAAATACTTGAGGGATCCAGACGTCTGAGACTCTGCTATGGAAAACCTGGAGTTGAGCCAGTAGGGAAACCTGGTCTGACTGTGTGAGGGTGGCATGTGTAGCTGCAAAGAGACCTCAGTGCTGGCTTGGGTGGCACAAGAGTAACTGGCGGAGTGGCTTCTGAATGGTCAGACAGGAAACTTTCCTTAACACATCCTTTTGTGGCCTCCAGTTGTGTTGTGTCAGAGCAGAATGGGTCATGGTGCAGTAAAGTCCATGTGTGCTCTGTTTTGTGCCTTTTGCTGTTGTCTTAACCACTGTATCTGCACAAGTGCTAGGGCAGTGAAATGCCTGGTATAGCCACAAACTACCAGTTCATTTTGCACTAGAAAAATTTCCATAGAGGTCCATCTTTAGATGTAGATAAAGGAAGCAGATGCCCATGGCTACTTGGAGCAGTCACTTTCTCTTCCATCTGTGCCAGAGCTGCAGCACAGTGTACAGCCTGTGGTGCCTTCTTTTTGCTGCTTTGCTGCTGTTGAGGGAGGAAAGTGTTGGAAATCATAAAATGGCAGTTTCTGCAGAATTGTCAGTGGCTCTTCCTAGCCATTGATTTGATGCTCTCCTCCTTTTCTTCCTACTTTATTTATCATGCAGCCACAGAAGTAATACTTTTTTCTAAGAATTTTCTCTGGCTTTCTAGGCGCAGCTTCTTTCATCACCTACCCTCCACCCTTTTTGTATCACAAGCCCTTTCTGGTTTCTGGAACCTCAGACAGTATAGAAGTGTTATGAGGGATGTTTTTTAGGGAAAAAAATGTTTGCAGGAGTAATAGTAGGAAGTGCTTGTGTAGGAGTGTGGTGGGAATCTAAATTTGCTTTGACAAAGTAGTTGTTGACAGTGAATGATGTTTTGAGTGACCTTTTGTACAGCAGAAGTGGAGTTGTGCTGGTGGTTTTGTAATGGTGGACATTTCCAAATATTCCACCAATATGTGTACAACTTAAAGGTGACACCACTGCCAAGAATTAACAGAACAAGAGGCAATGAGCACAAACTGAAATAAAAAGTAGGAATAATATTTTTAACTATGAGTGTGGTCAAGCTCCGCAACAGGTTGCCCAGAAAGCTTGTGGAGTCTTCATCCTTGGAAATTCTAAAAACTTGAGTGGATATAGCCTGAACTTGCTCTAGTTCAGTCTCCTTTGATCGGAATGGACCAAAGACCTCCAGCAGTCAAATCTCAACCAATCTGTTATTCTGTTGTAAGAAAAGCATTGAATAATCCTTTTTAAAGTGAAGGTAATTGTCTGTTATTCTGACTTTCTGCAATTTGTAGTTCACACACTTCTTAATACATTCTATTGTCATTTTGGAACTTTGAATTATTACACAAGATGTAAGTGTAAATTACACATGCAAAAAACCCAGACACCAAAATCTCCAGTTTTACAGTCGCTAGTCAGAAACATTGTAAACAATAAAGAAACAGATTTTGGTTTCTTTGAAGTCTGCAGTTAAAACTTCCACTGGTTTAATGGGACAAGGAACTTTATTTATCCCATTTTATATCGAACAGAAAACAGAAATGAAAGCAAAATGAATAGGTTATGTAGTTACATATTTATAACTACGTAACTAACTGTAATATATTTGAAGAGTCTGTAAAATCAAAACCTCTGGAAAAAGGAAGTTCAGGCTACATCTGCCTCCAACCACCAAGCAGCTAGTCTCTGGTCTGCCCTTTGCTAATAGCTGTGCACCCACCGTGTGTGTGTAACTTGATGACATCATGGTTTGGCTGCTTGGCAGAAGAGAAGAGCTGGGAACCTTCATTATTCTCTAGAAAGGCTCTAAATGTGTAGAAGCAGCTTGAGAGTGCACAGTTGAGAAATGGGCTCTTGTATGTGACAAGACACACTTTGTACTTCACTGTACAAAGAAGTCTCTTGATTTCTCATGTTTGAAAGTGGAAAATCTCATTGTCCTATTTGATAAATGAACTGTTTGCAAAGCAAGCATATAAGAAATAGAATAAACGTATTTTCTCACTAAAGGGATAGTTTCAGGAAAAGAGGATTAAAATTCTTGGAAAATCAGTGAGGCAGCTACAAGTGTCAGGTGATTATATGGCCTTATGTAAGTACAGTGGCTGGTGTCTAGCCAAGTATTTCTAAAACTTATAGGGTAACTTCTGTTCACATTTAGGCAGGCGTAAATCTGAAAGCACTTCAAAACTCAGCAGTGTTTGCTTCTATGTTAGAGGTTCTTTTAAAAAAGAAAATTATAACTTTTTTTTTTTTTTTACTACAGAGAATTCTTAAAGGGGATGATGTGGTTAAAACCAATAATTGAATTTTATTCCTGCCTTGTAGATCCCCTGTACTGTAATGGGCAAGCCATTTTTGTAGCTTGATTTCTGGCATAACCACAGCAAATGTATTTGTGTATATGACATTGAAAAAATATAGTGTGTTTTGGTGTGTCTCATTGGTAGGTGTATTATCTAGTTGTCATATGGCAGTGTATTAAAATAATTTTGTTACTGTTTTTCTTTAATGAAAAAAAGGTCCTAATTGGAACCAACTGGGAGAAAAAGTGTTTTCTGTAAAAGAAATTTTACTTCCATTTAGACCTACACAAGTAGTGCAGGTCTTAATAATTTGCTTCTGAAGGCAACCTATCTTAAATGAGTAATTTATTTGTATGGTTTGGTAAGTTTTTTAAACATGTAATAATCTTTCAAAGTCTCTTTTTTTTCCCCCCAAGATAATTTCAGAATGCAATTTTTTCTCCATAATTTTATTTTGCTTGCACATCCACTCTTTTTTTTATATCATGCTTTGTTTTTGTGCAGTTTATATCACATCACTTTTCCACTTCGGGTTTGATTTATCTTTAAACTTGTTGAGAGACATAATACCACTGAATAATTCTCTCAGACTCTGGCAAATCTTCAGGTATTTAGAAAGAGAGAAGGAAGACCTTACACTGGCAGAACATTGCTTGAAGGGCTGGCTAAATCTGGTGAGGACTAATTAGGTAGATTTTTTTCAGTCTGTCAGTCAGTCTTACAGATTTTTTTGATCACATACTGAGCATATACAAAGCAAGAGGGTATATACAGTGAATTCAAGAAATGTCTTCAGAATGATGCTTCTTTTGAAAGAGATTTATGAACTGATGTTCAAACAGAAGCATAAAATGTTTCCATATGACAACAGGATGAAAGATGTCAGAGAGATCTCAGAAAAGGAAGTTAGAACAGACAAGAATGCATTTGGAAATGTGTTAGCTTTTACTGGAAGTGTGAATTTGGACATCAGAGAACTTCTGTAGTGCCTGCCAGGCTGTGTTCTCTGTCCCCACAGGGCTTTTAGCACTAGAGTTGCCCACTGGGCAGCATCAGATGAATCATCATGAAAACCAAACAAGACAACTTTACTTGAGAGAGAGAGAATATAGAATATGAACAATCCAACTGCCATCTGTATGTTTTCCTGATGAATGGCATTATCACATCTTTTTGTGCCAAATGAGTAAACTGTTTTCACCACACAAATACTGTCTATTCCAGCACATATTACATGCAAACTACCAGCACAAATTTCAGGGTGATGTTTGCAATGTGATTTCACTCTGCCAGTTAAAATCCTATCCAACAAGTTCTGGTTAGAAAAGTAATCTAAAAAAGAAGTGTGGGTTTGTGATGAGTGTTAGGCCGTGAAAACTCCACAATTTTCCAGGGGCTTATGAAACACAACTGAGTCCGTTGCTGTCAATTACTTACTAATGTACTTACAACCAGCTGACTCAGTTACAGAGAGATGTACAAACTGAAAATGTATATGAAGGAAAAGAATGACGGCAAATAGGAGATTTGTATGCAGGAGCATTTCAGTGAACTAGAAGAGGATAAAAAAATTAAGATACTGTGGTGTTCTCTACTGTTTCACAGGAACCTTCCAGCACATCTAACCTGGTTTCAGAAAGGAAAGTAACATTTTTGGTTTACTGTTTGTTTAAATACATAAATATGTATTCTATCCATGTAGAAAGAACTTTTTTTAATCGTTACCTTTTATAAAACAAACTTTTTTTTTTCAGAATGAAATAGTTATCATAGCTAAATTATCCATCAAATAAGGTTTTCATGTTAAGAAAACCTAGAGATCTAGATTCTCAAAAAGCATTTGCTAGCTTAAATGCAGCGACTTTTAAGATCTTAAGTTTTGGCTCATGGAGTGGTGTTTCTTTGTGCAGTCTGTCTTATGCATAATAAAGCCTACTCACAGATTTCCCAAAGCCTCTGTGCAAATCCACAATTTCTGGCAGCTCATGTTTATTCAATGATTATGTGCTTTCAGTGGAATAATATCAGTAGTGGACCAATGGCTGCCTGAGCAAAGCTCTGTGGAAAGAGAAAAGTCATAAAAAACCCTAAACTTTTCATATTGATTAGAGAAAACTAATTTACATCAACAGAATACAAATACAATCAGAATTTACATTGTAAGATGAGTATATAAGGGCAGCAGAGTGACATGTTTCACAGGTGACCTTCCTGCTTCTGCTGCTATTTGGTGTTTCTCATACAGCACTGTTTAGTACTAAATGTTTTCAAACCTAGAGGATATCAAATGGTGTTACCACTGGTAAGGGCAACACTGAAAAATGCTGCCATTACAGAGCAATAAAAGTAAGATTTACCATGAAAAATATTTCCATTGCACAGCTTTCAGGAGTAGTGCAAAAGAACTTTCTGGAATTGTGCTTGTGACAATCACCTCAGTTTTTGAAGATCCAGCAAGGATTGGATTGTACTTGTAAACAGTACATATTGCAAGCTGTTGACAAAAAGTTACACTTCTTTTTGTTATTCCTTTAAGATGTGTATTTCTCTTGCATTTTGTATGTACCTTTCACCTCAAGATATATTTACTAAATGATTTATAATGCAGTTGAGGTTCCCCCCACCCTTTGTGACAGAACAGACTGCTGTATGTCAGCAATGTGTCTTGTTGCAAGAAGCACAATGCCTAGTTGATAATGCAGTGCAAAGATCTGAGATACAAAAAGTACACCTTTACATGAGATTCTTGACATTGAAATGGACATCTCTACAAAGAACTCATTGGACTTACTGAAGTTGTACAAGAACTCAGTCTCACCTTATGAGTTCTGGTTTTTGAAATATTATTTTAGTAGAAATATCTGACCCTGATAGAGAAAAGGATCAGAGATTACCTAATGAACTACTTATGTCACTTCCTGCTGCACCTTGCATTATATGCCAGCTCTTGAAGTTTGGTATGTGATCAACTCTTTAACTCTGGGAAAATAAGTAAGAAAACAAGAAGATTACAATATATTAATTTAAAATCTAGAAGAAGTTTTAGGAACTTGAAGCTAAATCAAAATGTGAAACTAAATCAATTTGTAATAGTTCTCCTTTATAATAAATAAAGCTAACATGAAGAATTTTTTAGTACCTCAGACTCATATACAGTGATTTGGGTCTTGAAGGGGAGAGACTTTTTAAAGCATTTCCTGATACTATTTGTCAAACTCTGTTAAATGATTTACTGAGTGGTTTCAGGGCTCAGTTATTGTACAGTTCTTCAATGTTAATATATCACTCTTTCATCTGGAATGGAATTACCAAGAAAATTACTTCTCTTGATATTTTCTTGGAAACAGTAGTAATTTTTTGTGTCTCACGACATTTGAATTCCATGATGGTTATTTAAAAGTGTTTAATTTTTTAAAAACATTTTTAATCATTTCCACATCATTTCTTTGTTTGTCTTTCACAAAACTCTCTAATATTACCAGTAGCAGTTCTGTTTCTCTGTGTCACTCTTTGCCATATTAATTACCTCATTAGCTCTCCTTTGCTGTAGGGCAATCACATTTTTCTTTCAAATTTTTAGAAATAAGTAAAATAAACTGGGATCCATTTGTTCAAATCTTTATTCATCCTTTCAGACCAGAACAAATAATGGTGTAAGCTATGTCAGATGGTCTTGTGGAAGATAATATTTGTCCCACCGAGCTTGCCTTACTTCCCCTGTTGAGCAGTCTGCATTCACCAAGGATCTGGTGTGGCTGAAGGAGGAATGTGTCTAAAGAACTGGGGGTTCTGGAACGTGTGATTCCAATGCTTTGTAAAACCCGGGGGGTGAGCAGGAGCTCACATCCAGTAACTCTGTGCTGTACAGTCATGGAAGACAGGTCTCTGGGCCCTGCAGTTCCCCTCTCTGCCATACAGGGCTGGGCTCTGCTCTAACTCAGCTTTTCAGCTGTAAGCATTCTAGGATGAGAGTTGCAATTGTGTTCCTTGAGAAACTGTCCCTTAGCAGAAGTCCAAACATGTGAGAAATTTTTCCCTATTCTTTTGACCGAGAATTTTCTACCTTAATTTTTATTGAAGTCTTCTACTTTTTTACTGCCTATAACTAAATGTTATATCTGCAAACATGTATGACCTAGCTAGTTGTTGCTTAGCCAGTTGCCTTGTGACAGCATATTCAATGTCCAAAAAAGCCAGAGGAAAAAGCATATTTCATTAGTTACTCTGGTTTTGCAAGTCATTTTCTAAAATAACTTTTGGTGAAAAAAAATTTGAAACAGAACCTTTCCGTAAGGTATAAAATGCAGTAGTAAGAATTCATATTTTTAGTTTGTTGTAACTTCTCCAAAATGTCTACTGTGTTGTTGACTCAGAATAACTTTCATAGTAGGAGAACTGGATCTCAGCCATGATACTCACAAAATGAATATAAAATAAAAATAAAATATAATCAATTTGTTGATCCTCTGTGTTCTGACAACCTAGATTATCTTCACGATAACCTTTGAAGTCTTTGATTTAAAAGTGCTATACATAAGAAAGTCTACTTGTTAACAAAGCTTAGTTTACTTACGCTGGAAATTTAGAACATGTCTGACTGCTTTTCAAACCAGAATAGTGAATTGTGTTACAGCATTGAGAAGGTTGATACATAAAAGGAAAGCAAAGCCAAACAAAAACATAAATAAGAAATCTTGAAATACAGGTTTATTAAGTTATGATAGATGGTAGCTTTGTAAATTCATCAGGAAAGAATGTTTGGATTTTTCTAAGTTAATGAGCACGAGTCTGTTTATCACATGCCTCTATAAATAAGTGTCTTTGCAGATGTTTTCTCTTTATTGAAAGTACTTTTTTTCTCTCCTCAGGGCATGCTCCACTATTAAATTAAGCTATGAATTCCCTTGCTTATTACAGAAGACACTTAGAACACTATGGCAGGCATAGCACTGTCATAACTTTTTAATACCAATTTTAAGAATTATTTACAGATTAGTAGTGTAGCACCTATATATTTTATCTGGCAAAACTTTTTAATATAAATTCTAAGAGCTGTTTTCACGTTGTAGTATTTCATAGATGCTATGTCTGGTTAATCAAAAAAGATCAGCTAATTTCATTGAGAGTGATATCTGTGATAAATACAATGAATTTCACTGGCTGCTAAATGGTCTGGGTTACTTAGGATAATTTTATTATCCTAATTTGTTATTAATCATTTGTCTGTCCTATTCACACTTCCTGTATCTGCAACCACTTTTCTTTCACAGTGAGGTTCGAACTGGCAGTTACTCTCTAGTGTCAAATGTCATGTTGTCAGTGTTACCTCAACAAACCCAGCTGTTAATGAGTAGACAGTTTCTTCAACAGACAGAATAAACACAATCACAAAACTGTTTCTGAAGAGGCTTTATAAAACTCCAGAGAGGAAAGGATGAAAGAAAAATAAGGAGTTACTGTGTAGTTTGGGAATTTTGAATTACAAAATACTCTGATATACTCTTGTTTATATTACATTTCAATCTGAGATAATTCACTATTCATGTCTTTTACACTAAAATCCTGGAGTCATTTGGAAATATAATAATTAGTAAGAAATGATAATAGCTTTTATTTGCATACTCTGCAAAAAATGTGCTACCTGCTGCCTTAGCAGAGAAATTTTGCCCCCGCCCCCTTTTTTAAAAAAACTTAAAATATTCAAATCTGGGTCTACTGACTAAGCTCATACTTAGGTAAATATTAGTTTATTTACTTAGGTAAATAAACCTAGAACGTCTTTGCTGTTGGTCTATACTGATACTTGCAAAGTTAAGCAGTTGTCACATTAAGTATAGCTATCTTGCCTGGGCATAAGAAACAGTCAGCACAGTTTGCACACACCGTGAATTACTTCAAGCTCTTCCTAAGGAGAATTTTCTTGGCATAGTTTCTATGATGCATGCTTCCCTCATTAGAAGAATAGCTTAAAGAAATAGATTATGAAACTACAAGAGATGACAAAAAGCTGTAAAATTAGCGTATTTTTTGATAATGTCTGTGAAATCCTTCCTTGTGTGATACAAAGTGTACATGATGTAAAACCCACATTGTGGACAGAACTGTAACAGAAGTCCTGACAGGGCACTGTTCTAGCACTCCATTGTATAGTGGCCAAGGATGTAGACCTCTCTTGCAAAGAAATAACCCAAGGTAGTGCTATGACATCATGTAACATTCAGTTCCAGTAGTTTGCCTTAGTTTGAATCAGTCACCAAGAGAGGAAAGGGAAGGAATGCTGGGCATGTGTATAGCTGTGATAAGTTATTAGTGTTCATGCAACACTAACATCCATCAGACTCTGAGGGAATGGAATGCAGTGTGTCTGCTGTGCAGTGAGGATATATTTATGTTGGATTAGCCTGTGCTAATGCACAGTGAGATTTTCACCATTTTATTCATGCCACTATCTTATCTCTTGTAGATGAGCCACATTTCAGCCTTACTGCAGTGGGCTGTGGCTTGAGTGCTTTTCAGATGTGGAAATGGTTTCCTTTGTGTATCTATAGTAACCACCTGCTGGCATTTTCACTAAGTGCAGTGCATAGGCTGAGGCTATGTGACTGTTATTATTATCTGCTTTGTAACTTATCCCAGAAGGCAATGTAGTATGTGGAAGATAAATTATCTTGAAACAAAACGGTTCATGATCTGAAGTGCTTCAGCTCTGGCAGCAAAGATGCTCGTGAAGTTTAATTGACCCTGCCAAAAATAATTGTATAGAAAAACCTTTGGGTGTTATAATTTACCTTTCTTGATTTGAGAACAGGCAAAGTACTGTGGCTGTGTGGGCTGTAATGCTCTCAGCTCCTGTCACTTCCCTGTGTGGTAGACGTGCCTTTTAGTTAGTGGTACAGCAATCAGCAGGTGAATTTATGTTTTATCATAAAACTTCGCTTATAATTAAATGTCTCATCTTCTTGGTGGTGCCTAGTTCTGCTGAACTGTTTTTACTCAAGTAATAAACATTGCTTTGTACATTTCAAATAGCAGTAAGTGTAGTGGCAGTTACATATGGTGAAGGATTACTCAATGACAGCATCTTATCTTACCTATGTGTGAAAGGCAAGAGGTTTTATGATTGTGAAATTACCTACTGAGCAAACTTCCTTAATAATTCATTAAAGAAATTAGTTTGAAGCAAAGCTAAGGGTAAAGAAATAACCAGAAACTAAAATCATCACATCATTTTTCCAAATAGAATGCTTTAAAACTTGTCAAACTGCCACTGCTTGGCTTGTGCCACTATGCCCCTTCCCTAGCACCAGCCATGTGTGCTTAGGAGCTGTTGATTTCCTCCTCGTTTTTTTTTT
>VWYO01026762.1:373973-435166 GCA_013400275.1 Rhadina sibilatrix | reverse complement strand
TTTTTTTTTTTTTTTACTACCATCTCCTTTGGGTTGTGGTGGTAAAACATGAATGGATTTGGGAATAAAAATCGGGGGGAATTACAATCACAGAATCATAAAATGGTTTGAGCCGGAAGGAACCTTAAATATTATCTATTTACAACCTCCCTGCCATGAGCAGGGACACTCCACACTAGACCAGGTTGCTCAAAGCCACATCCTGTCTGGTCTTGAACACTTCCAGGGATGGGACATCCACAACTTCTCTGGGCAAACTAGTAGTGATATTGTGATATCGAATTAGTGATACTGTGTTATAATCTGATATTAGTGAATTAGTGATATTGCAATCAATATTACTTTGTTGATGTCTTTGCATGTTTTGCAGTGAAAATAATTATGAAGAAATTCTGTCTCTATGTTTCTTGCCACCCTTTCTCTGTCACCATTTTACAACAGGTATTTTGCCACTAAAGCCTATTTCTTAGTAGGTAACACATTACAGAGCATGGAGTAGCATGTTACAGAATTTGGTGCATATAAGTTTGTACTACTTCTAGGATGTCTTGTGTATGTAGAGAACTATCATAACCTAAAAATACTTTACTGCCTTAAAAGTAGACGATATGAGAAGTCTTCCTGTATATTGTGAATCTGAAGTCATATGGAATTCAAGTTACATCACTTCATAAATTATGTGGTTTTAAAACTGTGGTTAGCAGCTTGTTCTGATATTGGCATTCCATAAAAAAAGTTAAATGAGTTTTTGAGAACAGGGCAGTATGTTCTCTGCCACGACAAAAGTGAAAAGTGTGGCTTCAGATACTGGAAGTTCCTGCCAGATGACACCATTTGTATTAAATCATCCAGCCCTTATGTTGATACTTTGCTGTGCTGTTCTGCCTTGTGCAGAGATGGTTGAAAAAGATTTGTCCTTGCAAGAGAAGATAAGTAGGCTAAGCACAGTCATCCTGCTTTATTGCTGTAACATCAAGGCACTATAAAATCTGCAAACAAAGCAGATGGGAGAGGAATCCACAATTAATTTACATATTAATTTACATAATCTTTAGCTTTTCAGCTCAGTTTTTATGTACAAAGGTAGAACCTCATCATTTGTATGTACAATCTCTTACCTTTCCCATTCACACCCTTTTAGAATTTTTGAGGCATCAGAATTCCTTCACATCTTTAAATATTTTAATTATGATATCCCTCTTGATTGGTTGAAATTAACCTCCTCCTAAACATCCACAAGTAATGATGGTTGTTGGCTCATTTTTGTACCATTGCTGATAAAACAGCAGATGATGAGTGATCTGACAAGTATTGCAACATTCTGGCAGCAATTATTTTTTAATTAAATTATACATGATAATATAGGTTATGGGCTGCTCTGCTGGGAAGCCTGCCTGTATGGATAAATCTCAGTTTATATTCCCTTACTGTGTGCAAAATTCCTTATATTCGGTGAACTGTTGGGGAGGAGTTGCATAACATGTAACAGCTGACCTTTTTTAAATTCATGCTCTAGATTATGCAGAGATAACATTTTGGAGTTAAAATATTAAGCATTTTCCTTTTTTTTTCAATCTTGCCAGAACCCACAGTATCAAACCTATAGTTCTCAAAGGCATGGAAAAGAAGTTGGGTATGAATTTTAAAACCTACTGCCTTGCTGACAAGGCATTAAGCATAAAGAAACGTGATAATACCAGTCAGCAAATTATCAGCTTCTGGCTCTCCCAAGTTTCAGCTGACTTCCTACCAGACCTGTGAAGCAAGCTGTAAGAATTATCTTCCTCTAGGCGCTAGGCAGCAGTTTCCAAGTCAGCTTGCTCCACAATGCCTGCAGATACTTGGTGGAAACAGCAGATTTTATCTTGCCTGGGGATTATAGTCTCCTGCCGGAAAAGATGGTGTTGACAGTGTGTTCCCTATTAAAAATGCAGTAGTACAGTATACAACTTACATAATCATCCACTCAATAATGGAACTCTTCAAAGCACATCCTTACCAATCTCCTTTGAATATAAGCAGGGATAATAATCCTGGGGTTTATCTAAATACATCTGAGGAACATCACTTATCACTACATCTGTTCAGCATCACTTATTCATTCATATCTGTATGTCGAAGGCTGGAATCATCTATACTAATCCCCATGCTCAAGCAGAGTTAGCTAGAACCAGTTGCCCATGACCATGTCAAATTTTTAATACTTCTGCAAGTGGAGATTCCAGAGCCTCTCTGGGCAGCCTGTGCCAGTATTTGGCCCCACGCACCAGTAAAGAAATGTTGTCTTGTGTTCACATGGACTTGCCTGTGTTTTCATTGTGCCCATTGCCACTTGACCTATTGCTGGGCACTACTGGAAGGTCTGTCTCTCTCTTTCTTGTTTCCTTGCATCATGTATTTATTGAATGATAGAATAATCTGGGTTGGAAGGGACATTTAAAGGTAATCTAGTCCAACTCCCCCTATGATGAGTATGGATGAAGCTCTGAGCTATATCCTTCCTCAATCCATTACACCCATTGATATGCTGGAGCTTTCTCTTCTCCAGGCTGAAGAATCTCAGCCTCTCCTCATACAACAGATGCTTCAGTCCCTTTATCACCTCTCTGCTGGACTCACTCCATAAAGTCCATGCCTCTCTTGTACTGGGCAGTCCATTCCTGGTTGTGCAGTGCTCCAAACTATGGTCACACAAGTGCTGAGCGGAGTGGGAGGTTCACTTGCTTTAACCTATTGCACTTCATATTACCCAGGATGATGTTGGCCTTGTTTTCTGTGAATCTGCACTGCTGGTTTGTGATCAGCTTGTTGTCCATCAGGACCCCAATGGCCTTCTCTGCAGAGCTTCTTTCCAGCAGGTTGGTCCCCAGTGCATATGGTGCCCGTGTTTATTCTTCTCCACAGTTCTCTTCGGGGCTTTGCATTTCCCCTTGTTAAAATTCTTGCGGTTCCTCTTGAACCAGCTCTCCAGCTTATCAAGGTCCCACATGGCAGCACAACTATGCGGTGTTTCAGCTGCTCCTCCCAGTTTTGCATCATCTGTGAACTTGCTGAGGTGCACTCTGTCACATCATTTCAGGTCATTAGTGAAGCTGTTAGACAATATTAACCCCAGTAATGATCCCTGGATTACACCACTTGGGACTTGCCTCCAACTGGACTTTGTGCTGCTGATCACCACCCAGCAAGCCTGGCCATTCAGTTAATTTTCAAGCTGTGTAGTTAGTTATCTGGCCTTTAATTTGTCAGCTTGTCTTTGAGGATGTTATAGGGTCTGCCTTAACTCAAGTTGAGGTAAACAGCTTTAACTGCTCTCTTCTCTCATCCAACAGGCTGCTCATCTTTTAGAAGGTTATCAGATTGTTAAAGCATGATTTCCCTTCTGCAGACTTACACTAATTGCTCCCAATCTCGTTTATTCCCTTCATATGTTTGGAAATGGTTTCCAGGATGATTTTCTCCATCATCTTTCCATGGATATAAATTGCTTTATTGCTGCTTTATTGTTTGCTTGTGGTTGCAGATCACAGATAATAGATTTGATAGGAAAGCTGTTCTATTATTTTATTTTAGAGACACTTAAATGATGAATTTTCTAGATCCTGGATTTTTAAAAATGTCTCTCAGTTATATTATGGAGATCAAGTTGAAATTTTGCTTGTGGCCAGTGAATGGTAGGAGGCATGGAAAAGAACCATGTAGAAATCCTGTAGAGCATTGTATTTTTCCTGTTTTCATAGTCTGCTCCTGTTAGAGCAATGCTACATTGCAATTGACTGGATTGAAAAAAAGTCTTAATATTCCCTGTTAATGCCTGTATTTATTTTATAAATGAATAAATATTTCATTTATTTATAATATTTCATTTTATAAATGAAACCCTGAAGAGTGATACAAAATCAGTGACCTTGCAAAGATTTGGGAGTATTGCTTAAAACTTTGTCCTCCAAGATTATTTAGTTCCATTTTGGCTTTTCAAGACTGTGGATAGACCAACAGGAATGTGTGAGGCCAACTCCCTTGTTCCATTCAGTTGGATATCACCTTACCAGAAGTGGATATGTAAGACATACTGGTGGGTTTGTGTGGGCAAGTGAGATATTACCTACCAAACCAACCATGGCAGAGAGGGAGAGAAATTAGAAATCTGTCAGAAGATGCCTCAAAACAATGCATATTATTAGCATTAGCTAATTTTCTTTTGCTTGCTAAAGGAGGATAAAGTCATTCCTGCTACTCAGACATTTGGGGTTTTTATTAGTCTTTCTCTTGAACATAAGTATTTCTTCTCTTTTTAGGTGTGGGTAAATCAGACAAGAATCTAGGTGGAAAGGCAATCAGAATGAAATTATGAGGCTTTATAAATAATCCTGTTTTGAATATACTAAATATACTCACAGAAGTTGCATGATTGGATGTGGTGTATGTAAAATCAAAGGTCTAAGAGAAAAATTGAAGACAACTGTCAGAGGCTTTTTGCTCTTGTGATTGAAGGCTAGAAAAATTTGGTTCCATATCAGCACCATATTGTCAACAGTGTTGAGTGGCCTGATTACTGAAGCAATTTAAAAAAAAATTATTGTGAAAATTAGCTGTACTGAGCAGATAGAGAAAATAAAATTTTAATTATTACTATGGCTTGTTTGTGAAAATGGTAGTAAGAATTCATTACACTTACTCTTGTGAGAGCAAAACCACCAAGCCTCCAAAGTCTTTTTCACTGTTTTTAGCTTTTAGGTCCCTCCTTGAAGTTTAGAATTTTGCCAAAGAATTGGCCCATGTATTTTCAGAACAGATTCTGATTTTTTTCATCCTATTCTGATCATTATCTTTGTCCTGCTTTCTTTTGCAATAGTTTACAATTTAGCTCAGTATTCCATCTGCTCTTCCTATAGTACCAAAACAATATAAATAACTAATTTGTCATGTTTTCATGAACTCTTCTATTCTATTCCATCTCTTGTAAAGTGACTGCAGGCACAGAAGTGGGGAATTTATCACCATGATGAGGTTATTTGATACAATAAACAGCTGGGAGATGGAAGCTTATCTGTTACGAAAATGTTTTATCTCATGTTATGAGACAATTTGAATATGGAACAGTAGCTGGTAGTTTAAGGTCAATCCCTATATGAAAATGAGTGCCTACCAGGAAGTGCCTAAAACATATGCAAGGGTAGTTCAACTCCTTTTTTCCTTGTGCTCAGAGCTGCTCTGTTTCAAAGAGTGCTGTTTAGGAATGCTACTGGATGCTCTCACACTAGAAGATTATAATACAAAGTTTTAGTGTAAAGAATCAGCTGAAATTCTGCAATTTCACTGGAGGATTATTTTTTTAATAAGTCCTCAGCTGGCATAATATGCAAGCCTTGCTTTATGTTTCTGAAAAGCTGTCTACCTTTGATTCAAAACCATCCTGAATCTTACAATTTGCTGTTATGACTACTACCATGCTTGCAAATACCTAATTTAAATTACCTCTTAATAAACTTAGTGTATCTGTTTTGTGTGGCTAATTTCTATTTTAACTCTAGCAGAAGAAGAAAGAAGAGGAAAGAGGAAGAGAAGAGAGAGTCATTATTTTGTGATGACAGGACAAAAAGTGTTTCTTTAATCCTTCCTCTGCAGACCTAAGAGGAATTTTTGAAATTGTTACCTTGTAAGAGTTATCTCCACTGATTCTCTCCTTAGTGAATCCTTAGTGCTTAGCTTTTTGAATGTTCAGCATTCAGGTAAAGAGCAGTCTTTATGGATCTCTTGGGATAGCATGTTCTAGCTGTAGAACGTCCAGATTTGTAATTTCAAACTTAATGAATAGAGTTGGCAGTTTTGTTATCAGCTCTGTCTTGGTGCTTTTATTTTTCTGTGGGAAGATTCTGATCTCACAGTTCTACACTCAATTTTCCTTGCCATCTAGTTCGTGTTTTCCCAAGAGGCATAGTTAGTTCTTGCTGATCACCCCTCATGGCTGAAGGAAAATGCAATGTACATTTTAAGACTTTTTTCCTGAAAAGTAGCTTCTGTGGGATGCTTACATAAGCAGACTGCAGTGTACCCTGCTTTTTGATGGCATTTCTGGTACAGTGGACAAAACCATTACCTAGCACTGTTTGTAATACTGTTGGGGTTGGGTTTTTTCATTCTTCTATTTCTTTGTTAAATCTACAGTGTCTTTCCTGGATCCTTTTGTTTGTATTGGTTTAGGAAGATATTGATTCTAGATGTTCTGCAATATTTTTCCTCTTGCATCTGAGCATCCTCTGAAGATTTTTTTTTTCAATAGAGGGCCTTTGAGAACCATGGTCCTAGCTATCCCTAATGTAGTAGATTATCTGGTATTTTTCTAATAATTACTAATGTCTTAACCCCATATGCTATCTTGTTTCTGTTAAAAATTTTTTCATCTCCTGTATTCCCAGTGCAGTGTTAGACCACATGGGCCTGTTTTAAAATTATTTTCTGATTCACCTTTATTTTGATGCATGAAATTGTGCATTCTCAAAAATCACGCTGTGGTGTGGCATAGATGTTATGTTTTATTGAATAATTTTATGTAAGCAGGTGTAAGACTTCTGGAGTAGATGTCCTGTCATGCACAGCCCATTAGATACATCAAGGGATTCCTTTGTCTCTTGTTGGTCTAAACTAGATGTAATCCCTAAAATCACTTATTCTGCATGATCATCTATCAAAAGAGAGGTTAGCTAACATGTGGCCATTTCATTGTTGCTGCCTTTGGCCAAATTGGTGTCACTCTTTAAGGAGTTGGACTGATGCCTATTGCTGAGTCTGGCCTTGACAATATGCCTGTGTTCACTGCTTGTTTCATCCTGGACTCACTGCAGTGCTCTTTCTTTGATCTTTCTGTGCTTTTAGACCTGTTGTGCTTCTATTGCTGTTTAAATTCTAGGGCTCTTCTAGCTAAATTAGAGCTCTGGCTTGCCTGATTTTTCTCCCATTTCCTTTTGCTTGAAAGTCTTGTGTATCTTAGATCTTTATCTAATCTGATTTCTGACAATTGAAGATCAGAAGTTCAAGGTTGGAGGCTCAGTTAGAATGTATACAGGAACTTTTCCCCCACTTTAATGCTCTGTGATGTTCACCCTAGACAATGCATTCTTCACAAATAATGTATTCAATTTTTCTTTAAAAGTCTGATTGGTAAAAAACTTGGATTAAAAACATTAAAAAACATTAAAAACGACAGAAAGGAAGAAAGGCAAATGCAGAGCCCTATTGCTATTCCCACTCCCATCCTGTATTTTTTGTCTCACTTAAAGCATGAGTACACAATTTATGTACAACTCCTAAGTAACCAGGACCTTGCAAAGTGAAAGTGAAGATGGAAAATATATGTATTTCATTGACATCATACCCATGTTCAGAGGCTGCTTCCTCTCATCTCTCCTCTTAATCTACCTTTGAATCTGTCATTCTGCCATGCCCACTGCTATTGCTTTTTGTCAAGGGAACTGTCTGTACCTTTGACATTGACAGATTTAGATTTTATCCCATAGATTTCAGAAAAACATGCCCACTAAGTGCAGTTTGCCTTACTCTTTGATTATTTCTTTGAAAACCTTTCAGTTTAAATGGAGAGGCATAATTTGTCCAGCTGCTCAACCTTGCCATCAGGGACATGTTCCAGGGATAAGCAGGATTTAGCAGAGGTTAAGGGGGTACATCTGTACAAGAGCTACTTGTTAATATATTAGTGACGTATCACAGAAGGATTCACTTCGGGCAGGAGCTAAGTGTGGGCTTGGTACATCAGCTGATCTCTCACAATAAGCTCCATTCTAAACTAGATTGCTTGATCTTTTGAGGCTCATCAATTTCTGGAACAGTATTTATTGCTTTTTGAAATGTTCAGGTAAATACTTAATCTGATAAAGATTTAGTGGAGGAAGTTCTGTATTCATAGTAATTTTTTTGATCTCAAGCAACGTGCAGTGGAACTACAATGTTAGCTTTTAGTACCTTGACAGCTTCTTCAGAAATATGCTTTCTTTGGCATAAGCTCTTACACATAACCTTGCATATTAACTGCAAAAACGGGATGTGATATAATGAAACCCAGAGCATATCAGAATTAAATTTGGCATTGCTGCAGGAAAGAGCCAGTTAATGTCCTTGTGTAATACTTATGTAATAGATTAGATTCTCTGCCTGACTGTTCTAGTTGTCTATGGTGGTATATAAAAAGCTTGCCAGCTTGCTAGTACTCAATTAGCTCATTCACCATGAGTAAACTAGTTCTCTAGCTTAGAGGAGCAAAGTGCTTCCAATCCTCTAATTGGTTTATGCATATAATCTTTTCCACACACCAACAAGTGCAAAAGTTGACCTGCTAATAGAATCGGAGAATAAAGTGAGAGAGGAGAAAAAGTGCAGAAATATCTATAAACTTGATCTGTAAGGACCATTGTTTATTAATAGCACCATTTGTTACTCCTTCAGTTCCTTTTGGTTACTTGAGACAGCAGATAAATCTTAATAGAGAAGAAAAGGGATCATAGTCACCTAATGCATAAAAATCTCTGATTTTCAAGAGATACAGTTGCTGTCAAGCTCTCGAACTTAATTTGTTTTATATATATTATTTTAACTTTCTACATATTTTCTTTTTAATGGTTTTAGAGGACACAAGTAAGCTTTAGTTGTTACCTGTTACAAATTTTTAATAGGAAGTTGTACTTTTATAAAACGTACAAAACTGGTAAAAGAAAATTCTCTCTTTAGAAAGCATGTTTGGAAATACCATGTCAATGTTAGTTCAGGGTCTTTGAAAAAATTATGCCTTATACCCTATTTTATGGCATAGAAGATGACCTTTTAAGACTTTTAACTGAAAGATATAATTAAGCTCATGATAGTATATTTAATGGACCTTCAAAGAATTTCTTCAAAACTTTAACTATGAACAGTCAGGACAGAACCAAGACAGTGCTGGGCTTTTGTTACTGTCTGGTTCCTCCCAGGGCAGAAGCACTGTGTCTGATGAGAGAGATCATTCTGAGATGGGATACATACCTTCCAGGCTTCATCTGCTTCTCCAGCTTTTCTTACTTGTCTTTGTGACATAAAAAAATGCAGCAATACCTCTTTTAGAGTTAACCACGACTATGGTGAGGCTCCACTTTAAATTTTGTTATTTCAGCCTCTTGTCTGTCTTATCATCCATGCAGAGTCTTACCAGGAATAAAATGTGGGAAATCCTTGCTTCAAAGGATGAAACTTTCAATGCTAAGGAAAACTTGAATGTTTTGTAAAGGTGTCATAACATCTACTTCATATTCTGCTTTATTTAATGTAAGCTCTTCTTAAAATAGCGTAATTATCTTTGAGATGCTGAGATGTTTTATAGATATTTTTCATCCAAATGTATGTCTTCTAGCTTGTTTGTCTCATAGCTAATGTGTTTGGAAATTTTTATAAATGAGCATAGCTAATAATATACTTCTTAGTTTAAGAATCAGTCTAAGAGTAAATATTAACTGAAAGCTTAATTCTCTTACTAGAGTTTAAGCAGATCCTTGGTACATGCAGAAGAAGGTAATTTTCTGAAAGACTTTTGAGTCTTTAATAATAATTCAAATTCAAAAAATCTCATCAAGTTGCAATTGAAAAGCTTTATGTAGGAAATCAGGGCCATGATTGCACTTCACCTATGGTTTTAGCTCCTTTTAAAATTCAAGAGAATAGCTCAGAAAATAGGTTTATATTTTAAAAATATTTTAAAAAATGGCCTGATCAAAGAAAATATGTATGTTCATGTTGCAGCATGACCAGGTACACTTTATTCTGCCAAAAGCTTTGCTCTGTGCCAGTGAACCTCCTCTGTTCATTGGACAATATCTTCCACACAGGCAATTTATGTAACTGATTTCCAAGACAGGAGTGTAACTCTGAAAGAACTGCACCTTCTGGGCATTCTCAGGCTGGATACCTGGTTCTGACTGTTACTTGATAAGAATAAAATGTCTTATGGTTTGCCTTTTCCTCTGAGCTTGTCTGAGCCCTTATAGTCCTAGAAACATTTCTTAAAGAAGCTGGATGTGTTGATTCTCCCCAAGCACACTGAGTCTCAGAGAAAAAAGAATGACACCTTGGAGAATGACACCTTGGGAGACCTCATTTCAACCTTCTGCTATGTAAAGGGGACTTAAGAAAAAGAGGGAGAATGACTTTTTATATGGGCACATAGTGACAGGGCAAGGGAAAACAATTATAAACTACAAAATGAGAGATTTAGATTAGATGTTAGGAAAAAATTCTTTATGGTGAGGGAATGAGACGCTGAAGCAGGTTGCCCAGAGAAGTTGTGGGTGCCCCATCCCTGGAGGTGTTCAGGGTCAGGTTGGATGGTGGTCTGAGCAACCTGATTTAGTGGATGGAATGCCTGCCCATGGGCAGGGGTTGGACCTAGATAATCTTTAATCCAACTTAAGCCCTTCTCTGATTCTTGAGGAGTCTCCTCATACTAACCTGGTCAAAACACAGAATCTCTGAGAGCTTCCATTCCATCTCAAAATGCAGGATACTTTATTTTCCACAGAATGAGGTGGTGATTGAAAATGGTGATAACCTTAACAGTGCTTCTTTGACTGTGCTTTATTGCTGTTGCTCACCCTGTGTCCCATGACTCAGGATGGATGTATTCCTCAGATAGGAGAACTAGGCTGGTGAGTGTAAGCACAGGGGAGGGGAGCACGGCCCAGCAGAGGCAAGTGCCTGGATAGCCAGGGAGCAGGACTGTGGTGTCTGGGCATGGGGGGCAGGGCAGGTCTGGTCAGGCATCCAGAGTAAGGTACTGCCCAGCAATCACCAGGCAATCCTGTAGAGCAGGGGCAGGGCTGAGACCAGGCCAGGCAGGCAGCTTGCATGTCAGGATCTGTCCGTGGGGCTGGTGGCCAGGCACAGGCGTAATCCATAGCTCATGTGGGAGGCAAGAGCTGTGGTTCAGCATAAAGACAGCTTGTGTGAGAAAGGGGAATCAGCACCAGGGGAGCGTCCCCACATCAGGAGGGCTCTGCCCAAGGTCACCAGAACCCCTACAGAGGGATACAAATGTGTCTCTAGTAGAACATTTCTAGTGATGGATGCATTTCTGTGCAGTGTCCAAACCTCATTGCTGTTCAGCAGTTCCCAGCACTGATTCCTTGCCCAGTTCCCAAGTCTGCTAAAGGTTCAGGCTGCTTTCTGGATGTGACAGAATGTCTGTGGCTGTGACAGAATGCTTAGGAGAGAAATGAACTCCTGGTGACTAGGAGTTCAGATCTGCTGATCTGAAGTTATTTGAGAGACAGATTCAGTTTTTTGTAGACTGTTAATCCAATGCTCTCTTTAGAATCTGAAGGTTAACATATTAGCAACACTGCTTGCTAGCAGTGATCCACCATTATGCAGTCATTTATATCCAATAGTATTGAAAGGTTAAATGTTCTCCTGCAGTGCAAAAGTGAAACATGAGTCTTGCTTTAAGGTCACACATTGCTTTATCTGATACTACTGGACAATATATTGCAAACGAGATGAATCCCAAACCATTCATCTTTTGTAATGCTAGTCATAGGGAAGAAGTCAAATGGATTTTACGAGCCTGTATTATGCCAAGCATTGTGAAGACCACTTAAGACTGACGGAAAGTTTTTTGGACTGCCAAACCTCTTTGGAAAGTTCCACATCCTCTCATAGATCCACATCTTCTCATAGTTATGATCATCTATTTATATAGATTAGCAGATATTCTTTCAAGAATGGAGAGGAGAATGTATTTTAACTAGATAATTTGTTAAAATACATTAAATTATGTTAAATATTCCATTTAAATGATTAAAAATCATCAGCAAAAAATCAAAATAAGTATGCAAGTTCATGATGCAGAGACCTCTGTGGTGCTCTGTTATGGTACAGGAAAGATAACAAGCTTTCTGGTTTTTGATTATCATACCTCTGTCATTTACAGACATTTGTTTGGGTGCACAGGCACAAGTGTCTGTGCCCTGAAAAAAGGGATTGGCATCCATGAAACTTCTGAGAAACTCTGAGAAGAAAAGCCATTTATAAAAAGAAGACAGAAGTGCTAATTGTGAGTATGTTGATGACAGAGGTTTGCTTGAGGTTCTTTGTTGACTCTTAAGCAACGTCCTACACATCACAAATACAAAACAATAGAAATATAAGTTATGTTAGATCTTATGAAAAGGTACTCTCCTCTTAAATAGTACATATTTTAAAACTATTTTCTTTGAAGAAAGGTTTCCCAGTATCTATAACAAGCTAGGCAAGGAAATACAATAAATCTTTGCTTGACACTCATTGAAATTGCCCCCTGATGAAAAGGAAGCTTACTAATTAATTATTTACCTCTGCTCTTGTACTTCCTCTATATCCTTATGTCCCTGTCTTATGGTGTGCAAATGCAAGGAAATGTGGCAAAAAATGACTGGATGGGTATGGGAAATGAGCAGTGGCCCAGTCTCATGTAGGTCTCAAAATCTAGTCTCAACTTGCTATAGGGCTTATAATTATTAGATTTGTGGCAAGAGAAATAGGAAGGGTCAAGGTGAGGATTGTCTGTATATCCTTAAATATCATATAATTATACAGCTGTGTCCTTTTTTCCCCACATTCTTGATAGTTCGTTCTTGAGAAGATAATGCAACTGCCAGTACCAGCATGTACAGGAATTTGTGGATTAACATTTTTGAAGGTATGTTTTTATCCTTAGAAGCCAGAACTATAAAAACTAGAAATTAGTATTCAAAAATACTTTTTACCAGTTCTCTGCTTTGCTAAAAAAAANAAAAAAAAAGGCTGCATTTCACCCAAACTGGAGTAATTTTTACTCCTTTTGATTACAAGGATTATGAACTTCAGTGATATGTTTTGAGTATATTCTCACATCTTTCAGGCATTTGTGGGGGAATAGTGAAATAATGGTCACCAACATCTCTGGGTTGCTTAAGATCAGAATATTTGGACCAGCAGTGCCCATTTCATTGCATTTGCATTTTTGTTTCTTTGCGTGTCAAAAACTTGAGGGTGAAAGATGTGGTTGACTTTCAGCCAAATCCTTTTCATCACACCTACATTTAGAGGAACTCAGTCATGAATTTCTGATTCTTTTCCCCCTTCTCTTTTAGTTGTTAGTGTTTTTATTCATTTCCTATCTGTTTAATTAGCTATTTGTAGACCTGCAAGTCCCTGTGCAGACTTGGTGTACTGCAGCTAAAGGATCAAATCTAGTGGATTACATTTCTAATGTAAATAGTTGAATTATTTCAAGTTTAACACATATTTATAGTTTATCTTATTTAACAGAAAATCTGTAGAATTACCAGCAGATTATAACTATGGCAACAAGAACAGAGAAGATGGAACAATTTCTTTTCAGGGTGTAATAGGCAAATGAGTCTCAGGTTTTGTTTCCACTGCTGATACTCTGTTCACAAGTCAGAACCATTAATGTGTGATATCAGAAACATTTGGCTGTCTAACTTCTATGAAATAAATACACTGTGAAATCATAGCATGATTAACAGTGGATGTTAAACAAACTTGTCATTTGGAGAAATAGTCTACAAAAGATTTGGTGAAATTTGTGAAATCACAGAGAATGGCTCCTTGCATCATATGTGGTTGAAAAACAGTGAAAACAAATAATTTAATCAGTGCCATATTAAGCTCTTACAACATGAATGTAATTATACTTTTCATAACAACAATTAAATGTTCACAAAGTTATTTTAATGATAATTATAACAACATGTATACACTTTCCACTGCATACAAAGGTCCATCTACAAAAATAAAAAACCCCTAGTTTCTAATTGAATTGCTCTAGTGAACCTGATGAAACTTTAAGCCCTTTATTTCTTCTCAAAGTGAAAAGCTGTGTCAGTAATTACTGTCATTATTAATCATGCCTTCAGTTTCTTCTTTTAGAGAGGTTTTTCTCTACTGAAATGTTCTGTACAACCTGGGCCTCTCTCTCGTTGCACGCTCTCCATCTCTGCATAGGTTCTCTTGGAAGTCTGTGGATGAGTTCTCCATCAGCAATTCCAGGTTCAGAGATGACTGTTCAGTGAATTGGCATGGAGGAGAAAGAACTTACAGTTCTGTCTTCTGGTCATGAACACTTGAAATCCTCTGGTGCTTTATCACAGTTTTGGTCTCACTCATCGAACAAAATGCTTCTTCCATTCACTTCTCTGTGACTGTTATTTTTCCTTTCCTTTCCTTATCACTGAGAAAACAAAAGTTTCACTCTAATGCCTGACAGCTCTTCTGTAGTCACTGCCCATGACTCTGTGTTTCCCAGCATATTGTGATTATTTTGCAAAGTCAAAAGAATCAGACCAGAGTCCAAGTCAGACTGAATACATCTTCCCACTGGAGGAGAGAAAGCTCAATGCCTCAAGTGGAGAGATTCCACTCTCTCATAATTGCTATCTCTGATCGCTCTCTGTGCAATCAGCCCTTGCCAGCTCAACAGCAAGAGTATGAGCCTGAGCTCTACCCGGGGCTCAGGGAAAAGTAGGACAACTGAAGGTTTTTCATTTATAGCTGGTGCTGCGATGGAATGCCTCCTTCTCCCTAGGAATTTCTGCCAGCTAGGTAGCATTGCCACTAGGGCTGAGCAGAACAGCTTTACTGCAGGCAGCAGAGAAGGGCTGACCACCTCTACAACCAGGAAGCACTTGATTCATCTGCTGAGTTGCACCAAGAGTCAACAATATGTTTATTGTAATGAGTCATCCTCATCCAGCTGAAGATAATCATGGAAACCATGTGGGAAACTAACCCTTTTGAAGAGAATAAATCAGCTCTTTTTAGCAACTGATCTTTTGTTCAGATTGTTCAGGGTGTTGGAGGATAAGCTGGTCGTCAGTGAACACCAAGTGGTGGGACAGAAGGAGAGTGTAACTCCAACAGTTTGTTGGAGTAGAGATGGAGGAGGCAAGGAGAGGCCTGCATACAGGTTTAGAAGCTGAAACTCATTTAACATCTCTATAGAACTGATAGCTGAGAAGGTGGGGGAAGCAGATCTCCCACAGGAAATCCCACTGTTGCAAGCAGTAGCTTTTCTTATGCCACAAATCTCTAGGCTTTTTGCAACCTCCAATGACAGGATTTGTGGGGTGAAGGTGCAATCCCAGCATGGCTTCCTGGTGAATAGGACATACACAGCAGTCAGGTGGATAGGTGAGTATTCCTTCACTTATCTCCAAATGCTAAGTGTCCAAAGGATAGCCAAACAAGGCGACCCTCCCCTTCTTCTCAGGTTGTTCCTCCAAGTGATGAGTGCCATAAAGCCCAGGATCATTCTATCCAGATTTCTATCCTTGTTACACATGTTGTGTCTCGCTGCATTCACCTAGGTCTCAAATTTCTGCCCTCTCTTCTAACAATGTATCTAGTCTTTCTGTTCTTCTGTTACTCGCCATTCCCACCACTGGAATTAAGGACCTTACCCATGTTTAAAGTCAAAAACCTGGATCTAGTGAATAGTGGAGGACTCTGGCTTTTATACTTGTGGGTGAGCCCCATTTCTGTTTTGAGGACTCCTTTCTGGAGTACCTGTAGCCTCTTTTGACTGGGAAGGTTTGGTTTAGAATTAGGGGAATGAGTCAAAATAGTGTTTGAGAAGAGGATCAATAGCTGAGATAGAGAGGAATAAATGTACCTGAGTATGGGTGAGGAAGTTTGGTGTTTGGGTTTTTTTGTTTTGCCAGGCTTTTTAGTAGATGTCTTGACTGTGACTTCAGCATTTATTCAAATAAATAACGACAATTCGATTTTTTTATACAGTCACAGGTTGGTGGTTTTTTTTTTTGTTTGTTTGGTTTGTTTTTTTTTTTGTTACAATTAATTGCAAGTCCATGTATAGGAAATAGCTCCAATCATATATCAAAAATGAATCAGTTTTAGATTCAGAAATGCAGGTGTTTATAAGAAGGGCCAAGACAGGTTTGCAGTGCAAAAGAAGTTTCTGTTAAAGTTGTTCCCTTTAATAGTTATTAAAGGATTACAAATGTGTAGAAATGTGTACAGATGACACACATTTCCTGTTTCAAAATGAGTCTAAGTTAAAAGCAAATATGTACGTATATTTAATATATAATATAGGTACTTACTGGAATTTGAACAACAAAAGGCTTGATTTTGTGAGTTTTATGTATCTGTACTGAAAGGAGATAGGCTATGTATTTAATTCGAATTAGGAAATAATAGCTAATGAATCTGCTGAATCTCCTGACAAATCTGTTTGTGGCTCCAGCTTCCCTCTCAGCTGAAGCCTGCCCTCCCAGCACATCTCTTGTGGAAAACTCCTGGCTTCTGTATTTTGTTTGCAGAATGAGTCATGACCTAAAAGCTTTTTTGTGGAGCTGTGTCTCTTGTCTCAGATGATGTTGCCATGTAATTGAAAAGGTATTCTTTTCAGTGGTACCCATAGTACTCGTACTTTATGGTTATGCCTGACCATTTCAAGGTTATTTTTTCTCAGTCAAAGAAAAAATTATGAAAGCTTTCACTTAATTCACCTGCACACTCATGCATATTATGCATTTCCCCTTGGAACTGAAAACAAAACCAAAGCAAATGGAAGGAGGGAGACCTGAAGTGAGCCGTACTATGCGTTGCAAATGCCGATCAGTGATGAGCAGGAGCGCGTCTGCTGCGGTCGCTGGGTCGCTGCTGCCACCCGCTGGCGCTGGGCTGGAGCTGCCCGCGGTCCCGCTCCGGGCTCGAGGAAAAGCCAAGTGAGAGAAGCAAGGGATATTTTCTGGGATTCTGCAGGAATAGATATAATTTGTCTGAAGAACACTGAGACTCTTTAACATCGACGGTCTTGTCTGACAACTGCCACATTAATACAGATCTAATAAGTTTTTTCATTCATATTTTCTGTTTAGTTTTTTTAATAGTTTTGTTCCTTTTGTTGTTCTCATGACTGTAATTGTGAGGATAGTATATATTAGGGGTAGTGATATTTCATTTGCAAAAAGCTCCTTACTGAAAACTGTCCCTTTTAGTGATGTCCAAATATAAAATGTCACTTGTTCTGTATAAAAAGACTCCCAGTTAATACCAGTAACAAGAAATCCACACTAGAGCAAAACAATACCGGTGAGACCCGAGGGGGTTATCTCAGCTGTAACAGAGACCTCTCCCTTATAATTTACCCAGATGGCTCAATCTCTCTAAACTCCAGAGCAAACATATAAGATTGAAAGAATGTTTTGAAGGTCAACATGTTTTGAACCTTTCCAGTGAAAGTATTGCAAAATCACTATCAAGCATTCTGCCAGGATCTCCCGTTATCTGTAGATTGAGTTTGATTTTGCTGCACACTGGTCTCGTTGCAGCACAATGTCACTTATGAACATTTTAGGCCTTAATTTCCCTTTAAAATGTTTTTTAGGATGTTGTGGTTTAATACAAAGATACACATCTATTTAACCTCAGCATGTGTGTGAGCTTTGTGACTCTACTGCTTGTTATCCAACCCATTTTAAGGTACTGCTTTTTTAAGGAAAGGTTTGCTAACTAGAACAGAGATTACACAAATGTGAGTTATTAGATACTGTAATGATTAACTGCTGGGTTTTGATTAGCAACCTGAAGCTATCTTTTCCTTATTGCATTAAATGTTTTAGCTTTCTCAATTTCTTGGTCTCAGTGTCTGTTTCAAATCTTGCAGTTGTATCCTCCATCCCAGACATGGCTTATGTTACAAGCATCCAGGACTCCATTGCTCTCTTGTAATATGAGTTGTTATATACACACACACACACACACACACACACATATATATATTCTTGAAGGAGCTCTTACTGTAAGTCTGAGGTTACTCTTCTTTATTTTTGTTTCTGGAAGCTAACCAAAGCAGAGGTGAAGGATATTGGACAAATAATTGAATTCCACATTTAATGGGAGTACCATTTTCTATTTCTGCTGACATGATCTCTCTGGCATCCTTTCAGTGTGACATAGATGGGAGGAGTTAAAATTTTTCTTAGCATATGAGTAGGAGAGTTCAAGGTGGAATTGGGGTGGGAGTTGATTTATTAGTCTCCAAAATAAATAGATCAGATTCTGGATGTGGTAGCCTGTTACATCTCAGGAAAAAAGACTATCTTTTGCACCCATACTGAGTGCTACTGACAACTGTGAGACTTCTTACATAGTTTTACAGCATGTCTGGATCTGACTGGTGGCGAGAGGTGATAGGAAGTGGTACAGGAGGGCTTGGCAGCCCTCACACATGGAGTGATGTGCCAACGGAGGGGAAAAGGATAGTCAAGGTGCCCCCTTGGATGTGTTTGGGTGTGTTTCTGGGATGGGTCTCCTGATTCACATGGTGCAGGTAACTGGCTGTGATTGGAAGGCAGGCATTGGTAAGGAGTGTGTTTTGAATCAGTATATTTTGGAGAAATGTGATCTATTTTGTTGTTTAAAAAGCTGTGGGAGAAGCTCTTCGGGAGGAGGTAAGAAGACGCAAACAAGCGAAAGGAATGCAGGCGAGCTGTAGGTTGCATGCTGTAGGTTGCCGGCGAGAGGTGCAGTGCTGCCTTTTCCCACGGTGTGGTGCTGAAGAAACTCTGGGTCTGCAGCAGAAACCAGGACTGCCTGTGCTGCCCTGTCTTGAGTTTCTGAGCCTCGAACAGGCTTCACAAGAGCAGAGGCATCTCCCTCAGACAAAAGAGCAGTTCGGTGTCCATTCCTGTGATCCTGTGGTCTCTTAATATCTTGTTAATAATATACTTCAGTATAGGCAGTAAATCAGTAATTCTAGACTCAAGAAAGTTACTTTTACTTGAGTCTTTCTGATAGTTTTGTCACTTTATAATCTGTTTTTTCTAATTTTGTTTTCTCTTCTTCCTTTCAGTGACTGATCTTTGTTGTTTGTTTACTTGGTTTGTGTTAGTCAGTCTGAGACTGCAGCTTTACAAATTATTTTACTAGTGGCTGATCCAGGTACAGACCCTGCCCCTCCTCTCAGCTGTGCACTTTCACCTTGACTTTTTATTCTGCTATGATAGTGGTTTACTTGATTGCTCTATCTGCTAAATTTTGTAATAAAAAATTCCCTTTTATAATGGGGATTTTACCCTACGTATGTACCTTATGCTGCTCCTCTGTTTTTAAATTTATACTTATATCACAGGTCTGTTTAGTAGAGTGGTGAAACAAATACTAGTAGTGGGCAGAACTGAGATGATGGCTGGCTGCTTGGTTATGTGATAACTGGAGGCTAAAGGACATTTCTATTACCTGTATATAACCTTATATATTTCCTATATATTCCTTACGTGGGATTTTTTTTATGTTTTTACAATACGGTGTTCTAGTTCAAGGCTAAATTTTGGCAAAGGAGCCTTGTAGCTCTTCACAGGAATTTGCTCCCTATCAGAAACATTTATTCACTTTTAGAATCTGCCATGCACTTGGGACACTCTGTGGTGTTTTTCATGTCTTGTAAGCCTCGTGGGATAAGTATTTGAGCTACTTCTGTGCCTGCAGATGGGAGACAGCCTTTCTAAGCACATTGTATTGCTCATGCACTTATACTGTTTTTCAGGAATGGTGATATGACATTAGAACTTCCACAGGTTGAAACTCTCTGTTAGCAATCAAAAGGTAGAAATATTGAAAATGCTTTGTGAGTTTAATGGTGACCTGAAAATAATTCAACTTGGTCTTTTGGCACTTGAATTGCTTTGGGATCTAGCCAGTATTTCAGGGCTTCAATGTCTGAAACAATGCAGTGCTGCAGGCCATTTTTAGGATGTAAAAATTACTGTGGGTGGCTCATCTTTTTGTGTGTCTTCAAAGGATATACAGTGTCCTGATGATTTTCCTTCAGAATCATAAAAACAAGAACCATCAATAGCAACTTTTTAACATTGATTAAAATGAATGTGAATAGTCATGAGGTCTTTCAGAAAAGGTTTTCCTTGCTAGTTTAAGACCACTACAAAAAGATTCCCAGGACAGCCTGGGAAACATGTCCATGCCCGTGCAAACATGTTTCATATTAAAGATGAGATTTTATCAGTCATTATGTTGATTTGTTTACCCACTATTTGTGTTGTCTTCAAACTGATTTGGCAGTAGGTAGCTCTCTATCTTAAATTTGGAATTACATGTTGGATCAGAGCACAGTGAGTTTAACCCAGTCAACTAATTTAATATATCCAATGGGAAATAGAATGTGATAAAGCAAAAACATTTGTTTATTGTAGATTGTATTGGTCATCCACTAAAATAGAGACTCTTTTGTGACAGGAACACTGATGTTATTCATACATGATTATTTCCTGTTTCAATTAAAATCAATTTCTGATAACAACAGGAGCCATCCCTTTTGTAGCTGAACACATTTCCTAATACACCTTATTGATTTCCATGAAGTTTTTTTTAAGGTATTTATACAAAGGCCTATTAATGCTAGCATTGTTGGGAATAAAAATTCTGCTATATTTATGTAGTTCTTTCAGGAATTTGTGCCAAGGGACGCCATAAGAGAAAATAACCTTTTGGATTTAATTTACCTTCTCCTGGTTAAGCATTTGGCTGCTCACAGCCAAGTGAATATTCATTTAAAGTGAATGAATATGCTCTGGCTGTGGATAATGGCTGTGTTGTAGTTGGAACAGAGTCATATAATTTTTCCAGTTCTGTGTTGCAAATATAGCTTCAGTTCAAATGTCTGCACTATGCTTCTATTTTTTGCACAGAACTGAATCAGCTGAGGAGCAAATATATATATATATATATATATAGGACATAAATAGAAAAAAACAAAGTTGCTACTCCTATTTCATTTGAAATTACCCATAAAATAAGATTTTGTATTTTTTGATGTATAGCTTTACTGTTTATGCCCTGTGTGAAGTTGTTTTACAGAATGTGCTGAAAATTGTAATCAGCAAATCATTTGTTGAAGATGATGCAGAATTGCTTTTGCACTAATGAAATGTTGAAGGTCGTCTCTTAGGGAGCTCTTGTAGTCCACTTAGTTATAAGTTCTAATTCGTAAAATATGCTGTGGAACAAAATTCCTGTATTACAGGCCAGTGTGCAAAGGCAAGAAAATAAAAGGCTTATGCATGAAGCAGTATCAACTGTTACCATATTTTGAAGCAAAATTCAGGTCCATGCAGGTTATCTCTGTCAGAAAAAAGCATGAAATTGTGTATCTTAAGGGCAATTCCCCAATTTATTGACAAATAATTAAAAATACCCCAAAGAACCAAAAAGCAATTCTTTTTTTTAATCACAAGAAGATTAATTCATTTCTTAGGATTTCAAGAATTCCAGTCAAAACTTAAAGTAATTTTATATGGTAATCTTGTGAGATCACAGTATTACAGGATGATTGGCCGGAAAGTCCTTTTAAAACTTCTTGCATTTGTGTACAATTGCCCACCCTCTCAAACTGTGTTTTGAAGCCAAGCTAGATAACAAAGCCAGTGTATATAACAAAGGTGCAGATAGGAATGAGCAGCTGGGGGCAGCAGAAACAAAGCAGGATTGCTCTTAGCTTGAAATTAGTGTCTTAATGATTGATGTTACCTTTCTGGAGTTTTGTTCATGTTTTTCTACCTCTCTCTCATTGAAACAATATCCAGAATAAAACACATTATTTATTGATGTTTTACACAACCTACCCTTGTACTTTTCTATACAAGACTCATTTCTGTCTGTAATGTTAGAATTTCCATTGTCCTTTGTAAACAATGCCCTATTTTCCAGCAGGGACTGCAGCCTTCTAGTAGCTACTGTTCACTCTTGATATTCCAGAGCAGAGCTTTGCTCATTTCAACTGTACCCATAAAATCAAACTCTTCATAGCAGAGGAGGAAAACTTAGGTTTTGAATAGATAACATGATGACAGGTGAGTGAAGGTTAATATCTCTGGAAGAAACCCCGTGGCCTTCCAAGTTGTGGAGTATGTTGTTAATGATTATTTCCATGAGACAGGACTGTTACCTTTATGAAGAATATTCACTGAATGCATCTGGTTCCTCTGGGGACAGAAATTTTAAGTTGTGCTTTTTTCTGCTGAAAATGTCTGCAGTCGGGTAAGGGTTGTCTCAGGGCTGGCTAGTGACATTTCTATGTTAGCAGGATTCTGTACTGCATACATGAGGCGTGCTTATGTGAATATATTGGCTTTGTGTGGCAAGGTTTTGGTACTGGGGGGCCTACAGGGGTGCCTTCTGTGAGAAGCTGCCAGAAGCTTCCCGTGTGTCCGAGGGAGGCAATGACTGCAGGCTCCAAGCTGGACCCACTGCTGGCCAAGGCTGGGCCCAGCAGTGACACTGGTAGCGCCTCTGGAATAACGCTTTTAAGAAAGGGTGGAAAACACCTGTGTAACAGCACCCAGAGAAAACAGGAGTCAGAATATTTGAGGCAACACCCCTGCAGGCACCAGGGTCTCTGACCCAGGCACTGGTGCTGATTTCCCTGCAGCCCGTGGGAAGGACACGTTGGAGTGTTGGAGAAGTTTCCAGAGAACTCTGCAGTGGGAGAGATCCCACACTGGAGCAGGGGAAGAATGCACTCCCTGACAAGGAGTGGCAGAGACAATGTGTGATGAACTGGCCACAACCTCCATTCCCCATCTCCCTGTGCTCCTGGCAGGTAGAGGTAGAGAATTCAGGAGTGAAATTGGGCCAAGGAAGAAGGGAGGAGTAGGAGAGAAGATATGTTAAGACTTGGTTTTCCCTCTCATTGCTCTGATTTGATTGGATGAATTAAACTAATTTCCCAAGTTCAGTCTATTTTGCCTGTCACAATAATTGCTGAGTGATCTCTCCCTGCCCTTACCTTGACACAAGCTTGTTGTCATAGCAGAGACACAGCAGCTTTGATGGGCACCTGACAACCAGACAGGGGCCACCCATCACGGCCAAGGGTGTTCTAAACATGTTTGAGGGTACTCTGCTACTGAAAATGGATGTATTGAAATGGTGTTGTGGGACTGTGTAAGGAGAAAGGAGCCAGTGCTAGTGATATTTTGTCCATAGGAAATTTAGATTGAAGTCCTCAGAAAAAATTACCTCGGGCCTTCACCTAAGCTTTGTTTTATTGAGGAATACACTCAGTGCCAGTGGCTCCGTGAGCAGCTGCAGTGCCAGCTCCTGGTTGAGCTCTGGTGGTGAGAGCCCCACACAAGGCCATGAACTGGAACCAACCTTTGCACAGCAAAGGGCACAGGGACCTGTGGTGCCAGCCAGGGGACCAGACACTCAGAGACACAGCAGGAGCTGAGGACTCAGCTGGAAGACCCCAGACCTCCCTGCACTTTGACTGGCAGGGTACAAAAGCCCAGGGGCTCCTTTGCTCGGGGTCCCTCCTTGGAGGCACCAGCTCCAGGTGTTACTCTGTTGTTGCACCATGATTCAATTACTGAAAGGATCCAGAGGTCTGAGACTCTGATAAGGAAACCTGGTGTGACTTTGTGAGAGTGGGATGTGTAGCTGTGAGGTGGCCTCTGTCCAAGTGAGCCTGCCAGAGTGGCTCATGGATGGTCAGACAGTCCTTAAGAGTTTTAGGGGAACTCCTCATTTTCCAAATGAGAACCTAAGCAGAACTCAGATGTGTGCAGTAGGAATCTTGGGAAGAGCTGAGAGCTTGCATCATTTGACAACATAAATTAAGTCTGTGTACACCTCTCCCTCTGACTATCCATTTTATATATATATTTCATCTGTGAGAAATGTCCCTAGTCATTTCTTTATCTGTGAGTGCAAGGACTGATGAATAAAGAGCATTTGACAAAGTAACAAATATTTTTATGAAGACAAGGATATTCAGAGCAAAATGAGTCTAGGGAATCATTCAGAAAGATCAAAAGCTTGTTTTCTTCATTATGCTACTAGGCACTGAAAGGAAAACAATACATTTTTTATCAAAGTACCACGCTGTCTCATTGCAGCATAAATAAAAACCAATCTAGTTTATAGCAAAGTTACTGAACTGCTGGCCTGTGAACTGTATGAGCTGAAGGATGAATTTGTCTCAGGTCTATAAAATTTTCATACAGTTATGCTAAGCATCTATTTCCTCAAACTACTGCTGAGCCTGTCCATCTCCAGGAAATGATAAATTTGGTTTCTGGGGGGCCCAATACCAGGGCATGGTTCTTAAAATGCTAGGCAGTCCTGATTGAAAAATAAGGGATTTCATTATAAAAATCTGGCAACTTCTTTTGCTTTTAAAAGAAAATAATATAAGACTAATTTAAAAACAGAATACTGGACTATTTGGTATGTAGTGATATAGTATGACAAGTTGATAATATAAATAATGCTGTTGACAACATCCAGTAAAATATATATAGCATGTATCTGTAATAGAATAAGATAAAAATAATAATTGTAAGCATGAAAAAAGCAGTTTTAACACAGCAGTTTTAATTGTATTTCAAAGGAAATCTTGAGAGCACTTGCATTTATTCTGAATTGAAATGAGATCATTTTGAAATGCCTTTGTTTCCTGTGAAGTGGAAATTTGAAGTGCTGATCAGTTCTATTTCTAGAGGAACTTTGTAACTGATTAGATGTCAGACTAATCACTAGTTCTTGTTTTCAAAAGTCCAGAGAAGGAAGCTGTCACTTTGAATTCCCAAAATTATTTTCTGTATGTATGTTGCAGTTTGTACATCTTTGTAGTCAATCTAGTCTTCACTCAATCATCTGTATATCTGTATGCATTTGGAAATTTCTGTTTGTTAATTACCTTTTTTCCCTGATCGTCAATAATAGATATACTAAACATTGCTTTCATCATTGATTTTCCANCACTGCTGGCCAAGGCTGGGCCCAGCAGTGACACTGGTAGCGCCTCTGGAATAACGCTTTTAAGAAAGGGTGGAAAACACCTGTGTAACAGCACCCAGAGAAAACAGGAGTCAGAATATTTGAGGCAACACCCCTGCAGGCACCAGGGTCTCTGACCCAGGCACTGGTGCTGATTTCCCTGCAGCCCGTGGGAAGGACACGTTGGAGTGTTGGAGAAGTTTCCAGAGAACTCTGCAGTGGGAGAGATCCCACACTGGAGCAGGGGAAGAATGCACTCCCTGACAAGGAGTGGCAGAGACAATGTGTGATGAACTGGCCACAACCTCCATTCCCCATCTCCCTGTGCTCCTGGCAGGTAGAGGTAGAGAATTCAGGAGTGAAATTGGGCCAAGGAAGAAGGGAGGAGTAGGAGAGAAGATATGTTAAGACTTGGTTTTCCCTCTCATTGCTCTGATTTGATTGGATGAATTAAACTAATTTCCCAAGTTCAGTCTATTTTGCCTGTCACAATAATTGCTGAGTGATCTCTCCCTGCCCTTACCTTGACACAAGCTTGTTGTCATAGCAGAGACACAGCAGCTTTGATGGGCACCTGACAACCAGACAGGGGCCACCCATCACGGCCAAGGGTGTTCTAAACATGTTTGAGGGTACTCTGCTACTGAAAATGGATGTATTGAAATGGTGTTGTGGGACTGTGTAAGGAGAAAGGAGCCAGTGCTAGTGATATTTTGTCCATAGGAAATTTAGATTGAAGTCCTCAGAAAAAATTACCTCGGGCCTTCACCTAAGCTTTGTTTTATTGAGGAATACACTCAGTGCCAGTGGCTCCGTGAGCAGCTGCAGTGCCAGCTCCTGGTTGAGCTCTGGTGGTGAGAGCCCCACACAAGGCCATGAACTGGAACCAACCTTTGCACAGCAAAGGGCACAGGGACCTGTGGTGCCAGCCAGGGGTCCAGACACTCAGAGACACAGCAGGAGCTGAGGACTCAGCTGGAAGACCCCAGACCTCCCTGCACTTTGACTGGCAGGGTACAAAAGCCCAGGGGCTCCTTTGCTCGGGGTCCCTCCTTGGAGGCACCAGCTCCAGGTGTTACTCTGTTGTTGCACCATGATTCAATTACTGAAAGGATCCAGAGGTCTGAGACTCTGATAAGGAAACCTGGTGTGACTTTGTGAGAGTGGGATGTGTAGCTGTGAGGTGGCCTCTGTCCAAGTGAGCCTGCCAGAGTGGCTCATGGATGGTCAGACAGTCCTTAAGAGTTTTAGGGGAACTCCTCATTTTCCAAATGAGAACCTAAGCAGAACTCAGATGTGTGCAGTAGGAATCTTGGGAAGAGCTGAGAGCTTGCATCATTTGACAACATAAATTAAGTCTGTGTACACCTCTCCCTCTGACTATCCATTTTATATATATATTTCATCTGTGAGAAATGTCCCTAGTCATTTCTTTATCTGTGAGTGCAAGGACTGATGAATAAAGAGCATTTGACAAAGTAACAAATATTTTTATGAAGACAAGGATATTCAGAGCAAAATGAGTCTAGGGAATCATTCAGAAAGATCAAAAGCTTGTTTTCTTCATTATGCTACTAGGCACTGAAAGGAAAACAATACATTTTTTATCAAAGTACCACGCTGTCTCATTGCAGCATAAATAAAAACCAATCTAGTTTATAGCAAAGTTACTGAACTGCTGGCCTGTGAACTGTATGAGCTGAAGGATGAATTTGTCTCAGGTCTATAAAATTTTCATACAGTTATGCTAAGCATCTATTTCCTCAAACTACTGCTGAGCCTGTCCATCTCCAGGAAATGATAAATTTGGTTTCTGGGGGGCCCAATACCAGGGCATGGTTCTTAAAATGCTAGGCAGTCCTGATTGAAAAATAAGGGATTTCATTATAAAAATCTGGCAACTTCTTTTGCTTTTAAAAGAAAATAATATAAGACTAATTTAAAAACAGAATACTGGACTATTTGGTATGTAGTGATATAGTATGACAAGTTGATAATATAAATAATGCTGTTGACAACATCCAGTAAAATATATATAGCATGTATCTGTAATAGAATAAGATAAAAATAATAATTGTAAGCATGAAAAAAGCAGTTTTAACACAGCAGTTTTAATTGTATTTCAAAGGAAATCTTGAGAGCACTTGCATTTATTCTGAATTGAAATGAGATCATTTTGAAATGCCTTTGTTTCCTGTGAAGTGGAAATTTGAAGTGCTGATCAGTTCTATTTCTAGAGGAACTTTGTAACTGATTAGATGTCAGACTAATCACTAGTTCTTGTTTTCAAAAGTCCAGAGAAGGAAGCTGTCACTTTGAATTCCCAAAATTATTTTCTGTATGTATGTTGCAGTTTGTACATCTTTGTAGTCAATCTAGTCTTCACTCAATCATCTGTATATCTGTATGCATTTGGAAATTTCTGTTTGTTAATTACCTTTTTTCCCTGATCGTCAATAATAGATATACTAAACATTGCTTTCATCATTGATTTTCCATCTACCATCTGTACAGGAGAAACCATGGGAAAACATGTTCTTTGAGAGCTCAGAATCCTGTATTAGGCTGTAGTTATTTTACATGTCCATGTACTGTACAAGGGTAAACATGATTAACTCATGAGTAAACATGATTNTGCAGTGGGAGAGATCCCACACTGGAGCAGGGGAAGAATGCACTCCCTGACAAGGAGTGGCAGAGACAATGTGTGATGAACTGGCCACAACCTCCATTCCCCATCTCCCTGTGCTCCTGGCAGGTAGAGGTAGAGAATTCAGGAGTGAAATTGGGCCAAGGAAGAAGGGAGGAGTAGGAGAGAAGATATGTTAAGACTTGGTTTTCCCTCTCATTGCTCTGATTTGATTGGATGAATTAAACTAATTTCCCAAGTTCAGTCTATTTTGCCTGTCACAATAATTGCTGAGTGATCTCTCCCTGCCCTTACCTTGACACAAGCTTGTTGTCATAGCAGAGACACAGCAGCTTTGATGGGCACCTGACAACCAGACAGGGGCCACCCATCACGGCCAAGGGTGTTCTAAACATGTTTGAGGGTACTCTGTTACTGAAAATGGATGTATTGAAATGGTGTTGTGGGACTGTGTAAGGAGAAAGGAGCCAGTGCTAGTGATATTTTGTCCATAGGAAATTTAGATTGAAGTCCTCAGAAAAAATTACCTCGGGCCTTCACCTAAGCTTTGTTTTATTGAGGAATACACTCAGTGCCAGTGGCTCCGTGAGCAGCTGCAGTGCCAGCTCCTGGTTGAGCTCTGGTGGTGAGAGCCCCACACAAGGCCATGAACTGGAACCAACCTTTGCACAGCAAAGGGCACAGGGACCTGTGGTGCCAGCCAGGGGACCAGACACTCAGAGACACAGCAGGAGCTGAGGACTCAGCTGGAAGACCCCAGACCTCCCTGCACTTTGACTGGCAGGGTACAAAAGCCCAGGGGCTCCTTTGCTCGGGGTCCCTCCTTGGAGGCACCAGCTCCAGGTGTTACTCTGTTGTTGCACCATGATTCAATTACTGAAAGGATCCAGAGGTCTGAGACTCTGATAAGGAAACCTGGTGTGACTTTGTGAGAGTGGGATGTGTAGCTGTGAGGTGGCCTCTGTCCAAGTGAGCCTGCCAGAGTGGCTCATGGATGGTCAGACAGTCCTTAAGAGTTTTAGGGGAACTCCTCATTTTCCAAATGAGAACCTAAGCAGAACTCAGATGTGTGCAGTAGGAATCTTGGGAAGAGCTGAGAGCTTGCATCATTTGACAACATAAATTAAGTCTGTGTACACCTCTCCCTCTGACTATCCATTTTATATATATATTTCATCTGTGAGAAATGTCCCTAGTCATTTCTTTATCTGTGAGTGCAAGGACTGATGAATAAAGAGCATTTGACAAAGTAACAAATATTTTTATGAAGACAAGGATATTCAGAGCAAAATGAGTCTAGGGAATCATTCAGAAAGATCAAAAGCTTGTTTTCTTCATTATGCTACTAGGCACTGAAAGGAAAACAATACATTTTTTATCAAAGTACCACGCTGTCTCATTGCAGCATAAATAAAAACCAATCTAGTTTATAGCAAAGTTACTGAACTGCTGGCCTGTGAACTGTATGAGCTGAAGGATGAATTTGTCTCAGGTCTATAAAATTTTCATACAGTTATGCTAAGCATCTATTTCCTCAAACTACTGCTGAGCCTGTCCATCTCCAGGAAATGATAAATTTGGTTTCTGGGGGGCCCAATACCAGGGCATGGTTCTTAAAATGCTAGGCAGTCCTGATTGAAAAATAAGGGATTTCATTATAAAAATCTGGCAACTTCTTTTGCTTTTAAAAGAAAATAATATAAGACTAATTTAAAAACAGAATACTGGACTATTTGGTATGTAGTGATATAGTATGACAAGTTGATAATATAAATAATGCTGTTGACAACATCCAGTAAAATATATATAGCATGTATCTGTAATAGAATAAGATAAAAATAATAATTGTAAGCATGAAAAAAGCAGTTTTAACACAGCAGTTTTAATTGTATTTCAAAGGAAATCTTGAGAGCACTTGCATTTATTCTGAATTGAAATGAGATCATTTTGAAATGCCTTTGTTTCCTGTGAAGTGGAAATTTGAAGTGCTGATCAGTTCTATTTCTAGAGGAACTTTGTAACTGATTAGATGTCAGACTAATCACTAGTTCTTGTTTTCAAAAGTCCAGAGAAGGAAGCTGTCACTTTGAATTCCCAAAATTATTTTCTGTATGTATGTTGCAGTTTGTACATCTTTGTAGTCAATCTAGTCTTCACTCAATCATCTGTATATCTGTATGCATTTGGAAATTTCTGTTTGTTAATTACCTTTTTTCCCTGATCGTCAATAATAGATATACTAAACATTGCTTTCATCATTGATTTTCCATCTACCATCTGTACAGGAGAAACCATGGGAAAACATGTTCTTTGAGAGCTCAGAATCCTGTATTAGGCTGTAGTTATTTTACATGTCCATGTACTGTACAAGGGTAAACATGATTAACTCATGAGTAAACATGATTAACTCCATGAACTTAGAGGTCTTTTCCATCCTAAATGATTCTATGATTGTATGAGTAACTGAAAATTATGCTGCTGAAATCTGACCTATTTACCTGATCAACCTGCACACAATTTTCAAGGTTGGCCTTTCAGCTTCAGCTTAGATAATTACATTGACAAAGGTTGTTAAAGCTGCTACCATGCAGTTTCCTTATTATAGACAATGTCAGGATGAGTTAGGAGATTCTTGTTTACATGCATTCAAATTCTGATTAAATTAAATGTAAATCCAAAAACTTGCAACTAGTATTTCAAGTTATAATTTATCTTTGTCTGTATTATAAGAAAATAACACACCTCAGTCTAGTGAAGCACAGGCATGTCTTGTGGGCATATTTACATTATTTCATCAGCACGTCTCCAGTGATCTTTTTATTGCTACACTGAAATTTTTATTGTTACACTGAAAGAGCAACAAGAGCCCCCAAAGAGAACCTGAGTGAAATATAGCCAATGGGATTTTACTTTGAAAATACTTGCACAGTATTTGATGAAAAAATGCCAGTGTACTGAGGATTCATTAACTGTTGTATGTTGCTAACAGAGGAATCATAGCTTTTCCTTTTCTCCAGGCCACAAAGGCCAACCCTATGTCTTTATCTGACAAAACAATGATGTGTTCAGCTGTGAAATAACCAGTGGTAAAGTGTTTATTCATCAAAGACATCCAAGTGAAAAATCTGCTAGTTTTTTGACCTGAAGTTCCACACTCCATCTTTGTCCTTTGAAATCTTTTAAAGAATCATAAAGAACATGTCACTTAACAATTTGGAAGTGCGTCAAATAAATCCATTTTTCATACAGAGTATACTGTTGCCAGGAAAATTTAATAAAGTAATTTGCTGAACCAGAAGACGGTTGGAAATGCACTCAGCATATCTAGCCAGCATACAACACTGGCAGCTAATTCTTCTTCTGGATAAACTGAGGATTTTAGATACAAATGCCTAAGTAAAACCCAACATCTAGGATATCATCACCAGCAGTAAAAAAAAAAATGGATTCCCATGGTATCGTAGAAGATTTTCTGTTTGCATTCTCATCATTCCAGATTTTCATCTGAAATGGCAAAATGTTGTTAAAGAAGTTTCCCATCAAATAGACTTCTGTGGCAAATGCCTTAGCATCAGGTAATATTAATTCATAAGAACCAAAGGCTTTTTCTGAAAAAGGATGGTTTTGCTGGGTTGTTTTCTTGACTTGTTTAATTTTCAGTTTCTTTACAATACTGTTTTTTGAAGAGTATTTTTGTTTTAATTAGAATTAGAAATGGTGGAGACTCAGAAGATCTGATAAAATTTTCAGTTTAAATTTTTGACTGAACTAATCCAATCACCTATCTGGGACACTTGGAAAAAGAGGAAAGAGGGAGGGATTTCTAAATGTTCTTTTCCCCTTTACTTTCAGATTTCTCACCCCATCATAATTTGAAATTTCATTTTTACATCAAAAATACCTTCTGGACTGGCTTGAGGTTTCCAAATGATCTGACAGCTCTATCTATGGAGCTTTCTGGCCACCAAAACTCTAAAGGAAATCATTGTGTTTTTTCTGTTGTGGTCATTATTCTTGCACCAATATAGGGGTGAGCTGATTGAGGAATGGCATATGTGAATGTTTTGCATAAAACTTTCTTGTGCTTGTCTGATAGAATCATAGCAGCTGGCACATGTAAGAGCTATGAACAATGAAGAAGCATAAGTTTAGATCTACTGGCCTTTCAAAACTGATGTAAGGTCCAGATCTTCAGAGGATATTAAAGAACAGCTATGATGACTTGGAACTGTATCAGCACTGTATTGGCACCTTATGTAGATCTCAGAAGATAATGGTATTTTAAAATCCCTGATAAACAGCTTTTTTTTCCTCTAAAGTCATTTTAGTAAGGAAGCTGGATCAAAACTGAGATCAGGATTTCAAATTATACTGGAGTATGTCATTATAATTATATGGGTGGAATTGGAAATCAAGATTATGAATTATATAACTGTACATGCATTGCGAATACAAAATACAAATATGGGAACATACAAGAATATGAAAATTTTCACGCATTTGTTTTTCTACCATGTGGCTGTGGTAGACACCTATACCACAATAAGCACAAACACTAATTTAGTATTTTCCCTCTTGTGCTGGGATGTATAATGCACAGACTTGATGTCAAGTGTTTAAAATTAGATTTAGCTGATGTAATAGCAAACAAATGTGCTGTATCCATATTTCACCAACATATCCAACATATAATAATCTGTGTATTCATAATGAGTATTTTCATAGAGCTATCTATTTTGAAAATCTGTGCCAATCCATATGTTTTCTTAATACCTTGACTCTGATCTTTCAGGTAATTTGATGCATTTTAATGAACTCTTTTTTTTTTTTTNNTTTTTTTTTTTTTTTTAGGTGGTGCTCTCTCAAATGAGTTTTGATATTATTACTGGAAATTCTATCCACTGAGGTACATTTAAGTTATATTGTGTAAATTATCTATATAATCATGAGATGCTTTAGATTGTAATCTTCTACATGCTAGGACAGCTGTCCACCAAGAGGAATGTTTTCTAAGGCAGGAAGATGTGAAAGGTACCCAATCAAGCAAAAGGAATAGAAATGGCCTTAGAGAAAAATCCCTGAGAGAAGCTGCTAAGCCTCTGCTTTGGTCATCTTTGTTCTCCTCTGTTTTGTTAGACTGTAGGTACAATGGATTTGTACGTATATGCATAGTGAAATTGTGTCAGATTGTCACAAAGCCTTATCTTAGCCTTTTATAGTTGTAATCTTCTCATGTTTTGTGTTCGATGATAATTTGGTGAAATGCCTAATACTTGGGAAGGTTAGTGGCTTCAGTGCTAACTTGATTATATCCAGACTATTGAAACCTTTCTTTCCAGTGATGAAAAAACCTTGATAGATTTAAATAACCTTGAAAAGAGTTTGTCAAATTGGCAACTGTAGTTGTTCATCAAGTAGCTGGATTGCTATGGAAGCACACTCTGCAGCCTTTCAGAGGAGGCTGATTTCATTGACATAATTTCTCACTCCTTCAATTGCTGGGATATTGTGAACACAGTGAGGTGAGTACTTGTTTGAGCAGCTGCTGCCAATAATATGCCTGTCTGAAGGCTGCGCTAGCTGCTGGAAATTCTGTAATCATATTACCATAGTATGTGCTTTTCTTTGGAGGTGAGGAAGCTGTAAAGCCTTAAACATTGGATCAGCTAGTATTCTATTTGCTCTTGCAAACAGACTTTGGCTGGGCTGAATTTGTTGTTTAAAAAGCAAAACCTGGCGTGATATTTTCACCACATCCTTTCAGATCTGAAACAGGCTCAGAAATGGTTCTCAGTGGTGTAGTAGTTTTCTGTACAACAGAAATTCAAAGTTGCCTGTTACATTGCTCACACTGTGAATGACTAATCCATTATAAGTGTTTAAATCTGCCTCTTGCCAGATTTCTCTTCACTCTTCTGAAACTATAACATCTTATCTGACCAAGACCTTTTGCCCAACACTCTTCTTGGGAGACAAACTGTGCAAAGTCCTCTGGAGCAGGTTTTTAATCCTTACCATCCTAAGGAGAATGGGTCTCATTTATGCTCTTTCAGAGTTCTTGTTCAGTCCTCTGAAGGACATTGTAGAAGTAAATTAAAGTAACTTCTCAGCTACAGCTTCTTTTCTCTCAAAGGACTGGAAAACCTCAAAGGAAAAAGAATTTCCAGTCTGATATTAGTTATTTTGTATCTGTCGGTGGATTTTTCATCATCAAGTTCATTTTCCTAATGGCAATTACATAAAACTTAGTTGACTTGTTCAGTGGAAAAAGCAAACCATGTGGAAAAACCACACAATGGATTCATATTCTCCCTTTTCTTACAGGAGTAGCATTAGTTTGTGTGACAACAACCAGTTAGCCCAGGTACAGTGTTATGCTAAAGTGCTGCTTTTAAATTTGGTGGGTGTCTGCTTTGCTGTGCTGTGCATGCATACCCTGGCAGGAATGCTGGAAAGCAAAGGCCTGGGAGGTTGGCTGCAAACAGTGCTGCATTTAGAGTAAGGAAAAGAATTGCTGTTTCAGATTTCTTATTTGCATGGTCCTGTTGTTTCACAGGCTTGCGAGAGGAAATGGCTGAACTGTTCACATTCAGTGGAAATTAATTTGTAGTTGTGCCAGTAGGCTCCAACTGAAATTGAGCCGTGCTGTCTCAAGTCTTGCATTAGCTCACCTCTGCCTTCAAATGGTCTTAGCATTCAGATAAGAAAATCTAACAGGGTTAGAAGGAAGTAGGCTTAGTGAAGTGAAATTACTATGACTTTTCTTAATTTGTAAATCCAGATTCTCCCATTGAATTAAACTCTTCTTTCAGGACAGTAGCTATGTCTGTTCTCTCTCTCTCTTATTATTTTTTTTTTTTTCCCCAACTATATGTTCCTTAGGTAATTAAGACTAAGCAAAGTCAGGGGATGAAGTTTTTAGGTATCTTGGGGGAAAGTATCATTACAGAGGCCTAATTATGCAAAACAGAAAAGAAGATTTTTCCATTTGGAAAAAAATGCCAATTAGCTTTTTCAGTGGCTTAGTGTAGGAGTTCAGCATGATTTCCATATTTTGAAAATAAGAATTGCTGAGAGATTCAAACAACATGGATTGCAAAAGAACAGGTATCATATTCTAAAAATTATTGTCTTCACAGTTTTGAGTAAATAGGACATATAAGAAATGGTGTTATATGAGTGTTTCATTGAAGAAAATAGAATTGCAAAATCAAACTTTTTTTTTTCTCACTTGCAAAACTTACTCATCTTTCAGTATTTTTGTGATTTAAGTATTTTTCTCCAGGAGCTGTCAGATGGAATTAAACTAATCACCAGTGCAATGCATTTCACTTAATTTCATGTCCACTGCGTCTCAAGTGAAATCTACCTAGCAATTATTACCATTCACTTGCAAAAACTGCTACATTCATAATTTATGTTTCCCAAAATGTAGCCAGTGAGAGAAAGTGTGAAATGCCTCTGTGCTGAATTGAAAACATGAAACGCACTCAGAATTTTTGGCTTAGGTTGAATTTAAATATAACTCAGCATTGATTGAAAATCTCAGTGTCCTAGATTTGCAATTTTAGGTTTCAATTTATACTAGGCATGAGTAAGTGTTGTTAGCTGCTTGAATAATGCATTATTTTCTTCAGCTCAGCTCATTCCCTTTGCATATTTATTCATATATGCTGTTTAAATGAACCTAAATGCTTATATTGGTAGGTATTCACTGGTGTTCCTGCAAGCTGCGGGATGGACCAGTTTTCTCATGCTTAAAACAACTACAGAACTACTTACCCAGAGACCACCTTTGATCATTTATATTTAGTTCTCATCTGCATTCAATGACAGGAGCTCCCTTTCACACTTCTATATCATTATCTTGAATAAAATTCTTGTATATTCATATGTATTTTTGTAATATTTTTCTGGTGTCAAGAATAGTAACTTGTGGAAATGAGAAGTAGCTTTTATGACAGAACCCAAATGTGCCCAGGGTTTGGGGCCTGAGGATGTGTTTTTTCCCTTAGACACAGGATACCATAATCAATCCACACCTTTTCAGAGCTCAGGGACTCTGTGAACAAGGGACTGGATAAACAGAAGGAGGAAGTAGGGCTGATTTGTCAGGTTTCATTGTTCTAGGAGCTGCACAGTTCTGTTCATGTCAGTTCACAAAAATGAATTTGGTCAGAAAAGAAAGACTAATACTTTAGATGAATAGAAACTAATTTTGTCACTTCTTTGGCAGTTTATGTTTTATCATTCTACAGTTTAAATGTCACAAACTTTGTTTTTATATTATGTCAGTTATTCAGGCTTGTCTGGATCCACAGTTTATTACTGCCTGTATGCAGATAGTGAGTGTATTTCCTTTGTATAGTAAAGCTCAGTAACAATTGTTAAGGTGCTTAAACAATTGTTATTGTGCTCAAATCACAATAATAAATAAATAATAAATTTAATCTGCAAAAGAAGCTTTTAAAGATGTTAGTGATAGGTATATGTCACACAGCCATCAGTTTCTGTATGACTTTTTTCCCCCTCAGTTTCCTACCATGAGTAATATATTTTCTTTGTCCCAGTGTTTGTGGTATTTATTATACATGAGGTACTGAGAAATGCAAATAACATGCAGACAGTCACAATACAGTCTGCAATAGAAATGGAACTTGATCTGTGCTATTTGAGTCCATGTTATTGGCTGGATGCTACAGTACTGCCCATCTTTTTATACTACAGTTGCATCTTTGAAAATTATCTCTAAATGAGTACTTACTAGCTATTTGAGTTATTCAAATGAAAAAGATGAAAAGAATCTGCTTGTTATTAAATCTCATCCTCAATTCCCTCTTTCTGTAACTGGTATTCCACTAAGACTTAAAAAAAAGAAAAAAAAAGAAAAAAAGAAAAAGAAAACAAAAAAGGAGAAAGAGAATTAGGTGAAGTTTATTTGTGGTGCTGGGTAAAATTTTATTTTCAGTATTATGGAAAATGTAAATGTATGTGTTATGGGAACATTGCAAGATTTTGCTATTGTGAAGTGAAATAGTGAAATAAACCTCGAATGTTTTAAAATTTAACCCAGAATGAAAATGTAATTAATTCCTTTAATTTCTGGAGCAGAATTTCTTTGAAATGACAGAAGTTACTTATGATGGTATGGGACAATTTTTCCAAAGAAAAATTCCTGATTGTTTTATATTAATATTCCATCTTCCTTAGATCGATGTAAATTTCATTAATCAAATCTAGAAACAAGCACTGTTCCATATTTATGAAACAGCAAGACTCCGTGAAGTATTAAGGCTTTGAGGTGTGAGCTTTGAGGTGTGAGCTGTTGGCAACTGTTACTGTCTATCAGTTTAATAAGACTTTCTCAGAAATGAGCAGTCTTTTCCAGTGCAGAATATAGAGTTTCTGTCAGCCCAGTACAAATAGAAGTACCAGTCATTTTCAGAGAAAATTGTATTTCACATGAAAAATGAAATAACAAAATGGTCATTAAGGCTCATTTAAAATCCAGTGAAATGACCCAAGGAATGATAGATCTACAAGCAGAATCCCATAAAAAATTTCCCATTTTTCATGTCTCAGCTTTGTTGTCAGTCAGCTTAGACCTTAATACATATTTCTGCAGCTTGTCCTATTTCTTTCAGAGATGATCCAAAAGCGCCAGTGTGTTGGGTCTGCGTGGCCAGGTTTTGGTGGCAGGGCAGGGCTACAGAGGTGGTTTTTGTGAGAAACTGCTGGAAGCTTCCCCATGTCTGACAGAGCCAATGCCAGTGGGCTCCAGGATGGATCCACTACTGGCCAAGGCTGAGCCCACCAGTGATGGCAGTAATGCCCCTGGGATAACATATTTAAGAAAGGAAAAAAAATATTGCAGAGAAGTAATTGCGGCCAGAGAAGAGAGGAGTGAGAATATGTGAGCTAAGTCCTGCAGACACCAAGATCAGTGAAGAAGGAGGTGCCAGAGCTGTGATCCCTCTGCAGGCTGTGGTGAAGGCCATGGTGAAGCAGCTGTGCCCCTGCAGCTCATGAAGGGCCACAGGGGTGCAGAGATTCACCCGCAGCCCATGGAGGAGCCCCATGCCTTCTTGAAGAACTGTACCCTGTGAAAAGGGACCCACACTGGAGCAGTTTGTGAAGAACCGAAGCCCGTGGGAAGGACTCACACTGGAGAAGTTCATGGAGGACTGCCCTCCCCCACAAGAAGGACTCCACACTGGAACAGGGGGAGGACTCCTCTCTCTGAGGAGGAAGCAGTGGCAAAAATGTGTGATAAACTGGCCATAACCCCCATTCCCCATCTCCCTGTGCAGCTGAGAGGGAGGCGGTAGAGAACTGGGAGTAAAGTTAAGCCCAGGAAGGAATGAGAGGTCAGATGAAGGGGGTTTTTTTTTCAGCTTTTGTTTTACCTTTCATTATGCATCTCTGATTTTGATGGGTAATAAATTCAAGTAATTTCTCCAAGTGGAGGGTTTCTGATCCATAGTGATAACTGATGAGTGATCTTTCCCTGTCTTTATGTCAAGGCACAAGCCTTTGATAATATTTTCTATCCCCTGTCCAGCTGAGGACGGAGTAGACAGAGCAGTTTTGGTGGGCATCTGGCATCCAGCCAGGGTCAAACCACCACAGCCTGTTAGACCAGTCTGGCAGCATTCTGCAGGATTGGGATCCCTGCACTTTGGAAAGAACTCACCTGAACTCTGTGCCTTCCAGTGTCTGGATTACAAAAGAGCCATTGAGTGGCAATTACTTCTAAATGCTCTTAGCAAAGGTTGGATCCAAAGTTTTAGAGACCTGCACTCCACTAAGCTGCCTACATAAGCTCTGCTCTTTGTTAGTCTCATTAGCAGTGCCAGACGTTTAATGATTTGTTTGCTTCTTCCTCCACACATGCTTCCTTTTCATCAGCATTGGCACACACTGCACAGAGTGTGGGGAAATGCAGATGTCTGAGATAACTGGCAGAATAATAAATGGAAATTAACTGACACTAAAGTGGGAAGGCTGGACAAGGAGATCCATGAAAACAGATGGACCTTCATGAAATAGTAACAATATGAAAATAGAACTTCTTTTTAGGAAAATAATTTTCATGATTATTTCCTTTGATGGAAACTTATTGGAATAGAATTTATTTCTGGTGAGATGTGCAACTACCCTGTTCTGTAGGGATATAGCCTTTTCAGTGCTTTTAAGGCCCAGTTTCCCAGCTCTCCAAAGGTATTATTCATGTGAGTATCTCTAGTTTTTCCATGAGAGTACTCACCTGGTGTTCCCGCGAGTGTATCTAGTTCTTAATGTGCCTTTTGGGGCCCATATGTGCATGGTAGTGATAATCTGCCTCATAATTGACTCTGTCTAGAATGGCTAAATCTTCTAGCACCTATCAATGGTCTGCACAGCAGAGCCAAAAACATCATTACATGCACCAATGCCCAGACTCTCTCACCCACTGTATGCTTCTTTAGTACTGGGAAAGAGCAGGAACATGCAGCAGTGCCATCTAGCAAGGAAAGAGACTGTGACTGTGGGCTATATATGTGATGATTTTTAACAGCTTATGTAGATTGTAATGTGTCAGCATGAGAACTCAAGCATGGCAGGAGAAGATGTGGTTATATCTTAGCAATATTTAACTATACAGTATGTAAGGGAGAACATCAGAGAACTGTGAGATAACTTTGGCAGCGACATTGAATAAGCATAACTATTTATGGAATAAACATGAAAATGGCAGTGGATAGCTGTAGTAGACATTAGCAGCATTAGTCTTTGAACCATGAATACCACAGTGTTATGGTTATGGCAGCAAATTCCTGAATTGTCCCTATCCAGTAAGTCCTCAATACCCTGCTCTTAGCATTCTGGGCCCACACTCCTAGCACCTGATACGTTTAGAGGCCCTAGGTGGCTCTTTATCAGTGTAACCATCAATTCTTAGATACTGGGATCTTCAACACTCATCCTCTTCTGCTGATCCAACCTTGGTAGTCTTTAAGTTGTTTTTTATACCTTCAAGGTGCTGTGAGCTAGGACCTTCTATACTTCTAAGTATGTACTTCTGTAATCTCTCAGAGAGATTATTCATTGCCTCTGTTGAGTCAGTTCAATCTAAAGACAACTGGTCATTGTTGGTCACCATGTCCTCACCCTGCAGCTGTTTTCCCACAGTGACAATTCCGTGAAACCGTTTCTTTGTACTCATGCCTCGGCGATCTTAATGGCACTGTTATTGCAATATTTTCCTTTATTTTATTAATGACCTTCAATCAGAAATGTTAAATTACTTTATTTTAGTTCAGCATTTCCTATACCGAGGTCTTGCATTTGTGACCAGCTGTTTGGTCAGTCCTTATGTTGCCATATGTTTATGTAGGGATAGTGAAGTTACATTCAAGCCAATCTTGACTTAGCGGTTCCTGGTCCTTCGCTGTGATGATTTGTAGTGTTACACTGAAGCCTTTCTTGGCTCAGAGAGGCCTGGCTCAGCTTGGTTATTCTCAGCTCCCTGGCACATACCAAAAGCCTGCTTGTTGTTTCCAACTCTGTGAGGTAGTCCTCTGCAGGTGAAGAACTTTTCCATTTGTCTTTGTTGAGCTCCATGATGTCTTGCCAGACCCCTTCTCCAACCTTTCATGATCCCTCTGAAAAGCAGCCCTAACTTTCAACATACTGACTGCTCTCCTCATTTTTTCTTTCTGCTCCTTTGCTTTTTTCTCCTTTGTCCATTTTCTACATTTTTTAGGGTGTGAGACGTAAGTAAGAGAAAGGAAGAGTTAAGGGTCCTTTTAATGTATTGGCATAGTGATATCTCCCTGTTCCATGGTGGAAGAACAGCACTCTGAGATAGTGCTCAGAGCTGCAGTGAAAGATGGTAATGTGCACTCTGGAAAAGCACAGGTGTTCTGTTGGATGCCGCCTTCACCATGGGAGCTGTGGCTGCTGAGGAAGCACTCCTGTGTTGGATGCTGGGCTGTAGGCATGTCCTCCCATGTCCTGGGAAGATTGCTTTGGGAGCACTTGGACAAGGAGCTGCTGTACTGTGTGCACTTGCAATGACTGCTGAGGGCAGGGGAAATAACGGGAGCATTGCCCTCTCTGAAACCCCCTTGCAGGAACACTGGATTGGAAATGTGTCTTCTTCTTGACCTTGGTACATTTAGGCGTATGATTTGGCCAGAAGGTTCTGATGTTTGAGAGCCCACACAGGGTGTACCCTGATGGTAAATTGCTTAACACAGCTCCACTCTGATGATTCTGGCAGTGAATTTACTGGCACAAAGCTGCTTGTGCCACGGATTGAGTTGGGAGGTGTAATAAAATTTCTTGGCATCAAACTGACCGCTTCCTGGGACAAAATGGATATGTAAAAATGAGTATTCTATGGCACAAGAACTACTGCCAGCTCATCCCTCAGGGCCATGCAGTGACCTTGCATTCAGATAATAATGGCCCAATAGTGGTTATTCTTCAGCTAGTGGATAATGATTCCTTCCCCCTCCACCAACCCTGCCCTGACTGCTGGTGATCTGACATCTGAACCCCTGTGCCATGGCTGTGGGAGTGGGTGGCCTTGGCCTGTGCAAGACTGGAGCCAGCAGTGACCATAATGGACATGACAGTCCAGCTGCCAGAGCATTCTCCAGAACTCTACTGGGCCAGCTGCTCAATACCACCAGTCAGACTGGCTTATGTATACCACTGCCATACCATGTAAAGGAGCCTCATTTTTATCACTCAGAGGAAATTAATATAGTAGTAAGACCACCACATTTCATTATTTTATCAATTAATAGTATGTGATTAATTATTATTAATTATAAAACCTTTTTTGCAGCTATTCTCACAACCCACATACATAAATACACAACATTTTAATTATTTTAATTATGAAACCGTAAAAATCTTATTATTTTAAGGTAAACTAATTGCAGGTTTGGTAATCAAGAAAAAAAAGGAGATTTCTGGCTTATTCCAGTGAATAAAGATCGTTTAGAAATGACACTACCCTCCTTAGAGGAATTGCTTATTCATTAAAGATTATTAAAACCTGTATTTCACCTTTTGTGTGCCTAAAAAACTGAAAGTGATGTTTAGGTAATAGAGAAACTGGAAATCTACTATTGAAGTAAATTCTTAACCTTGTAGCCATTAGGAGTGATTACTCAGGAAGTGTTTAGATACTGCTATCAGTATATTTTATATAATACAGATTCATAAATCTGTTGAATAATGTAATTCATCATAACACTTATTTTACATAATACAGGTGAGCTGACCAAAGTGAAAAATAACCCTACAAATAAAAACACCTAGACTGTTCAAACCTGGAGTAGTTAATTGATCAGATTTGTCACCTCAGCCCACAAAAAACCTGTCTGGTCTCATGATTTGGACAATCTGGGGTCACCTTAAGTTTGGACTAATGGAAAGAAAAAAGTATATGGAACTAGCTGGCATTTATGAATTAATTACTTAATTTATTAACATAATACAATTAAGATCCTGATTCAGCAGAGTATTTTTTCAGCAAAACATGTCTTACCTTTCACCATTGTCACAAAGCAGTCAGTACAGGTTCATTGCACTTTTATGTATACAAACATCTTCCCGGAGGACTCTTTATTTTTGATGAAAACATCTTAAAGAAGGTAATTTTTCTGCTGTCATACTTTAGACAGAGTAGCATTATGCCAAAACAAAAATGAGATTAAACTGTTTATATTTTTCAATCAAATTGAAGAAAACCAAATCAACCAATATTACATAGGACAAGAAACAAGTTTGGTTTTCAAATGTTTCTGCTTTAACGAATGATGGCAGCTAAAGGAGCAAATATGATTATTTTGCAACCTTTTAACATACCAGTAATGATTTGTAAACATTGCATTATACCTTTCCTGTTTCAACCCTCAGCGAGCATCTCTCATTTTTCTGCTTATACGTTCTTCAGAACAGGATATGTTTGCTCAGTATCTAGAACAAAAGAGCTCTTGATCTTAATTGGAGCATTTGGCTTCTTATGGTAATCTGAGCTGTTAGGGAACAATAGCCTACAAGACTTTTAGCAGTATCAGCAAGGACATTTCAAAGGCCATTAATGCCAGTTAATGTTTATGTATCACATGAGAAGCTGCAATTGCTCTGAAGTTAAAAATGGCAGGAGCAAGATATTATTAAGCTTATAAAATTCACTTTGCTTTTGTGGGCTAGGATTTTAATAACGTCAAATTACTAGTTTACAATCTGAATATCCTGATAATATATTGGGTAGTAGCTTGGTAGAAGTGTGTGGGTGTCTAATGTCGCTTCTATTTATCCTTTCCATCACCAGTGACCTGCAAAGTCCAAGCATAGAATCCTTTAGGGGATTCACATTTTTGAATGAAATGATTCTTGATACATGGAATCACTCTCTGCTCTTTAAGGCTGTATCTAGTGGTTTAGGAACTGTCATTCAGGCAAAGGCAAAATGTTGTTCTTCCTGTAAAAGGAGCAGACAAATGAAGGGTTGTTAGAGTTTCATCCCGCGTGCTCTGTTTCTTCTTTAGTTACAGGAAATAGCTAAAATCATAGGCATTGGGATGGGAAATTCAATTTAGGATGGACAATACAATGTACATAAAGATTAGAAAAAGGAAGCAAATATAAATTAATTAAAAGGTAATGATAATAATTAAGCAATAATGGTAAAATGATTGTCTATAAATAACAGTTAATGAAATACTGTTGTATATGCATATGTCATTTTGTGTCCTTACTGTCACAAGCTGTTGATTCTGTAACTGTCCCTTCTGTAAGTTCTTCTCTACACAAAAATGCTCTCAGTATTTTTTAAAAGTCTCCAGCTGGGCTACACCAAGCACATTGATAGCTCAGGTTAAAGCAGGTTCACATTATCTAAAAATCTACAAATCTTCCAACAGCCTTCTTTATCATTTTTCCAGGTAGGTAAATAAGTTCTCATGTTGTTGATTTAACTCCATGTCCCCAAAGAGTGGGCACAGTAAGGTAGAAATTGTGCTGGGACTTAAACTGACGAATCTGTTGCCAGGCTGGGAAGATCCTGGAACTCACATGCTCTGTGATGCACACAGCACGCCTACTCTAATCAGGGTAAACACATAGGATTGAATTTCTTCATGGTTAGGGGGCTTATTTTATCTGCTTTTTTTAAGTCTTGGGGGTTTTTTATGTCCTGGTATGCTGTCTTTGATCCTTAGAAGAGTTTTCCTCCTTTCTTCCTTTCCAAGTTTTACTCACATCTCTTCTCTGAAGTCCCCTTCCGAAGCACCACCTGCCCAGGAATCATGCCTTGTTGGGAGAGCTCATTTTGAGCTCTCTTTTTTGGTAGCTAATATCATGGTTATTTTTTAATGCATTTTTTTTTTTTTTTACCCCCCTCCTGATTTTTTTTTTTTTTTTTCTGTAAGGAGAATATGTAATTACTTGAAGAATACAATGTAAGTATCTGGCACTACAGACAGGCTGGGATTTATGAGAAAGCTCAGCTTCTAGCTGATGTGACAACGTGTGATTTTGCAGCCCTGAATTCATCCCCTCTGCTCCCTATTATGCTCTCAATAATTTGTGACCGTGCCCTGTTCATCATAACTGCTTTTCTGTGATAATTATAGCTTGTTGAAGTTAGAGTAGTAGTGGCAGATAGGAAAAATCTTCCAGATTTAGACCTGTTCAGAGAAAGCAAGCTAACACGATGAAGGCTGAATTTATTATATTATTTATTGAAGGAACCTATTTTCCAGTTTTTAAGGGCACTGTCTTGTGCAATGTAGCTCCTCTGGGTACTTGATATATTCAACTTACTTAATGAAGAATGTCCTATGAAGAATGATATCGTATATCTTGTTCTTGTCTTGTTAAGTGTGTCACCCAGAGGCATACTCAGAAGTCATGTAAATTTGATGAGGAGGAATTGGCTCCTTTTTTCTCCTCAGTGCTCCAGATAAAACAGCTGGGAGCATAGGGATGTTATTACTAATAAAGGAATTGAAGAAGAATTTTGTCTCCATGATAAGCTAGCATAAAAGAAATACTGTTTAGCTAGAGGTTTATGCAAAACTCATAACTGCAGTATCTGAATATCTGTTTAACAGTGGAAGCTGTCTTGAAAATGGAAAGTCCTCTTATAATGATTTACAAAGTGGTAAATGAGCTGTTTCTTGCCCAAAAATATAAACCTGCACATAGCACAACAGAGTAGCTTGTATATTGTATTCACTGGCTGAGTTCCTGTTGGAGCAATATTAACCCTGAGAGTAAATAACTGAAAGTGTTAACTCAAAGAATAAGTCATTAAAAGTGCCAGTGCATGAGGTAACCTCTTGTTAGTGTACTCCAAGGTATTCTACATGGAAGGGTTTCCACAGAATGGTGAACTAGGCCATGAAAGTTGGCTTCCCAAGCAGATTTACCTTTAGCACACCCTAAAATGTTTTCTGTCTTTTCTCTTATAGTCTGAAATTCATGCAGCTTCCTCAATTTTTCTTCTTGAAGATCAAATCAAAAGAGGAGATAAATTAATTATAGAAATAGCTATAAGCATTAGAAGTTTGGTGTGTTATCCTCAGATATAATTCATAGGAATCTGACATGATTTTCAAAAATGTGTCAGTATGTCACTAAGGCTTACTCAATATTGTTTTACAAAAAAGGCATTTGTATTCTCAGAAGTATCATCCTTTCACGTTTATGTTTCAGATATCACATTAATAAGATAAATTATAAAAGAGATGAATTTTATCCATATTAGGCACATTGTAACTGTTGCCTTCTTTTACATGAAATCATGCCAGTATGATGGTTGTGAAGCCCGAGTAGCAGGAAAGTGAAATGTGTTCTGTCCAACTCTTAGATCTCATTGAGCAATTAATTTTTTTTTTTTTTTTTAAGAAAGTATTCTTTCAGGTTCAGCTTTTGTTTTCTTGGGTAAAGAGATGGAAAACAGAAAAAATTTTGAGAGCACTGATTTGTATATAAAGTATATACAAATTTTATATATAAAGTATATAAGTAAAAGTCAGTCTTTTGCTGTGATTATATAATGGGTTTACATGAAATACTTTCAAACATTCAGTGGAAATTTTTAAACTGGAACCCTGACATTAGTCACAAATTTTTTTACTCTGAAACAGAGAGCTAGTAGCTGCCAGGTGAATACAGTATTTCAGCTTACACAAGATGGTCCAAGTGCAATGACAACAAGACTTAATGTTAGAATCTTCTGAACATTTGCTTTTCTCAGTTGGGTGTTGAAAGGAGCAATTTCCTTGTGAAACTCACCTAGATGAGGAAAAAATGTCACATGTTCTAAGGCTGATATTTCCCATGATTGGAATTTTCTTGTCAAAAATACTCCTTTAGCACCTTTTGTTCTGGCTTACAGAAGTAATGCATTTCTCCTCTCTGTATTCTTAGAAAAAAAGAAAGATGGTGTTCCCTTACTTTGGGAGTGATATTGGTGATATTGTATATGGAGCAAGTCTAATGAGTTCTTTTGAGGCAGTGTAACAAGAAGCAAGGTCACAAGGCTGCTGGATTTCATCATTGAATAGCACTGTCAATTTTTAAGGCACAGCATGGCATTGCTGTTCAAGATTAACAGAGGATCCTTACAGGAGAGAAATAAAATAAGGAGAAGAAAAATACTAAGCTTTTGGATGTTTATAACAAATGAACTGGAGCTCCTAGAGGTTCCTGCTTTTTTTTTGTCAGCAGAGTTCACACCAACTGCCAGTATGTCTGAGGAGTGATCTTCCTTTATGCACACCAAAGTCTGTGAACCAGAGGTGTTCTTTTAATATTTATACAGAAATTATTTTATTGTTTACAAGGCAATTTCCTCTAAATCTCTGTTCAGTCATTAGGATTATGCCCTGTAAGATGTTTGGAAAATGCTAAGAGCAAGTAAAATTTCTTAGTGAGAGAAAAATCTTTCTTGGGGGAAATATGTCCTGCTTTAAGAGAAGACCTAATGTCCTCCTTCAGGTCTGTACAATATAGGGAAAAAAAGAAAGAGGTAGATGTTTTGGAAATACAGGAGTAGTTCATTAAAATTTCTCAATATAAAGATAAGCAATGTATTTATACAGAATTAAATTAAAGAGGTAATATTATTTGTCTTGGAAGACAAATGAACCATTGTGGATGAGGTAATTGAGAGGTGAGTTGGCAATAATTATATGCCTGCTGAAAAGTACATAAATAATGTATAAACATGTAATTTAAAAATCCCTCCTGATTTGGGGCTATTGCTCATGAAAAGCTAATAGAGTAAGTACCCTGGGAAGAGCACCAGGAAAGAAAAGACTTATGAGCAGCTAGTTGATGAATACATGTAATGTTTGTAGTGTTTGTGATGAAAGACAAACTATCTTTTGGGCATTAATCCTAAAGCAGCTGTTACCTTGACAACTGCAGGTAAGGGATGGTTGCAGTGTTCATCTCTCCAGATTTGCTTTTAACTACTAATAAAATATTAGAATGGCTTGTCTTTTTAAAGGCTTCGTGTGGCTTTCCAAAGATTTGGATTGATCTGTTCCTGAATGGCAGTTTTGCCTATAGAATTGAATTTGGGGAACGTGACACATAGCAAAGACAAGCAGTTATTTATGAGGTCTTTGTGACTGCCTTTGTGGGAAGACTGTTATGGAAATAAAGCACATTCTGTTTCTGTGCCGTATTTTCAGTGCAGGTCCTCAGGCTGTGTCTGAGCACAGGCTCACCTTGTGTTGTGTCACTGAACACAGGCACAGCTGCTGAGCTCCTGGCCTGGGTGGGCTTGGAGGTGTCTCCCTGTGGAGTGAACACATTCTGTCCATGCCTGCCTACTCAGATATTCCACTGCATCCCCCATACTGCATGGTGGCAATGTGCCCTGGCATGCTGGCTGGGGTTCCTGGAGGAAGAAAGCAACCTCGGGTGGCAGTGCAGCAGAAAATATCTCTTGCAGCATAGTCATGTGAACAATGCATCAAGAAGTAAATTGTGTTTTAAATTGTACTCAGCAGTGGCTCTCAATAATCTTCTTTTATGGACTATTCTAGGTCAGCATTTTGTGGTTGGTGAGCCCTCAGAAGGGATAGGGAAAGGCCATTTTGGCATTTCATGCTACCCTAACAACTGACTGCTTCCTCCTGCTCCTGCTCATATCCCCACAATTAGAATACAAGCCTGTGCATGTTTCTGACCCTGCTTCTGTGGAAGTGCAGCCTCAGTCAGATCTGGATAATGTCTTTGTGTGCTATGAAGGGAGTGTCTTGGAATTTGGGTGATCCTCATATGATGTTCTAACCAAGTAACACTGTCTGTACCTTGGTTATTCTTGACAACTCTGTTAAAAGAAGTATAATATGAAAGCTTCAAATTTCTATGTGGAAACTGATCCTTGAAACTGATCCTTGAAGCTGTTGTTAGTGCTCCAAATTGGATTCCCAAGAAATGCATCAAGGTTAGCAAGACTACAATTTCCTACTTACCTTGCAAACTAATATTTTTGGATATGCTAAAGTGTGTAGTTAGTATGTAGACCCCCTAAAAAGGATTTTTCTTTCATAGGTCCTCAGGATGTGCATGTGTTTTGTCTGTTCATTTGTTTACTGAAAAAGAAGTTCAGCAATAGAGATTGGATTTTGATACTGAACACATGACGAGTTATACAGATATCCCTCTGGGCCTTTTAGTAGATTTTCCTCTATGGAAAATACTTGTTAAATCATGTACTTAGTTCTATCACACCCTGATATGTATTTTGATGTTTATCTTCTCTAGCACTGAGGCGTTATGTTTTCAGCTGATGTACATCCAGTTACTTAGCAATAGAATTTAATGTCTTCTATATTAATAGGATTGTTGGAAAGTGTGAACGGTCCTTTGACAGAGCTATTAAGTCAGCCCTGGAAGCTACAGCTATTTTTATCCATGAGAGATAAACAGAGAGAAGTTTAATATTGATACTGAAAATTTTATTCTGATCTGTAGCACCTTGTGATCTATGGCATAGCCTTAGGGTATGAGCTCAACAAGCTGATCTCAGAAAATTGGGTAACGGCTTCCTCAGTTCAAGCTTTTGTCCATATAACTTCCTACAGTTTTTGTCCATTTTAACTTCATACAGTTTTGTCCATTTTAACTTCCTACAGTTTTGTTCATTTTGTGCACATGTGTAAGTGTACCAATGTTTTACATTTTTGTTGCAGAAAAAATTTTTCAATTCCCCTCTTTTTGACAGCAGAAGAAAAATATTCAAGGTGCAGGAGTGTGAGATTATTAAAAAGCCTCAAATCTTATTCTTGGCAATGAAATTAAATTATATGTAAACACTACTGACATATTGATCAGTTTGATTTGTTCTCTAAGATTTTATAGAGCAGCAGAAAGCAGCAGCTTCAACAACATTTGACTATTTAATAGTGCAGCTGTTTCTGGTTTGGAGAACACAACACAGAGTTATCAAAAATAACCAACCAGAAATGGAGACATGTTCCAAAACATTGTCAAGAGAATCAACAAGGATGGTTTCTGCTTTCTGCCCTTCTCCTTGTCTCCTGGGATCATCTGCCTGCCATCATCACCAGTTTTATCTGGCCTTCCAGGCCTACTAGACATTGAATGTGCTTTATTATCAATGTAGTAAATCTACCAGTGCAGATTCTGGTCAGTAGGGTGATGACAACACGTATGGATACTGAATATAGAAAACTTGGACATACACTGAACGCCAGTTTGAAGGAAGTGGGATAACAGCAAGGCTCATCCTGTGCTGCAGCAGGTGTTGGCAAGATTAGTACAGGTAGGAGTATATACAATTAGATGTATTTCATTATATCATTTGATAGAGAGCCAGAGGAAGAGATCTTCCTCTGTGTTACAGTACAGTAGAAACTGTGTAACATTTTCAGCAATTTCCTTTGCAAGAAAAAAAATTTGAAGAAATAGTTACAGTATTTCCACTGGCCTTAGCTCAAGATGGAAATAAAGAAAATTAGTGTCACCTCCTTTGCTGGGTCACTGTAGAATGCTTTTTGGCATTCTAGCAAGAGCAGTTTGGTTGCCAGGAGACAGTAAGTTAATTTTGGAAGGTAATGTCCTCTAAGCAAGTAATGCCAACCTTTTAGATCAGAGTAAAATCTAATGCCAGAAGATAGCCTTTTAAAAGGATTTATCTCTCTGCCTTACTGATAATAAACAAACTGTGCTGCTGCATTCTCTGTTGCTGGCAGAACAAAATCCTGGACAGTAAAATCTTAGGGTGCCGTTAGGTAATCAACATAAAAATCATGCTGCAGCAGGCTCATCTAGGTTATGCCATCTGCTAACTATGCTGGTACATATGTCAAATGACAGACTGCTGAAACTATTTTTCATGATCTTAAAATACAAGGGAGACCAATGAAATGTTACAAGGACAAATTCAAGACAAGTCCACAATTAATTTGTGGCATTAATTTCACCGTAAAGGCTTTTGGGACACTAAACATTTACTGATGCTGTTAAAGTCTTTACACAAAACCATACTGACACGTTAGGATGGAAATAGCAGAAGAGCAGCACAAGAGACACAAGAAGCTGTATCTCTGCTGGTGGTACCAAGTATAGCAGTACAGAAGCATTTCTCTTCAGTCTAGCTGCAAAACTGAATCTTCATATATTCAAGCTCAAGATTGTCAGAGTTATGGAGAACTCATGGAAGATGAATATTTGAGACAGGAATCACTCACAAAATTGTTTGAGCTTTTCTGGGTGGAGATGGGATTCTTAATTGTTGGGATTGATCTGAACTGAAAATCTTTTGATTATTTGGGAGAATAGGTAAATATGCAAATGGATTGCAGTGGTCAGTACATAGTGAACTCTGACAATGAACAGTTTTGACATAGTTCAGGAGTTTTGCAATCAGTGCAAAACTCCATGCAGTACCTGAGAAAGTTCAAGTAAGTCAATAAAATCTACCTGACTGCTAAAATGATAGTAAACTGACAGTGGAATGAAAGTATTTCAGAGAAAAAAATAGTGAGGCCTCAGAGAAGAACTACATATTGAATGTTAGAGAAGATCTTATAATGCGTAATTAAAGATGATAAGATAACTGTGAGGTGATTTGATTATGGTACATAACTTCCAGGAAAACATCATCAGGTAGTAATAATTCTCTTTCAGTCTAAAAAATTACAACATAAACCACAGCATCTGGGAATAAAAACCAAGCAAACCTGTAATCAGATGTAGAATCAGATTTTGATCAGTGTGGGTGATAAACTTTTGCAATGAAGTGGGTGCTTTATGAAGTATGGTATTTTGTGAAACAGCCATAATATGGCTTGTTAGAGAAGTAATAGGGCTTGTTAGAAACGTAGATGGAATGGCTTAGCTTGTCATGTCCAGAGGGGTGTTACCTGACTGTTGTGATCCCTGAACACTATATCATAAAATACCTTTAAAGGTGTTTGAGCTTCAGTTGAAAAATTGTAATGATCCACACATCCAGAAAGATTGAAAACTATCTGACAGAATGCTAAACTGGCTAAGAAACCCAAATTCATAGTGATGTGACGCTGTTTAAGATTAACAATGACACAGACTCCGAGGTCAGAAGGCTGAAATGACTCCAATCAATCTTTATTACCCGGGAATTTCTTCCCTTTATACTATTTTACAAAGAACCCAGCCAAGGAGTGGAAGAAAGACAAACTTCTTCAACTACATTGGTCAAGTCAGAGGAACATCAAGAAGAGGTCCCTCCTAGGGAAAGGAATGCAGAACATAGGATACAGTTAGGAAAACATGTCTCTTGTTGACAGAACAGTGCCTGGGAAAGAGTTTCAGAGAAACCAAAACATCACAGCACGAACCATGACTACAGTGAGGTAATAGTTTTTATTAAAAATGGGAAAGTATAGTTGTATCTATATATCATCATTTTAATGTATAGTCTAAAATACCTATTTTAACTTCAAAATTGTGAAATCTGAATCTATTTTTCATTCTTAAAATTACTGAAATTTTCACAAATAATGTGGCAATTTTCAACATTATTTATGGTGTAATTTTTAAAGCTTCTGTTCTAAGGTATGTCTTGTGTTTCAAACACATTAAGATAAATAAGAAAACATTAAATTTACATTTGTAATAGACTTAAGAGTTTTCAACTTCTGATTTGTGAATTAGTTTAACCATGGTGGCTATTCCTATATGAAAAATAATCAATTTATGGTTCTTGTTATTAAAATGCCTTATTCTAGCTCAATTCCTAGGCTTTTAGCCTAGAAATTACCAGTTCAAGAAGAAGATTGCTTCAAAAACTAGATTGACAACTTTGACAGAACAGATGGAGTTTGATAGATAGCAATGAAGTTATGCAATGATGCTCTTTGGTCTGCTGGATGAAACAGGATAGGACTGTCCTGAATTACTTCCTGTATGAACTGGGGGGTTGGGGTGGGGCGAGGGGTGGTGAGATCCACAGGAAATGCAATGTGAGTACTCTCCAGTATTTCTTTATGGTGTGTGCATGACCATTTTTGGGACCAGACAGATGAATTATTTTACCTCAGGCACCCAGCCAGAGTGTTGCTGTGTCAGATGTTTCAGGGCCTGCTCACAAGCATTGCTTGGATGTTGTCTTGATTGTGAATGTACTTGTTGTGTGACCACTTATACAAGAGTTGGAAGCCCACAAGATTTTCAGGAATCTAATACCCTTTACATTCCCTATCAAAATAAAACCAGTTTTCTTAACTTCAGCTGTGGAGTCTCCCCACTGTGAAACCTAGGGACAAACCATTATTGAATATACAAGCACCTATTGTCCTTGTTCTACCAGAAGAGAGAAAACTTAGGAGAGCTGATAGAAGTTGGCTGAGCTTACATGGAACTCTTAGAGCAGCAGTTGATGGTGGACTTCAGGGCAGCTTGCACAGGATTTTGTTTTGAAATTGAGCTTGTCCTTATTTAGATTGGGGGGCTTTTAAGTTGAGAAAGGGAAATCAAATTGTGCTCTTTCTGAAACAATCTAATCCCGGGTTGCCAGTGCAGTCTCTTGGCTCCCTCAGCTATCATCAGCTCTCACACTTGAATGAAAAGCCAGGACTTGTAATACTGTAACAAAGTACTCATAATGTTCTGACCTTAAACAGATATTAGCTAAACCTCCTCCACTTCATTTTCGTCTCCTTCCTTTCCACTTTGTATCTTCATTATTTTTCCAAATGTTACGGTTCTTACAGGCCATATGGTTCATGTTTGTAGGTGTAATGCCAAAGATAATTTTCCCTGTGTTTTGTAGTACATTTTAGAACATTTTCATAATGTTAAATAACCCTAATGGGGCATAATTCCGTCTTCCCTTTGAAGTCACTTCAGAGCATCTAAATGTTGGATTTTTTTGGTATTCCCTTCCCTTTTGGGTGTTACATCTATAGTAATTTTTAGCTTCTTCCCTCTCTTTTTCTCAGTCACTTCTTACAGACTACTGTAGAACCAAAAAACAAGACGAAACAGTTTGAACGTTCAGAACTGCTATTATTTATTTTGTTTTATTATTTAAAACTATAAACTCATATATGTAAGCAGATTAATGAGACCAAACTCATCTCGAATGTAAGTGTTCTCTAGTTATTGGAGATTATATTTCTTTTCTCTAGTTATACTGGAGAGGAATTACTTGCTGTGCCCTTTATGTCAGGCTAAAATCTGTTGCCTTTAAAGTTGTAAGAAGTTTTCATTTTACTTCAATGGAGGCAGGATATCATTCATTAATTACTGAAAATGAAATGTGTAAAAGTAAGATTTTCCCTAGGAATTTTCCCTAGCACCCACCAAAATCCTGCCATAGAAATTAGGTGGCAGAACAAGCCCAGAACATAAAAGAAGTTGGGGATGCTAGAAGCTATAAGAGGAAAATTTTCTCCTCCGCTCTAATATTGAATGATAATTTACAAAAAAGAGATGAAATTGGTCTTTTCCTCTTAACATGTAAATTGCTAATGAAAGCTATATAAAATAATTAGAAGAACTGTAGAAACTTGAATATCTGAAGCAATTTTATTAGTAATACCTGAGTCATGTATTGTGAAGTATGAGAGGAGTTTTGCAATGGGAATGGTAATTTTTGTTGAGATGAAGTTGCCAGTAGAACAGTAACAAATCCTTGTAGAAGGCATTATTTAATTAGGATCTGCTAAATTTCACTCCTTTGACTTGTCTGGATATAAATTTCCATTTGACATAATTTTGTTCAAGTATTATCCAATATATTTAAATTAATAAAGAGCTAGTTGGATCTTGGCCTTTCAGAAGAAAATAAATATCCCTAGCTACAATGCTTTAAACAGTGAATCAAGGCTTCCTCAGCTAGAATTAAATAATATTAATTATTATTGCTTATTTTTTACATCTGCCTGACATAAAAATTGCATGTTAAACAAGAGGATGGTAGATTTACATCATATTAATTACATACATACATAATTACATCATATTAATGTATTTAAAGACATTTCTCCTGCCGATCTTCAATCTTGTAGTAATCATAGTTTATCCAAATAAAAGAATTTATTCTTTTCAAAGTGCAAGTAGACAATTTAAGAGAGAAATCAGCTTGCCTTTGGCCTCCACAGACAGCTGTTTATTTTGCCTCATGCAGAGCTGGACATGTGCACTGAAGATGCAATTTGCTTTTGCCAGATAATGCTTCCAAGCAAAAAAAAAAAAAAAAAAAAAAAAAAAAAAAAAAAAAAAAAAAAAAAAAAAAAAAAAAAATTACAATTCTTATTTAAGTTTGATACAATTTCCAGTGATATTATTCAAGACACATTTAGAAATATTGCTGACCCCAGTGTAACACCTGAGAGTACTTTCATCCAAATGTAAGCTGATACAGAGAAGTTTTGTGAGCCTGACTAGTGTAGGGTATAGGGAAATTCCTGATCCCCAAATTCCAGCCTGATTATTGAACCATTAATTTTATGACAGCCAAGGAGCTACCATAGCAATGACTCATCCCTTGATTTATATTGGAGTTTTCTGCCATTGGCTGCAGCATTTGGAAATATTTTGTTCATTGAATTTCTCTGACGTCTCCTTGGAAGTCTATTTAAAATGAACTCATTCTTTAAGCTTTAAGCAAAAATTATACTTTACTCTGGGTTCTACTTGATTTTTGTATTTAGGAGTATCACCAAAATTTTAATGTATAAAAAATAAAAACAGAGAAGCCATGAGGGTTTCAAGGAGTTATGATAATTATTGAAGATCCTTATTTACATAAACAAAAATAAGTGACTAAGTCTAATAGAGGAACTGAAGACAATGTGCTGCCAACTGCAGTATATCAAAACTGGTGTGCAGTGGATAGCTCTTTTGACTTTTTATTTTTTTGTCATGGAACGCTGGACAGCAGGTCAGAAACAGCAACACTTAAATTTGTCTACAGCACAAAATGTATTTGTAAATTGTAAATTGCCTTAGGTTTTATGACAAAGGCAAAATGCCTGTCGGTCACACAAACACACACACGTATATTTATCCCAATGTTCTCAGTGCAGTTCTCTCAGGTTTACAGTGGGATAGGTAGGGATTCAGGTGCTCTATAAGCAGGATTAACTCACAGGAGCATCAGACATTAGGCCTGATTTCTTCTTATTACTTGACTGCCTAAGGGAGCCATGTTGGTATAATGAGAGCAAAGACACTAGATAATTTTAATGTGCTTAAGTATCTCCATTCCAGAAGAATCTATTTGGTTTTATTATGCATACAGTATGCAATTTAGTTGATAATAGCAGCATTGAGCCTTGAAATTAAGCAACACAGCTAAGGAAGGGCTGTGTGGCAAAATGTGTTTCATGTCTGTAATTACAGACTTCAAAAACCCTCTCTTCCCTTGAAATCTCTTAAAGATTGCCATCTAAAGGGAAATTTCTATAACTGAGTTGAATACTGGATATTTTCAAAACTCACGTGGGAGAATCACAGTAACGTACGAAACAGTAACTCCAAGATTGTTGCAGTTATAATTATTTTGCAAGAATTACCTTTTTCCCCAGGAAGGCAGCATTGATTATGATGCATCCTCTAGAAAGATATCTAAATGTTTCTCAGTGCACCTGCAGCTCAAGGTCTAATTACTCATTTTCACTATTTTCTTGTAATAGCATTTTGGTTTTGCAGAAGGCTGAAGTTGATTCATGGAGGAATTGTCTTCCAATCATGTTAGCATCTATTCACACAGCTGCTTAAAAGGATTTTAACAGGAGATGCTTATTCACTAGGATGCCTCAAAAAATTGGATTCTGCAAATGTACCCATATAAAAATCTTCATCCACATGAGTGGCTTCACTTGAACAGTAACTATCATTCAACAGTTACAGAGCTAATTTCAGTACTCTGAAAATTTTTAGTCCTATAAAGCTGATAGTTATTTCTCTGGTGTTGGTAGTTATGACTCCAGGATGGTTGAAAAGGAGCAAAGCATAAATCTAGGCTTTCAAAGCCTAACTCTGCAGCTCCTTATTTTTTTCAAATACAAAAATCAGCAAAATATTTCCTGATGTGTTTTGATGTTGGAATATCGTGTTTTCCTCAGGTCATTACGTGTGTCCTTGTGCCCTTATGTAAGACTACAGTACATTAATCAGAAGTGCAGTGTGACATCTTGGAGAAGCAGTAGGAAGGAATCTGCTGCCTCCTGCCCACTCCTTCAGTGAAGGTGTTCTGAAACCCAATACAGTATTTCATTTCTATTTATGTATTCCTTCACTTTGACTGGGAAGTTGCTTTTAGATCTGTGGGAGGAAACTGACATTTTGTGACATACACATGTTTGAGAAAAGCTATGAAACTATTATTTCGGTAGAGTGAGTGTAGACACAACCAGAAATGGGACTTAAATTCCATAATGTAGCCTCAGGCCATTTCTTTTTAGGGATGTATATGTCAGAAACGTGACAATAGGGGGTTGAAATGAAATGCTGTGTTACAGTTGTCTCTCTTATTCATTGCTAGTTTGGCTTGCAGTGTTTCTGTGCTGGCGCTTTAGTTGAGATGACAGTCATGGGAGTACAGCTGTTCTGCTTTGAGGGACAGCTCATCTGGAGCAGACATATGCTCTGAGCTGGAGCAGAGCCTGAACTGTGAGCCCAGCTGGATGCTAGCTGGCTTCTTGCTGGTCAAATATCTCCTCAAAGTCAGGCATACTGGGAGATGCAGCACAGAGACACAGATGTCTGAATAAGCTCAGCCAGGCTCCAACTTGGAGTATTAGCTGGAGCTCAGGGCTTGTAGATCTCCCAAAAGAGCAGTAGTCACTTCAGTAGCGACATACCTCAGGACTTCCAATAAATCCCTAGGGTATGTTATAAAAAACTTCTATATGAACCCATATGGTAATTCCCAGATGATATCCAGTGAGGGAGAACCCTAGGATTTCTTAAAATTAAAATACTCCACAGAAGATTGGATGAAATACTGTAAAAAATATTTAGAATATTATCAAGAACTTGATGATACAGACCACTTGATTATACAGACTACTGACATTTTTCTTTCTTTTCCTATGAAAAAACATTTCCTATTTTCATGTAATAATTGAATATAATATGTAAATTTAGTCCTTTATTATATGTTTAGAAGTCGCTGTGTGGTCTGTCAGTAGCAGGATTCCAGCAGATCCTTATCTCCCAGAAAAAAAAACATACAGCTCATATTTGAGGTATAGTTTAGAAATTGAGACATATATCCCTGTAAAATTTATTTTTTCCATGAGTTAACTACAGTTTCCTCAGTATCTCCTGTTTCTATAACCTTTTTAACCTCATTTACTCTGTCTCCATTCCAGAGGATTTTTGGAATATAACCTGTTGAGACCCTTTCCTCAGATTCAAAAGCAGCTGCTTCACAAATTAGTAAATGTCATAATTCTTACTGAGAAGTTTTTAGGCATCAAAAAAAGACTGTCCCACTCATTGTTGACATGCAAACCATAGCATATTGCAATTAAAAACTTCCTCAGTGTTTCTCTCCTGTGGAAAATGCTGTGTGTGCAGCGGGTAGGCTATCAAGGAAAATTAGGAATTTTAGGAATTTTGCCTGCATTAGTTGAGACTGGGCAAAGAAAATTTTGGCTTGAATAGCAGATAATGTAAGATATGATTTCTTCTTTTGTTTAAGGAAAAAGAAGTCCCAATAGCCCATCAGTTCCAGACTAGTCTCAGAAAAAGGTTTAAGGACTTTCATGTCTTCTGCAGTGAATTACATATTTATCTTCCGATTGATTGGACATTAAAAAGAAAAAAAAATGTCAGAAATGTCAGTTTCTATTCAAGAAAGCTTCATCACAGTTGTTACAATTCTATTACTCCTCTGCATGCCAAATCAATCAGAAGAGCTTGAAAAAAAATCAAACACACATTCTTAAAAGATTGCTCTTGTTTAAATAAATATCCAAGATCTTTCAAATGGCAAAGCTCATTAGGATTAGGATTCTTCTAAATTTCTGTTCATGAGGCCCTCATGTTAGATTTAGGAAGGGTACATACAATAGCTTTTTATTTTTGTAAAGTACTATGAAGCAGTCAGAGCCAGACAAATTAATTAGTATTTCTTATTACCTGGACAGTCCCAGTAAAGCTGTTACTAACTTTGATAACATCATGGACAATGACTCAGATATACTTCCAGATAATTTTCCATTGAAATTGGATGCATAATTTCCATTATAAAAAAAGGCAGATAATTAATGGCTCTGATTTTATTTAAAGTATTTAGGCTTTTTAAACTCTTTCAGATATCTTTATAGAAATAATAAAATGAAACCGAAGTGTAGAAATCTAATTGCTGGATATCAATTACAAAATGATTAATTTTTCGCTAAGATGCTAATGTGAGCTTTAAGAAGCAGCTTAGGTAGGAGTCAAGATAGAAAATTTGACCAATACTCTGGCAGAGAACCGTGTGAAGACAGAAGACAATGTCGCTGAGCAAAGCGACTTTGGCTAGGAATGCAGATGGGTTTCTTCCTTAAGACAGATACAGTGCCTATCATGGAAAGCTCTGCTCTTTTAGGCGTTTGTCTGTCTCATGGCATTAGCAGTTTTGCATCTGCCAAAGCTCATCCGTATGGTGAAATTTAACCACATAAGGATGGCATTCATGGAAGATAGCACATGGCTCTTGTCCTCAGCTGGCTTCTGGAAAATGTGAAAAATGGGGTTTGTGATTTTAGGGAAAAAAATACCAGCATTTTCCTAGGAGTTAGATTTCCAAATCTGAAGTGTTTGGCTCTTTATCTACGGAGAATTTTCTGGAAGAGTCTAATGCTATTATTTCAAAGATTTATCCTTGTATTCAATTCAATAAAGTTGTCTTTCAATGCTCTTGTCTGATACAGAGAGCTTGTGCCTAGGTCTAGAGTCTCCCTGAGGTTCAGTGCAAAGTTTCCTCGACTAGAATTTAAGTAAGCTAGCTCTAATGCTGAATGTGGGTTACCTATGAATGTAGATCTCCATGGTAAGTAAATTAAACCCTTTCTATTGCAATTCTGCTCAAGATGGTGAGCAAAAAGGTTAGATACTGATGTCAGAGCCATTAGGAGTTTCAAAATACATCAACAGGCAAATAAGGCTAAAACAAAGGACTTGGATCCCAAGAGTAATGGCCATTCCTGAAAATGCAACCTCACACATCTGTGGTAGAAGGCAAGGTTGAAAAAAAGCAGCCTGAGGCTGTAGAACAAGAGATTGTTCCCAAGAACCCACCAAAGGGAGGGGAAACTATGAAAAGAACTGTTGTCTTGGATCTTAAAAATAGGGATTTCTATTTGCAGCTACAACAGAGGTTGCTTCTCTGTTCAAAAGTTTTGCTGAAAACTCACTAGAAGAGGAGAAAACTCATGTTCTTTTATATCTTTCTTTTTGTCACTAAGCATGATGCTTCATGCTTAGTGAATGTAGCTGTAGAGTGAAATTACTCATGTACTTGTAGATTGCTTTGTAAGAGGACATCTTTCTGACTAAACTTTGAACACTAATGACCAAAGAATGTGGTATTTCTACATGTTTCTATTCTTATTTTATTCTTATTTTATAGAATCACAGAAACACTAAGTTTGGGAAAGACCTCCATGACTGGCCCCAACCATTAACTCAACACTACTATGTTTATATATCCCCAAGTGTCACATCCACACTTCTTTTGGACATTTCCAGGGGTGGTGATTCCATCAGTTCTCTGGGCAGCCTGTTTGAGTGCTTGACCACTCTTTCAGTGAGGAAATTTTTCCTAATACTCAATCTTAACCTCTGCTGGAGCCACTTGAGGCCTTGCATTTTCACTTGTTACCTGGGACCAGAGACCAACCCTGACCTTGCTACAACCTCCTTTCAAGTGGTTGTAGATAGCAATAAGGTTCCCCTTGAACCTCCTTTTCTACAGGCTGAATGCCCACAGCTCCCTCAGAGTTATGCTCCAGAGCCTTCACCAACTCCACTGCCCTTCTCTGGATTTGCTCCAGCACCTGAGTGTCCTTCTTGTAGTGAGGAGCCCAGAACTGAACACAGCACTCCAGACATGGCCTCACCAGTGCCAAGCACAGGGGGANGCCTCACCAGTGCCAAGGACGGGGGGACAATCACTGCCCTGGTCCTGTTGCCACACTGTTGCTGATACAGGCCAGGATGTCACCTGGGCACAGCTGGCTCATGTTCAGCTGCTGTTAACCCCAAGGTCCTTTTCCACTGGGCAGCTTTCAGCCACTCTTCTCCAAACATGTAGTATTGCAGGGGATTGTTGTGACCAAAGTGCAGGACACTTGGCCTTTTTGAACCTCATACCACTGGACAAGGCTTGTCAATACAGCCTGTCCAGATCCCTCTGCAGGGCCTTCCTGCCCTCCAGCAGATCAACACTCTTGTGCAGCCTAGTGTCATCTGTGAACTGACTGAGGCTGCACTCGATTCCCTTGTCCAGGTCATCAATAAAGATGTTAACAGGACTGGCCCTAGAGCAGAGGAGACTTGTGTCCAGATCGTCAGATGTATTATGTATCCTCTTCTCATCGACAAAGAGTCTAAATTTGGTACTTGAATAACTTGGTATCTCCCTTTAATCATCCAAATACAGAATATGTCAGTAATTTGTGTTTACTCTCAGCCTGATTTTGCTAAATTTCTTTAGACATATTCGGATTAGTACACAGTAACAACTTACTTAACTAGGAAGCACTACTAAATGTGAGTGTTGATAGTGAAATCTGACCCTGCATCTGCTCTTTGCTATCTTTCTGGTTTTGGGAAAATTATAAAACAGTTACCTTGCACTTAATTGTCTTTTTTATTCAAATCATATAGCTTTGTTGGGGCTGTATTCCTCTTACTTGACCAGAGTGATCTGAGCACATTACTGAAGCACACTAAACATGTGCTGCAATTTAAATTTTCGAATTGCCTTTTTAGCAGACAGTATGAGGGACCACTGGAAGACGGATCCTCCCACCTTTTTAAGAGTGTAACAAACTGCCTTGTTCAGCTGCCTGTCTCTCTCCGTGCTATCCATATGGGAGTATGGACTATTAGGCAGGTAAATACACCTGATCAGACAGGGAGTTTTAAGTATCAAGTTACCAGAGGTGAATCCATCAGAGATGTCTTGTTTTTCTTGTTTTTCTTGTTTTTCTTTTTTCTTCCCTTT
>VWYO01026762.1:360706-373944 GCA_013400275.1 Rhadina sibilatrix | reverse complement strand
TTTTTTTTTTTTTTTTTTTTTTTAATTTAATCGAGAAATCAAACAGAGACCTATAAGGTCCTATTTTTTGTACAATACCAGAATATTGGCAAGGAAACTGGTAAGGAAAGATTCTGCCAGTATTCTCTTAAATTCCTAACAAAATTAAATTATTGACAATGGAATCATCCAATCATCATTTAAAATTTTAACCAAGGTGGCAAATAATTTTTTATGTGTGCTTTTGGGATTTAATTTGCTAAAGTAACTTCTCTGAGATTCTTGGAATAAGAAAGCTAATAAACTGAAAAACTTCAGTGTTGCCAAAAGGAGTAGGTCTTTAAGCATTCGGTTTGAGAATTTTGTGAGCTGGAGGAAAACTCAAAGAGTTATACTGTTTTAATTGTACTTACGCTTGAATATTAGGGATACAGTCTTCAAATATAGAGGTGTTATGGCTTTGAAAGAGCTGAGATAAAGGAAAATTAAACTACGAATAGAGCTTTCTTGCATAAAAGAGAGAAAGCAATAACTGGTATGAGTAATGTAAATGTTTATATTTCAAATGTTCTCTGCCAGACTTCCTACAAAATATCAAATATTCAAAGGTATTTAAGCTATTTGTTTATCTTATTCCAGATGGTAAAGAATTGCTCCTTATTATAGAAGTGTGTATGACAATCACAAATATGCACCTTGAGTAGAAAGTAATGTGCCCAGTCCTATAATACAAATTTATAGCTCTTGGCTTGATGGTCATTTAAGGCATCTCTTGCTAAGAGGGGGCTGCTTGTGTAAGAGGAAGCTGCGGTAAATGGAACTATCAGATACTGCACCTTAGTTCTCAGAGAAGATACTGTGGTTGTCACAGAACTGGCAGTTCTCATGCTCTTGGCTGATGATCTTGTGATTTTTGATGTTGTCTCCTTCTCCATGGAGCCTTCTTATCTCTGAAAGAAAATGTAACCAGCTATGAGCCTGTGCACTTACATCTCCTTTAAGGAAACAAGGGCGATCAGTGAAGCAGCACAACACTGGCATGTACTGACCAACCCTTCTGGCAGCAAGAATCAGCCTGCTAAATGCAGCTTCCTTTGTGAAGAAAGCTGTATTGTATAGGCTACAGTGTTGAAGGGCCTCACTGTAGGTGAGAATCTTGTCCCGGTCTCTCCTTATCTTTCAGTGTCCTAGTGGCAGCCTTGGACTAGGAATGTACAGTCTGTTCTATGGAGATCAGGGATCTCCTGTCATGATAATGGTCACTGAGGGTGGAGAATATTACATGAAGAACATGCCTGCCACTGATCAATAAGTGGTTTGTGTTTCAGACCAGTATTTTTTCTCTGATTGAGGCAAAATCTTTCAAAACTTGCCACCTGTCCTCCTCAGAGTAGACAAACAGATAACCATTGCTGAAATATAATTTATTTTTCTTTAGAGCCCTGAAAATTCTCGGTAGTAAAAGAGTGATAATGATAAACTTGTGGGGCTTGAGGTATAACACAGAAATGGGTTTCCTTTTCCCTGTGTACAGTCACTTCAGAAATACCTCCTGCCTGCACTGAGACCAGCCAGCCAGTCCTTCTTGAGTTAGGCCTATGCAGAGCAGAATGTAAAGTTTGCATCAACCTTGAGTGATCCTTTGCTTTTAACAGCTGTATGTTCTGAATGCACACCAGCATGAGCTCTGAAAGTCTTTATCTACATGATCTTCCTCCATCCACCTTCTCACAAGACTCCTGAATAAGGTCATCAATACTTATGGAAAGGTTTCAAAGTCTTGAGGATATGTTAAAAAGGTGTGACACAACCTGGCTTTCTGCCATAATGTAGAATTCAGCTCCTGCATCCTGGGGTAGTGGGCCTTTTGGGCTAGGGTGTCCACTAAATTGATCTCCAGACTCAGATAAGAGGTTGAAATGTGAGAGCTGAGCTAAATAGACAAGGCAGAATCGTGGGACTACTGACTGATCTATACCCCTCATACTACTCATGCTTGAAGAGTGATTCAGATGCCTAGATGATGAGTACGGGTTGAGGGTCTGTGTAGAACAGAAAAATACAGTTAAATGAACAAATGAGACATATGTACAAAGCAAAACATTTCATTTGTAACAATACCAAACAGAAACGAGGGAAAATATCATGACTTTTGGAGAAGAGCACTGAAAATTTCTGATATAATGTTTGTTTCTGTTATTAAAATATTATCTACATATAGATATGATATAATATAAACCAAATTGTGGAGTAATAAAAATAAGACAAGAACTACTAATGCTGCAAAATAGTATTAAACTGCAACAAATTATATGTTTCCAAAAATATTTTAAGTTCATGTGTATATAGTACCAAGGAAAGTCAGCCAAAATTCTAGTTGGTCTGATAATAAGTACTTATCAAAGCAGCACAAGAATCTCAAGGGGAACTTAACATTAGTAGCAAGTGCAAATTTGGGAACAGAATGTGGTCTTGTGATTCTTACTCTGAATCAACCAAAAAAAACCCCCCTTTTTTTTTTTTTTTTAAGTTAACTCTCATAAATCCTAACATCTCTATATTTTGCCATCTGATCTGCTTTCTGAACTCCAGTCTAAATAGGTCTCACATTGACTTAAGGAATATCTAGCTACTTAGTCAAATGAAGACAGTAAGGTTCACTTCAGCGGTCTAAGTCTAGATTTCAGTGCCATTTGTGATGACCCAAGGAGTCCTGCCAGGCTTCCACACTTCTGCAGAAAAGCACAGGTTTTGTACAGTTCCTACATTGTATTTTCTGGTCATGTGGGGCTATTTCAGATGCACAGTCCCCTCTCTCTTTAGCCATGTGAGTTATGTTCATCTGTGAGGAAGCACTTAGGTTATATAACTAAACATATTTTCAAGCAGATGGCGCACCAGCATCCATTTGTCTGATTTAGTGGGAATTGTATATGTTGTCCAAGTGCAGATATGTAGTTAGCAAGCTCTAAAAATCTTTACTGTGAATGCAGAATTAGTGCACAGCTATGTGACAAGCGTGATTGGAAGTGGTTAAACTGGTAGAAGCCAAACAACATACTGTGCAAGCATATCCAGAGAAGGTAAAGAAGTTCCCTGCTCCCTGTCCCTCTGAATGCAATAACATTCAGCATCCTGGCCCTTACCAGGCATTTCCCTTCAGGTCTTCATTGTTATTCCTGTCAAAATACAGAGATGCCAACCTAAAGTCAACTTGTGCTCAAGAGCAGTTTACACAGCTTTCCTATTTAAAGATTTTGGGAGTACTGCATTTTGATCACATCTTTTTATTCCTTATGCCAGGTGCTTTTCCTGCCACTGGTCATTCTCTTGAGGCCTAAATGCTCCAAGTAAGATCGATGGAGGAACATGTTCATTTCTCCCTGCTGATGACAACAGTATGCTTCCAAAGGAAAAATCTGAATGTTCTTGGAAAGTAAGCTCTATGGGTAAGTCTAAAATAGCTAACCATTTTAAAGTCTGCTGAAGTTCTGTTGTGTATTTTGGGTGATCTTACTGGTATTAGGATCCTTCAGAGGCAAAAGGAAAATGAACCTACAGCTTTAGTGAACTAAAGGTATATTTTGAAGATGAGAAGTGAAATTCAGAAAGGCGGTTTGTTACAAAAAGTGAAAAAAAGCTTTGTCAACAATTAAGTGAAAACCTCTGTTAAAGACCCAGCTGGAAATTACAGGCAACTCCCTTCAAAATGGAAATAGTTCCACAATATAGAACCAGGATAGCAACTCAGTACTTACTGCCCCTGCGAGTGCAGTGTATGGGGTTTACTTCTTGAGAAGTAAAGCTGACGGAGCTAATGCCTGGAACAAGGATGAGAAATTTCCAAGTGAGGTAGTGTTCTTTTGTGGCTGGAACTGCAGCTGACTGAACAAGAAGTTCAACAGCCTTGCCAGGATTTTCCCAAAGATTTTTCTCCTTTTTGGAGCAGGAAAAGAAAAGTTATTAAAAAGTTTTAGATATGGAAAGAGATTAAGATTCCCAGACCTAATAATTGACTTAATTCCTATCCAGAGCATACCCTGGGGGTGCTTTCACAACACTGCACACCTGTAACTGGGGAGGGGTACAGGGATTTAAGAGGGGGCACAGGGAGATTGTGGGTAGTATATGATATACAGTCTTTTCTTCAGCCCTACAAAGCCAAATTGTGAAGACCCGCTGATCTTTTAATCAGATATCTATCACAGCACTGGCTGGAGACCCTCTTTTGTGAACAACTTATTATCTGAAGTTAGAGATGGCCTTTGAGAAAGATCTTTGATGTGTGGTCTCCAGAATGCCACATCATTGTTCTTCAACTAATTTCCACTTCCACTTGCATTTCTGAATCTGAGTTTCCTCTTGCTCGTAGGAGGGTGCAGAAAGATAGATTCGGGAATGAAGTGGCTGAGGTAGAAGTTCTTGGTTAGACTGTGATAAACATGGATAGAGATTTGCCCATCCCATCCCCCTCTGTGGGGACCCAGAGGAGTTCTTCCCAGATCTTAAGAAGCTCCTACTTACTATTGAGTTAATTGCTATGGGGTTGAGAAAAGGGCACATTTTTTACTCAGTCTGTTCTTCCGGACTGAGAGGACTCAGCAACTCTTTGCACACATTCTTTGCTTGGATTTATTTTAGTAATGTTCTCTTCATTTTTTTTTTTTTTTTCCCCAAATATCTTTTCATAACACTAAACTAAACTATAAAAGAAGGGAGAGAAAATCAGTTTGCAGTGAAGCATAAGACACCTCACTTTACTACTGTAACATAAAAATGGACAAAGGCAAATATCTTGGAATATAATGAGTCTATAAGCCATCTCTAAGAACTAGTTCCAAAAAAATTCCTTTCCATCAATCAATTTTTAAATACAAAGGAATAGAAGAAACGTTTTCAGCGTTTCACTGGACTGAGTATGCAAGAGGAGTACCATGGGAGTAAGAAACAGAAATACTGAGAACTCAAATTCAGACTCTTTGATGTTAACAGCTTTTCTTGCCAAGACAGAGTATTTTTCTCTACTTAGGATAGAAATTCTCTCTGTTATACATATGCAGCTAAAGTGAGAATTTTCCTAGTTCTGATGCAGGTTAGACAAGAAGGTCTTACTGGAGCACATCACATTTGTTTTCTGCTTCTTGGTGATGAGAAGACTTAAATTAGGCTAATCTCCCTGCCACCTCCTCTTCCCCCCCATGAAATGGGCTGAGGGACAAGAAAGTAGAACTCTGTGCTTTGGGTCAAGATGAGCACTTTTAGGGCTATTTAGTCCTGAGAGTTATAGGATATGATTATGCATGGGAAGAATAGGAGCCCCAGGCACTATGGAGAAAAGTCAGAGGACTCTACAGCCCCAGAAAAATAATTTCTACTTGGAGCTTAGGGTACTGGAGATCTGACATATTCACAGTAATTCAGGCACCTAGTTCAGCAGAGAAAGACAATATTTAAAGTGTTCATCTTCCAGCTGAAGAAAGGAAAGATGCATATGGTCTTGCTGTAATGGATCTTGATCTGCTGTCAATATGAGGAGCCTGTGGACATGCTATCTTTCAATACTGCCCATGTGGACACTGCCAGCATGACACATAGGCACTGCCAGTTAAGAGTGTGTGATCCATTCCAGGGAGGGACTGGTGGGATGCTCACTTACAGTTTTTCTTTCTGTCCCGTACCATAGAGCATGGCTTTAGCAACATTTGAAAATATTTCTTGATGGTTCTGTTTTTACAGTGTTTAAGTGTTTCTTGTTCAATACACCAAAATCACATGAGAACTGAATCACATTCACTCATTTCCAAACTGTGTGTGATCTGCACAGTATGAGAAATTGCTAGCAGTCAGTGACTCAAGCATCAGAAGAACCAACTGTATTTTTTTCAAATTTTAACTCGATTTGTAATGCACCTGGTAAATATCTGCCCTTTCAGAAACACAATTTCACTTCAGCCAAAATAAGCATTAAGAATACTAATGCAGGTCAAGTAGTTTACTGTTGGTATGAGCACCATAAGTAACCCATAATGAATCTAAAATGAATAACGAGTAGCTGCCATTGTATGATTTAAGATTCTTTAAGCAAAAGAGAAGGCAGTAAGAAAACCAAAGGAAAAGGTTCCTGAAAAGACAAAAGAAAGAATGTTACAGCTGAGTTGCTTTTTTTGCTTTTACTGTGGCTCTGCGGTGAGACAGCAACTGTGTCTGAGTGAGTGGAGACTTAAAGGCTTGGAAAAGCTCTAAAATATGTTAAGAACAAAGAAGCCCTGAATCTCTGCAAGAACGCTTTTCAGTTTGAAGAGCTGAATCTGAATGAAAAGTACTACCTTCAGTTTCCCACATCTCCTGGGACAGCTGGTCAAAAGCATGGTAAGACCCTGTTAACAGAGTGCATTGAGTCAAATTTGCCACCACACACAAATTGTTTCTCTGAACAATGTGCACCACACTGTCCTAGTGTGTTTTAAGCTGTTTCTAAATTGAATAACTAAAGCAGTCTGGGACAGAGTCAGTGTCTAGAAAGCTAAGTTGAACTCTGGCTTATTCATGGACTTCGCTTGTGGGTCTGGACAAGTAATTTGATCTGTGACACAATGGTTGTTACTAATTTAATAGAGGAAGCAAAGTTTATGATTTCTGAAGAGAAGTATTAGGAGCCTGTAGCTTCCTTGACCCAGGAACGGACAAGAAACTCTTGTTATGCAAGTACAACACAAGTTGTACTCTGTTGTGCAAGTACATTCACTCTCTTTTACCTTTACTTATCTCTAAAGCTGAATTTCAGGTCATACTGGAGACTGTCAGTGAATTGAATTTTTATCATATGCTTCAATTGAGATCAAAATGTCGAAACACTATAGAAAAGTAATCTTTATTTTTAGCCACAGAGAGGAAATGCATATACTTGAAAAGTCTGTCCTTGTGAAATGTCTGCAGCACTTCTGCAGAGGCAAGAAATGCAAGTATTAAAGTGCTTTGTCCTGAAAAGACACTTCCATTGAATAATAATTAGTCCTTGTAAGGTAAACAAACCCAACTCTCCTTCTGTGCATGCCAAATAAGATATTCGTGACTTCTGGATGCTGGGTGCAGCTCAGGGTCCGACAAATGCCACCTTAACCTCTACAGAATGTGCCTGTCAGCAGTCCTGAAACAATTGTGCTCCTCTATCTCCAGCATTCTTTGGTGCAAAAGTATTTCATATTGTCCTGTTTTGCATCGTTATTTTATTAATAAATGCTTTGTGCCTTTGCTAGGACAGAAAATCCCAATGACTTCCTGCTACTGAAAACTGACATTACAGAACAAGAAAGAGGAAGGTTTATATCAAAATTAAACCCAAGAAAGCAATTGTATCAGAACGAGGTGTTCCCAATCTTATTAATAAAGACAACTGTCTGTGTTCATCTTTCTTCCAAAATTTTGACTTAAATAAGCTAAAATCTGTATGAAGTATAACTTACCAATGTACAGATTTTACCAATCCCTACTGTCACTTGGCAGCATTTTCAGCTGATACATTTGGTCCATCTATAGGTCTAGCATTTGGAATTCTCCTTCCTGGAGAATAGTCTGTGGATCTACTTGGGCAAGATAGAACATAGTAAAAATGACAGTATTGGCACATTAAGGAGCCCTGCATTTTTATGTGGATTTCTATCATTGCTTTTCATAATAATTATTTTCCAACTAATTTTTCTGCAATACCACTACAGTTGTACCTCACTTAGTTTCTCATAGTGAAACAAGAAAGAAATTTCCCTCTTTTGTGGTGAGTTCTGCTTGCTTTACCTCTTGCAACAACTGTACTGAAATCACAAAGAAATCACAGAGACTCTTTCTAGTGAGGAGAACATGAGTTGTCCTGTAAAGCTTGGTTGTACTTAAGTATTAAATGATGGTGCTTAGCACTTGTGCAACTTAATGCCTTATAATCTTCAAAGCACTTTACAAATCTTAACTAGTTAATCCCCACAGCAGCTCTGCATGGTAGGCTACGAAGGTCACACATTAAAAATCTCCCATGATACAAGCTTGAATGCACAGTAAGCCTATGGGAAAAATATCTGCACAGTTATGTTCCTGAAGCCATGAGTGTTTAATTTTACTGGACTGTAACATGGCTTACTTTCAGTAAATTTGTTCTGCTTTCTTATCCCACTCAAAGTAAATCCATTATACCCTCTAGCATGGCTCAGCACACAGTATTATCAGAATTTTGAGGATTTTTTTTGTTATTAAAACTCCTGGAAGCAAATGAGAAGCAGAGGATATGAATTTTATTTAAGAAATCAAGTTTGTATTGCCAGTGATTGCAAAGACCATGTATGGAACAGGGTCAGAAAGTCCCTAAAGACTGAACACTCAGCACAGTAACTACCATTTTAGCAACTTCTTTTGAAAATTTGACTTTTGTGATATTAAGATTGCCAGGAAAACAAAATATGCTTTTATTCAGTTTCACTGGGAAACTTTAAGCCTTTAGAGACCCCATTTCATTTGGGAAATAACATGGTTTTTCCACCTTGAATTTTCTTTAGATTTTCATGTTCCAGGAAAAAAAAATTGAATAGTTACTGCTAAAGAATATTATTTCTTTAGCCTTTTCATGTATTAAGTTTCCCACAAAGTGGAACTACAGCTTTTGTTCACTGCAGTACTACCACAAACACCACTGCTTCCATCTGTTGTTAGTTCTGGTGGAAAACTTTTCAAAACAACATTACAATTAGACAGTAACATTATAATTCTGTGTAAAGACCAAATTCACCAACCAAAGGTGTAGCTCAGGACTACCTCTCAAGCATCTGCATAGAAAATAACCCTCCCAAAGGTGTTTATTCCTTGTAATACTTATTGTAGAGAGGAAACAATGTCTTTGATGAGGCCTTCTTTCAGTGGAAGCAGATATAAAGTAGAGTTTTTGTCATAAGTTTTAAAAAAAAATCATCTGTTTTCCAGAATGTCTACTGAGACTCTGCAGCCTAATTTATAAATACAGCATGATCCTTCCCCTCCAAGGCACTGGCAACTTAATGCCTCCTTTTGCTTTCAAGTACAACTGTCTCTTTGTAAGGCTTGTAATTTGATCCTTTGTAATAAGGCAACTCTATGATATCATGAAGGCTGACCTCAATTCCTTATTTCCCTACTGCTTCAACCTCGAAACTTAAAATTCCTTGGGTTTCCTTCTCTTTTTTCTCTTGCTTTGTTTTTATAAAAAAAAAAAAAAAGCGTCGCGGTACATTTTTGCAGCTTGAGATGATCGTCTTAAAAACGCTGCCCGCAGAGCCGGGAGTCGCCCCTCTGGCGCTGACCCAGTCCGGGAGGGAAAGATCTGGAGATTTAACTGAATTTTTTTACACACGTGCGGTGTGCCCCCCAGCCCCCGCTCCCCCCATGTCACATTTAATCGAACGGAGCCGCGGGCTGCAGAGCTGGAACTAGCGTGGATGCTGGAGCTGAATTTGGTGTAGCAGTTGGGGAGGGGAGTTTTTACGAAACGTGGGGGGAAATTTACCACAGCAATAGTAAGTTTCTCCGTGGTCGCCTGATTAGTTAGAAATTAAGTGCTCTCTGTGCGTTGGCAGACAGTCCTAAGCAATGACCTGGAGCAATCCTAAGCCATAATAGTTCATAATTATTTTCTTTTCCTAGAGAATTCTAAATACTGAAGTATTGCCTCCACATAGAGCTCTCAGCATTGCAGAGTGTTCGCTGCTTAATGAATGTTTGTAAAGGGATTTTCATTCCCACTGAGCATCAGTGGGAGCAGCCAGACCTCAGGGAGTCAGCTCACCCGTGCCTTTTCTTTTGTAAAGAATTTCAGCAGCCCTGCTGTGTTGATGTAGTGCACAGGATGACATTCCTTGCTGATATAGTTGCTCAGGTGAAGCGTGCTGCTGGAGTTTATGATTTTGTGCAAGAAACTCAAGAAAGAAATAAGAAAAACCTTCAGCAACCTCTCTGAGCAAGAGAACTGGTCCTTTCAGGACTCTTTCATGCCCCTTAATGGACCCCAGAGGGTTGACTTTGTTTTAGTAATTTGTTTTTAGTCTAGTACATAAATTTATTTATTTCAGTAATATATGCTACTTATAGACCATGTTTTTGAACAGAGTTTCAAATAAGCCCTACATCAAGGGATAAACGCTTCCCATGCAAACTCTCAGATTTGCAGGTGTTCTGCTGTCCATTCTGGATGGATGAATCAGAACATGAGACAGTAGGAACAGTGTAAGGCTCGATTTTCATTATTGAAAATCGATATAAATAATATTGAAATATTGAAAAATATTATTTGAAAATTTCTGCCTATATTTATTATTAATAGGCTACCTGAGGTCAGTAAGATGATTTACAGCATCAAGTTAAGCAGATGTCCATGTCTTTGCAGTACCAGGATCTACGTGGGCCAGTTTATAGGTAGTAATAGTGGCAGAATACTCCTGTGTGACAGAAAACCATGGATTGAGGGCCCCATGTCTCTTAAATTTATGAAGATTAAAGATTAAAGAGATTGAAAAACTATTTCAGATTTCTATATGCTTATGAAATAATTTTTAAATGAAAAAATGAAGAGTAAAGACACTGGTACTTCAAAAATAAGGTATGTACCCTCATAAATGGATACAGAAATATCAACTGAATGACTGGGAGAAAAAGAGTCTAAGTGTTGAAAAATAAGATAAATGCTTATGTCATAGCCAGACTTTATGTAACTGACTTAAACTCGTGACACAGAATTCTGGCTGATTTTTTTTCCTCAGAAAAGTTTAAGTGGAACACAGTTGGACAAAAGACACTGTATAACTTGGTTTGTGTTTTGCTGTTGAAAAATATTCCATTTTGAAGAAAACTTTACATTCATATCACCATGTAATAATTTCAGAGAAGTTAATTACTTACAGCCCAAATTGCTTCTATGCTAATATTTTTTTTGATGCTCCAGATACTGATATCTGTAGGTATCAACCTTTTTTTCCCTGTCATACAATAATNTTTCTTTTTTTTCTATTTTTTTCTCCCCTTGCCTTTGGAGAAAGCTCACAAATAACCTTTGAAGGAATAATTAGCAATTGCTGTAACCCTATGGTAAAACCTTTGCCTGACTGACTGCAAAAGGTCATCTAAGGGTACAGGTTTCAGACAGACCAGGGAAAGAACAATCTCCAGATGAGAGATGATAAGGCATGAGCACAGAAGACATGCTAGAAAGTAAAGGAATAAATGAATGGGAAAATAAGAGGCAACATGATTAGCCAGTCTTACATGCTTGCCACTATATAATTTCAAATGTTCCAAATGGAGCCTGGTATTCTGCACACAAACTCATAATTAAGTACAGGGTTGCAATGCACAGGCACAAGAGATCTGAATTAAGGTTCCTGGGCAGCCTTCTGGCTTTCCCAACATTTGGTCACTTAATTTAGTGACCTAAATCCTTTTTAATGTAGAAAAAAAAATATTTTAATGAGGTCTTTTAATTGTTTACGGAGGAAGGGTTACTACAGACAGCAGTTTATTATGCAATTTGAAGATGCATAGTACTCCAAAGAAAAAGGTATTCTATTTTCTTTCTGCCTAAATTTGTATGATGAGACCATGATGAAACCTTAAAAATGTGAGGTTTGGGTTAACCTTAATAAAACCTTAATAAAAATTAGGGGTTTTTTTCCTAAACTGTGTTAAACTACATGACTAACATCTATTTTAAATGCAGCAGAAGCAGGAAGTCTGGAGAGAATCTATAGGACTGATACATAATTGTAGTTTTAAGAAACATCCAGAAAAGATTGGGTGGTAAAGGAAAAGTCTGTGTGAATTTCCCCCAGTAGAGTTTTATGGGTCTACATCAGAATCTCCTTCTCAGAAGGTTGAATTTGAGGCAGTTTTTAAAATAAGTAAATATTTATGTTAATAAATAAGGTGGTATTCACACTTGAGGAATTTTACCTGAAGGACAAGTGAGGCATATATGGCATCATCTTCCAAAAAAAGGTATCTGAAAGAGTCTGGGCATGGCAGACCCTAATTTGTCTGTGCCGATTTAGCTGACACTACATTACAGAATTAAATTAGAAGAATGTACATGGAAGAATGGCATAACAGGGACAAGTGGACACAATGTTTGCAAAGGACATTTATGTCTTAGAAATTAGTCAAAGCTATTTGAAGGTGTTGAGAAGGTTAGTCATTATCTAGCTGTTGAATTCCTTCGTAGTGGAGACCAAGAGTTTCATCATTACTCCATGACTTTGATACATCTAATAGAATGTTAGGTTTATGTGTTTTCAGTATGTTTATTCCCATCTTGTTCTTATACTCTTCCCCTGAATCTTTTTGTTCAGGTGGGATCATCAAAATAAAGCGAATGCATGTTCTTGAGTAATTTTGTCAGTTGTGAAAATCCCATCAGTACACAGTCCTGTTCCTCATAATCCTCTCTTCAGGTACCTTAAAAATTATTTGAGCAGAAAACTACCAGTAACAGTAAATAACATTAACTTTGTGCAATGTTTTACTGAGTTCTCTGCCTGTTGTACTAGCTGGTATTGTTTCATTGCATTCTTCTTTATCTGTAATCTCTTATACATAATTTATAAGTTCTTGGGACAGGACTATCTCTTTTGCTCATGTTTATAGTGCTAATTGTATCAGGGCCCTGGTGCATGGCTGGGTTTTTGTGTACTTGTCTAATAAACATCTTTAAGTATAGAAACAATCTGCCATTTTTAGACTGCTTTAATAGTAATCAGTGCGGGAATAGGGGAAAAATTATTCACTCTCAAGAGTTACGGGATTGGAAGACTTGCAGACAGGACCTAATCACAAAGGTTAGCTTTGCGCTTAACCTTTAAATGAGCAAGGGCTAATCTTCCTTGGCCGCTTTTGCCATCAGCAGACAGCACGGCTCCCATCAACCTCGGTTTAGAGGAGCTCGGGGACCCTGCTGCTCCACCCGCCCAGGAGCCCCCCACTTCCTTGACGGAGCATCCCGCCGACACCATCGTCTCCATCAGCACCACCCTCCTCGCAGAAGACGCCCAAGGGACGAGACAAGACCGCAAGAAGAGTTAACAGGGAATTGATAACCCAGCCCTTTTTTTGTCTTACCCCGCCTCCTCCCGCTTGCGGGGAAGTGAGGGATCAGGACGCGCCGCGCGGGGGTGGCCCCGGCGGAGAGGTGCGGGGAGGGCTTCCCTCCGCGCCGCTCCGCCGGGGGCCCCGCGGCCCGGCACGGCCCGGCCCGGCACGGC
>VWYO01026762.1:280570-360115 GCA_013400275.1 Rhadina sibilatrix | reverse complement strand
GAACAGTGTAAGGCTCGATTTTCATTATTGAAAATCGATATAAATAATATTGAAATATTGAAAAATATTATTTGAAAATTTCTGCCTATATTTATTATTAATAGGCTACCTGAGGTCAGTAAGATGATTTACAGCATCAAGTTAAGCAGATGTCCATGTCTTTGCAGTACCAGGATCTACGTGGGCCAGTTTATAGGTAGTAATAGTGGCAGAATACTCCTGTGTGACAGAAAACCATGGATTGAGGGCCCCATGTCTCTTAAATTTATGAAGATTAAAGATTAAAGAGATTGAAAAACTATTTCAGATTTCTATATGCTTATGAAATAATTTTTAAATGAAAAAATGAAGAGTAAAGACACTGGTACTTCAAAAATAAGGTATGTACCCTCATAAATGGATACAGAAATATCAACTGAATGACTGGGAGAAAAAGAGTCTAAGTGTTGAAAAATAAGATAAATGCTTATGTCATAGCCAGACTTTATGTAACTGACTTAAACTCGTGACACAGAATTCTGGCTGATTTTTTTTCCTCAGAAAAGTTTAAGTGGAACACAGTTGGACAAAAGACACTGTATAACTTGGTTTGTGTTTTGCTGTTGAAAAATATTCCATTTTGAAGAAAACTTTACATTCATATCACCATGTAATAATTTCAGAGAAGTTAATTACTTACAGCCCAAATTGCTTCTATGCTAATATTTTTTTTGATGCTCCAGATATTGATATTTGTAGGTATCAACCTTTTTTTCCCTGTCATACAATAATTTCCTGATTCTAAGAAAAAAAAATTACACCTAAAAAGGCAACAGGATTAAAATATTTTCCAAATAAAGAACTTTAGTAGTGTTTATATGAAATTTCAGCTCCCCCAGGGAGCCTTTCCTTTCCATGCTGATGAGGAAAAATTGTGCCTTTCTCGTCTTTAAAATAGAAGGCTTAGAAATAACAAGTTACGTAAAAAGGTATGGCTCATACCATAAGGCACTTAAAATGAAATGATCTTTGAGTGAAGGTCTGGTGATTTATGAAGATAAAGGATCTTTTCTAGGGATTTTGACTACAGGACCACTAGGCCTTCACACTGCTCTGTCTACTACAGTTACCACTGGAGGAAGTTGTCAGTGACAGACACTTCACAGAGGGTTACTCCTCAACATTTCAGTAACAACATAATGCAGTTTTTCTGTGTCTAGGTCTAAATCTGAACCCTGATAGGATTACTGGTGTATCTTCAGGAGCCTTTGTCAGCTGCATAAGCACCCAGTTACTATTAGAGAGAACTGACGACACTTTTAAGCACTGGTGTCACAGACATATGAGACACTTTTTCTTTTTCGAGAAAGTGAATAGAAACACAGGACTTCCTATAACTAAAACAAACAAACAAAAAGGTGTATCAGTCAGATTTTTTTTTTTGTTTTGTAGGTTAAAAAAAGCCATACTGGCTTTGATTTCATTCAAGTGGTCATCTACTGAGGTAACTTAGTACATAGTACTATCTACAAGGTTGTTTCTTTTAAATCTGTATTTGGTGAGTATGCTGAACACTGAATATATTTGTATATGGATATTTTAAGATATCCATAAGGAAATTATATGTTCAGTTGTAATGAACATGATAATCAAGAGTAGTTTATAAAATGTATCAAGAGAAACCACTTAGTAGTTCTGTAATTACTGTAATTGATTCTACAACATTTCATATCTCGAGATCAAAGGTAACTGTTGGCAGTTTTCATTTGAGATCCTACTTGATAATGTGCTGCTTATCTCTGTCTCTAAGATTTCAGCAGAAGATATGTTTTCAAGTAATTGAATGTCTTAAGTCAGTTTGTAAATCATTTTAAATGGGGAGGTTTTTTGTATTATACCAAGCATCACGTAAACACCAACAGTGATGAGCTCTGTGATTGAGAAAAGAGAATTATTCTACATAAATTGAAACTAATCCAACTCTAGTTGGATTAGTACTCTAAATAGTACTCTAAATGCAAACTCAGAGTGTGAGGAAACAAAAGAAATTTAAAAACCCGTAATTCCAGAACTGTGGAATGGCTTTCAGGAATCAAATATCCCTTGGCCTAAAGAGTCAGGACATATGGAAAGGATACTTAGAATGACAACAGTACTTGTAAAAGACCACCTTGACTGAACCATCAGGGAAGATGAAAAGTACAAAATATTTCATGCTTACTTAACTGCTGGAAAAAGAGGAGGTATGATAATTGTATACAAATGTTTGAGACATACAGTGACCAAGGAGAAAAAATAGCTGTATTGAAAGCTTATGTGTAGATTGGCATGGCCAGGGGCTTTGAGATACTGATGCAGGGCACAGAGTATTTCCTGACAGGTGCTTGACTGACTTAGATTTTTAATACCCCATTGGTGGAGGCTCTGTGTTCTACCTAGTCCACAGTCATTTTCAGTGCTTTCCTGTTCATCTGTAGTTTAAAGTGCCCTATCCATATCTTCCTTGTAGCTTAAGCTACTGCCTTTTGTCTACCCTTCAGTTTTGGTAAACAGGTATTTCCTTCCACTTTGCAACAGCCCTTCTTGTTATGAGATGGTCATCTCTCATTCTGGACCAACATTTTGAAACAAATTTCTTTCTCAGGATTTATGTGATTTCTGATTTCTTAGATATGTCCAGTATCTCATAATTGTTCTCTCCTATTTTATTCTTGCTTGGAGTTGAACATAATGCTCAGCCTGGTATGCCAGCAGTGCTGAATGTAGGAGAAGGAAAATTTTATGTAACTTGCAGGTATCTGCCCTATTTCTGTGTGCTGATCCTGATTTTTTTTCTTTTCTTGTTTTTTTTGGCAACAGTATATTGCTAAAACCACCGTAACAACATAGCATGGATGGTGTTAAATCTGTGAAGTGTTATTATACAGCCCAGATCCACTTCTGCAGAGCTGCTGCCAATCATCCCATCCTGCCTCCTTCAGTCTTTGTGCAGTTGGTTATTCTTATTGAAAAGGAATGCTTTGCTTTTGTCTTTTTTTGATCTGTTTAAACTTTTGATTTCTGATGCATTATCCAGTTCATTTGAACCCTGATGATTTGGTCTGTCCTCAAGTATCATACAAAGAAATTATTGAGGAGTGTCCAAAGTATATTTCTGGACAGGTTTGCTCAGGATATCCTTCCAGACAATGAATTTTGATAATTACACTTCAAATATCCCCTTTAAAATGGTACCAGCTTTACCATTCTACTGTAATTTCTAAGATCTAAAACAACTGTCCCTAATTTTTTTACTAGAATATGATGAGACCAGGGATTGTACATGTTGGCCCACAGTTTCTCAAAACTAATTTCTGTGGCTCTGAGACTGTCTAATCTGAGACCAGTGCAGTCAGTTCCCTATGTACTGTTTATTGGACTAGTTGTAGAAAACCCTGAAATAAAAAGCCCCAACCTATTCACTCCCTAAGTTCTTATCCCTTCGTCACTGATGTATTGAGACCTGGTGGCAATTAATATGAGTAGTGGAGAAGAAAAACCTATTTGCTCTTCTAGCACTACTTACTATTAGACTTTCTTTCCTGCTTGGTAGGCCAAGGTTTTCCTAGCCCTCACTTCTCTTCTGATGTCTGTACGAAGTGTTTCTGTGCAGGATCTGAAGACCCACATCAGTGCACATCCAGCATCATGGATTTTGGACTGTGTGGGACTTCAGTAGGAAGGGACCTTGTGCTGGGAGGTGATTTGTGAGTTTTGATGTGATAATAAAGATGAACAGACGTGTAAAGGGACTGTGAAGCTTCTGCATGAGTATGTTCCTCCTCTCAGGGTTTTTTAATGGTCAAGGGTCCACGTTTGTGCATTTTCATTTAGCAGAATGTTACCTATGTACAGAATGGAGTTTATGTACTTAGTGAAAATGAATCTGTTTACAGTGCAACGTTTCAGGTACATAGACTATGACCCTAAATGCAAAACAGCAAGGGAAATATTAAAAGATTAACTGATCCAAGAATGTGCAGTGAATAGTTCTAGGTTTTGTCTGAACTGGAAAATAAAGCTAACAAAATGAATGTGAAAGTGCATGACTGTCATTTTGAGTTACTAGAGCTCAGATTATAAGCTTATTTTGTCCAAGGTCTTGTAAGAGCAGTCTCAGTCCTTTTAATGTTTTGCTACGACAAATTTCTATGTATTTTAGTAAGAAAAAATACAGTGATAATGATGTCATTTCAGTCACTGAAATTAATTTAAAATGCTCATTTCACTAGTGTTTCAGTTAGCAGTAGTTCTTGAGATGTGTCCCAGCTCTTTATTTTTTGTTTTAGAATTTCCCAAATTTTACTGGACGAAGGGTTTTGAATCAGGATTTCAGCTCAAAAAGGTTTTAGTAATGCTGCATGGAGCTCCCCTTGCTCTGATTTCAGGCTGTGCATTTTCATGGGATTATAATGGTTCATGCGTGGTTGAAATTAATTACTGGAGCTGTTAGCTTTGTGTAAGCAAATCATCTCCTATTGTATCCTCTTGCTAAACTTTCATTGCAGTTAGTTTAACTGTTCATGAGCATTCCTATTATTTTGTTTTGTTATCGTTTGTTTACTAATAGAGCTGCTTTGCTTAATGATTCATATCTGGAAGCCATTTGGTATATCAGCATAGACCAGTTTCTTGTCTGCATTATTGAAATGAGAAATCACCATCAATCAGAATGGAAGTTGCTGCCATGATTTATAAATTCAATCCAAGGGTGAGAAAAGTTCTGATAAAGAAATCTTAGGGTTTTTTTGAGAAGGGCTGCAATGATGTTTTGCTGTGAATTGGATTTTTGTCTGCATGGGAAAAAATACTGTAGTTTATAGTCCACTAGGGCTGTACACTTTGTTTGCCATGGCTACCTGTATTTGAATGAAAGGTGATAAGTTTTGGAAGTAAACTGGAAACATATCTCACTGAATAGGTGATTCTCCCTATTCTAGAGATGAAGGGAGAAATACAAATTGGACTGCCTCACCTTTTACTTATGTGTTACTAACAGCTACAAGTGCACATGTTATTTCTGGAGAAAAGGGTATTGAGGATGTAGACTTAGCTCTTGTGGTTTATCCTGTTCCATTTAAGCAATTAAATAGGTTATTGCATCCATAGCTGGAGTTGCATGTGTAATCAAGATTTATGTTGCTGTGGCAACAAAGAGAAACACAACTGTGCTGAATTTCCTAGATCTTTGAAGCAGTTCTTCTTACCCAAAATGATACTGAGAATTCCTATCAGCATGTGAAAAAGAGTGTATCTAAGAGGGGCCCTCATTAATAGGCTGAAATCTTGCACTGAATTGAGCGAATTCATGCTGCTCATCAAAGGGTTAGAGAAAATAGGCAGTTGCAAGAGAGAAGACAAGGAAGGCCTGTGGCGCAAATTAATCAAGAGCAGTTGATTTCAAGACAAATAAGAGCAATGCAGGAAAATTACAGAGTGGTTCCAAGAGGCCATTGACAAAAGCTTTGTGACGTGTACCAGATATTGTGTTTGGCCTGGATATAAAGGCAAGGAGGAGCTCAGCATGAGCCAGGTCAAGACTTCACAGTATTATATCAAGGTAAGAGTCGTGCTGACAAAGCACATGCTAGAAGAGATGGAGGAAGGTGTAACAAATGAAAAGAAGGTGGAAGATGAAAATTGTAGGTGTCTGAGAGGAGATAACTTGAGGTAGGTGAGGAGGCCTGAAAGTAATTTAGAAGCGCAGGTAAGTATGAAAAGCTTTTGGTAGACTGTGGTAAAGGCAGTGTTGTTGGACTGAACACTTCCTCCTGTGCTTCAGTTTCAGAACACCTCAGGCATCTGGGAGCCAGCAACCACTTGAGGATGAGGTATTTAATACTATTAGTCAACCTTGTAAATTAAATGCTTTCAAAACCAACAACAAAAATTCAAACTCGCATCCCCTCCCCCCCCAAAAAACCCCAAACCCAAACAACAACAACAACAAAATACAACAAAAAACCCAAACATGATTTTTTAAAAATTGTGGAAATGGGGGTTATTAATTTTGGTTGTTTTCATTTCAAGGTCACTTACTGAAGTGTACTTCTTTCTTCAGCAGCGATAAAAAATATCCAAGCAACATGAATTTTATTAAAGCAGTATCCTTGAAAAGTTAATTATCTAAAAGGTTGCAGAATGTTAATGGAAAGGGAAGAAATTAGATTACCGTAGAGTCAGAGAACTCTTTCATAACCATATATCTCTAGTGAGATATAGAGCTATGAAAATATATACCGTGTTTGTACAATTCCTTTTACCTTCTTGGAAGTTGTAATATTTTAGGGGTTTTCTTTTTGGTTGGTTGGTTTTGGGGTTTTTTAACAAAGAGGGAAAATACCACTGTGGGAAAAAGTCAATGGACTACAACCTATTTACTTTCAAACAGTTTGTTTATGTACCACAGTTGTGGTGGTACATATATGTGATGGACTGATCATCTATTTTCCTGCAAATTCAGCAGAATTGAAAATACAGTTCTCATCCAGTTTCCCCATTTAATAGATCAGCTGCAACAAGGGCCTGGTGTAGCCTCATGAACAAATCACCAGGAGGATGCCCAGGAAGCATTGAAAGGGAAGAGAATTCTGCTTTTCAGTTTTTATCCAAGCTGCTTGTTTGCAGGAGGTGGATGTTTGTTGAGCTGCATTCACGTTTTGGGGACTTGGCAAGACTTGCTGCAGAGTGACTGAACATCTCAGTGCCAATTTACTGCACAGTCCCATCTCTGCTCCAAGTCTCTGCATGAGCCCTTTAACAGGAGCGTAAGCACAAGAGAAGAAGAGATGAGCATGGGGAAAGTGTCCATAATTACACCTTCTGCTTCTCTTCTCTTTGCTGATCTTACCAGATAGCTTCTGGGTAGCTTAAATGAGAACTGGAGCAGATGCTGAAGCAGTGGGATTTCTGGGCAGATTTTCATTACCTGCTTTGCAAAACAGACTTTCCAATTATCCAGGAAGTTAAATCCAGAAGTTGGATGAAATGAACGTTTTCTACAATTCGTGTCTGACAGAGACACTGACTGTTACTTTCAAAGCAAAGACGTTGTAATGGTTGTTTTTGTTTAGAAAGGGAAATAGGAGCATTGATTTTGGCTTGTAAACTTAAATTGGTCTAAGTTTCTGTGGGTTTTTTTGATGACAGTATACTTGTGTGGAAGTGGTACAGCTGCAGGTGTGGGCACACTCCACACGTTCCTTGTGTTGTATAAATATTGAAAGGAGGAGGTTAATTGCTGGGACATTTCCTGCTGTGCTGCAAAGTAAAACCTGATAGTATTATGGATCTTGACTGGAAAGTCAAATTGGCAAGTTTGATTTCATCATGTGCCTTAATTATTTGCCAAATATAAACCATCAGTAGGAATGGAAATTGTTACAAAATGATGCATGAAATAATTTGTCTTTTAGTATACTACCATTATTTTATTATAACCAAATTATTTGATGCATGAAATAATTTGTCTTTTAGTATACTACCATTATTTTATTATAACCAAATTATTTTCTTGAAGATATTTATTAAGAACATCTAAAAATAACAACCTCTAATGCTGTGTTGTAATACATGGAAGTCTCCAGCATGTCCCATGTAGCTGAAGACTCAGTACCAGTTCCAGTGAACGAAAGTTAAAGGAAGAACTTAATGGTCTTGGATTCAATAGGAAACTAAGCCAGAACTCAGTCTGCGTTGGAATTCAGTGTAGATATTTTAGGAAAAGAGAGGGGGAAAAAGACAGCATTTGGAATTCAGTATGAATGGTTGAAAACATTCTGCCTTTTCGGGTTTTTTTAAGAACTGCAAAGATTGAACAAAGAGCTTCAAGTGGAAAGATAAAAGAAAGCACTTGGATACACTGAACCACATAGTAACTAAACATGAAATATAAATTAGAGCTAGGAGCTTATCAGGCAACAAAATAAAAGGAATGATTGTTAGTCTTTGCAATTACTGCTTATAAATAGAGGACTCCTAGGCAGTTGAACAACCAAACAGAGTATGTTTTGAAGCAGAGAAAAAAGAGAGCTGGAGACATGAAACACCTAGTTTTATTTAAGGGTCAAATAAAAACAAAGGATTGGGCTTTTGACTCGAAGGAACACTTACCTGAAACTATTGCAACTAACCCATTCTATGTGACAACAAAACTTGAAATGGACTGAGAAAAGTTCTGATTGAGTAGCTACTGGCACATGCAATATAATTTCACGTCTGTGTTGCTTCTCTTGTTCAGTCTGTTACAGCTTTTCACTCTTCAATGAAACCGAAAATGTGCTTATTAGCAATGTACTGTACTGTTTCTGAATTTAATTTTTATGTATATATGTATATTCACCTAGTAAAAGGTGAGCTAATGCAGGATAAAAGAAATTTGTGGATCATAGAAAAAAGATAAAGTAAGGACTGTGAAAATATTGAATATGGATGTTTTGAAGAAAGATATTCATAGATATTACAGTCAGAATAGACTGTGAAAATTGTTAATGATTTGTCTCCACAGCTTACACAGTACCAGTGAAATGGATCGAGCCTTACATACTTTTCTGTAAACATTCACACACGCTTGAAGTTGTTTTTTTCAGTCTCTGGGATTAACTCCCATTTTTTTTTAATTAAAAAGATCGTATTTGTAGGATAGGTGTGGGACAGACTGTGTCTGTGTAACAGCTGTGGTGACAGCTCGCATTATTTATTACACAAACATTTAAAAAATTAATTAAAATGTTTTTTCTCATTGATATAATAATTTCTCGCATATTCTCATTTTTTTCATACTAATGTATTTCAATACTAAAAATGACAGGAAGAAGAAATTTTTATTGTGGTTCCTAAATGTATATAACTTGAAAATCAAGGAAAGTAAACTAAAGTCTTTGCTTCTGACCTTTTCAAATGCAGTCAAAGGACTCACCTTTGTAATCGTATCTTGATAATACATTGGTTAGTCTGTTGGATTTTAGGAAACAGGCTTTAATCTCTGTTGAGTTCTTGAACAATTGAGTAAGTTTAGTTTTTAATAATGAGAAGGAAGTATTTCCCAAATAAACAGGCAGTTTAAATTAGTTTGAAGAATACCTTAACACTTTGAAATGTAATTTCATCAGCCTTCATCAGATACTCAAACCTGACCTGGTTGGTCCTTGGATGAGAGGCTATGTTAAGGAAGATGTAGATTCTGTATGAAGGGATTCAGTGTCTGCATCCACTGGTGTTCTACAGGGGAAATAGTTAAAGTCTAAGAACACAGCACTTCTCAAATCACTAAACTAAAATACTGTGCTAAGACATGAAGGTAGTGGAGTGGAAGTAGGGAAATCGAGGTTTTGTTGCTGAAAAACTTCAGCAAACTAATCACATCTAGAGGGCTGATAACCACAAATCACTTATGCTTGACTTAGGGGCTTAGATTTCAGGGACCAGGCTGTATTTTGAGTAACATATTAGTAGTTTGCCTGTTCACATTAGCAGCAAGAGGAAAGTTGATTCTTAAAATCCTGTTCACAACTGGTTGGACTGATGATCATAAAGGTCTTTCCAAGCTAAATGATTTATGATTCTGTAACCATTCTGCACTTTCACTGAATACAGGCTCTATTTTGCATCAGATGAGCTTTTACTGTATTGGTGAAGTTGGGAATGTGCCTATTATTGCATAGGCATGTGCAGTTACATAATGCTTCACAGGGAAGGTGATACATTCACATTGTTTCCTTCATGAAACAAAATCAGATCCTTTGAGTAAAGACTATTTTATAAATATGGCTGATAGATGGATGTAATATTTTTATGAATGTGAATGTACAAGGTCCTGAATTATGCATGGCTATAAAATGTAAAGCCCATGCTGCAGTGGTCTGTGTTTTGTTTTGCATAATCTTCATTGTGTTTTCAGGATGGAACATGAGGCTACCCAGCTAGAAAAGCTGCATGTGCACAGTGTGTATGAAAATACAGCTGCCTACTTTAGTGATCTGCAGACCAAAGCATGGCCTCGTGTCCGGAACTTTCTGCTGGAACAAAAGCCTGGAAGTCTTGTTGTTGATATAGGTAAGTCATTCTTTGAGGTGCCATGGAAGATTGTTTATAAGCTTTGTTAGTTTACCTGTTAATCATATTTTGCCTTCAGATCAACTGTTTTCTTCATTTGTTTGAATCTGTTTTAAAATTGTTTGTAAGCTCCTATGCTAGGTGCCATATACCATTTCTTTTAATTATTTGGCAGTGTATCATATAGACAGTAAATAAAATTTTCCCTTATTTTTGTTGAGCTAAGTCTTAGTCTATCCATTTCCCCACTGGCTTAATGGTCTGTCATTTCCCTGGAGCCTTTTGAAAAAATTATGTTAATAGCCCAATTATTTAATATTTCAGTTTCTTTAGATCACTTGGTTTATGTAATACAGTCTTCAAAGTATTGGGTTTTCATTTGTTCTAAAGCTCCTCCTAGCAAGGCTTTTTATTAAGAGAAATCTTCTGATGTGATTGCTATTAAAAATATTTTTAAAAAAAATCGGAGAATTTTCCTAAGATCCTAAATATGGACACCAAAACGTCATTTTCCTGCTATGGCATTGTCTTCCCTACATGTTGTATTTATACCTGGGTTTTCTGTTGCTCCTGCAGACTTTCTGGGGATTTCCAGGTGCTGGCATGTTTCCTTTGCTTGCATTATGATGTCGGTTCTATGCAGCACATCATTGCAAAACAGAGGCTTATTTGCAACATTGTGTTTTCTATACTGTTTAAACTAAAAAAATACTTTTACACAGCAAGGTTTAACAAATGTGCACAATAAATTATGCATCTACTTTATCCCATAAGAGAAAAACATTTGAATATGCTGTAGGCCATATTCAGAAGATAATATGTAGTTCTCCTGCTGCTGTTGAACAGTACACCAAAAATACTTGATGTTATTTTGAACATGTAGCTATATTTATATGTCTGCAGCATTGTCACTGATAATCTCAGGAGATATCCTATGGCATACGCTCACTCAGCTGAGAGTTAGATTGATGCTTCTCAGCCGAAACTGTTGCCACCTCAATAGAATTCATTTGTATCTTAGCAGAAGTTCTTTGAGGCTTTATCAGCGCTGATTGCTGAAAGCTTAAGGTCACCCTGTTGCAGTCTCATCTGGAGAGAAGATCAGTCCTTACAGTTGCCAATGAGAATACTCCCATTAAGGCACACAAGGTATCTTCTTTTATGAGGTTTAATAAGATCTACAGGAATCTGATTATTGTGTTTACTTTTGGCATGTATTTAAGGCTGAGTTACACTAAAGTAGCACTAGTGCCTAGTGGCACTAAAATTTTCATAATTAGATCTTTAATTGGTAATTTTCAGTTTAATACCACCTTTTATTATAATATTGTTTTGTCTATTTGCCTTACTAATTTTCATTGATCAAAACACATGAAAATAGCTTGGCCACTGTTAGCTTCATGAAGGAATTCACCTTCCTGATGACTCATTTAAAAGTGAATCTCTGGCAAATGTAGATTTTTAGGATACTGGGATTATTGATGCTATTTAGCTTCATTCCAGAGAGTACCCTGTAGTTCCAAAAACTCACAGTGATTAAAAAGCACTTCACCAAAAGCCATGTATTAAGCAACTGAATCTTCTGAATTAATGATGGTTGAATAAATGTGTTCCTCTGCAAACACAATAATGAATTATGATTTATACAAATTTTTAAAATTTGTAGTTTTCTAACATGGAGAGCTTCATGTATTATTGCATATATTCCTTGAACTGCATTGGCAATATTTGTATTTTCCATTTCTCTCAAGTGTTACTTCAAAGAATAGTGCTTGCTTTTAGCTGAGAAATATCCTCTTTTTCACCACTGAAGTGTTGTTCTGTTCTGCAATAGTTCCTGTGCTGTCTCTCTAGATAATGGTGCACATTAACATCACCGAGAGCAGCAGTGCTGCAAGAAGCAGTGATGTTTCTAAAGATAACTCCAGGCCTTTAAATTGAATTACCAATACTGAGATGATTCTCTTTGCCAAGCTGCTACCCCGTTGCTTGGCTGTCAGCTTTCAGAAATTATTCCTCACTAGTGACCCAGAGCTGTAGTGAATGGCTCCCAGTATAATTTTCAAAAGTGCTTGTCATGCATAAGGCATTGAGGGATCATCTGAAAGATTTCTATTTAGGACAGCACAGTCCTTGAGGAGACAGACTTTTAGGTGCAAGACATTCTGGAACAGTCCATTACATTTACGTAGATTATAATGCATTGGCACAAAGACAGAAAGAGGATGTGCTTACAATATGGAAAGAACTTTTATGATTTATGGTATTTTTGAGTCTGTATCTAAAGTAAAAATTTTCCATGCTGACTTGTGTCAGTGGCATTTATGGTTTAGGACTTCTTGTAGAGAAATGGGATGCACTGGAGAAGTACTGCATGGGTGTCTTGGTTTGGAAAGACAGGTATCTGCCAGGGAAACTGGAGTTTCCCTTAGAATGGAGAATGTAAACCTCTCACCCCCTGCCAAATTATAATTTTGCAATCAAGGGCTTTCAGGCAAAGATTTTGGGGATAGGAGTAACAGTTCTTTACTAAAAATATTAACAATACAAATGTAATAGGAAACAAAACCACCCAACCAAACAAGCAAACAAACAAACAAACAACAATTTTGGAAAACCCTGACAGAGTCAGGGCTACAACCTGACACCCTGTTGGTCAGGGTGTTGAAAGCAGTCCAAAAGTAAGTCCTTCTGAGGTGGCAGATGTGGTTCTGGTGGAGTAGAGATGATCCTGTAGAAAACGGGTCCAGTGATGGTAAAAGGGGTCCGGTGGTGGTGGGAAGGGTCCTGTGGGTCAGAAGAGGTCCAGTCTTCCTCCCAGAAAATCGGGTGAAGCAGCCGCTTTCTTGTCCCTGAGTCTGAGTCTTATCCAGGTAGAAACTGCCTGCCCCCACCCCACTGCCAGGGGCATGTGATGCATCTCACAATAGGGTGATGGAAATGCAGATGCACTGCTCTGGGGTGGGTATAGCCTGGGGAGGTTATAATGACCCATTATCAGGAGGCATCAGGCCTCTCCCCCTTGAGTTACAAGAGATAAAGAAAGGCATCTCCCCAACTGCTTTTTAACAGATGAAAATAGAATACACCCCCGGCTCTACAGCCAAGACATTGGGCTTAAGCAAAGGAAAGAGATCTGTTGCAGATCACTGAAAAGACATAACACACTGGCTTCAGGAAATGCCCTGAACAGAAGGTAGTTGGAAGCTGGAAGGATACTGGGGAAAGGAGCCTTAATGCTTATCCTTTTCTTACCCTCTCCTGGGTACCCATTTATGCTCATTGTTGGTAATGGGATGCCAGCCTATATAAAGACTCAGTATGAAGCACCATGGTTGGGTTTTTAATCTCAAAGATTTACAGTAGTGCCTACAGAGAGCCATCCTTTCTTCCTCCTACCTGCACTTTCCCTTGTTCCCCACAGAAATACAGATAACCTGCTATTATACAGGGCTTTATAATGAGGGGTTTTTGTTGGTGATGTTGGTACTGTTACCATCCTAATAGTGTGAACATAAAATTTCAACACTCCAAATGAACCCTGCAGCAGTTAGGCTAGTCAGCACAAACCCTCATTTTGTTTTCCAGGAAAAATGAGGGTTAGGGAAAGCCCTCATATTATTTTCACTGCTTTGGGAGGGAGAGCAAATGTTTGCAATATGTGACTTCTGACCTGGTATCCTTTTCTTTAGGTTGTGGAACTGGAAAGTATCTCAGTGTCAACAGTCAAGTGTATAATCTGGGCTGTGATTACTGTGAAGGACTGGTAGAAATTGCAAGAAAGAAAGGTGATGAAGTTCTGGTGTGTGACAACCTTAACCTTCCCTTTAGGGATCAGTGCTTCAATGCAGTCATTTCAATTGGAGGTAAGACAACATACCTGCATTCTGGCCCCAGCAAATGAGAATTTCTGAGTGTTCTTTTCTTTCCAGGTGGCTTCATTGCAGTTGTTTTGAAACAGTTCCTTAGAATCACAGGAGATATAACTGAAATAAATGTAGTCAACATGAAAAAACAAAACTCCCATTACTCAAGAGGCACTGTTGACCAAGGAAATATGCATATCACTTGTTTGTTTATATGTGGCAGAGAAAAGACTTCCTTCCAGCATGCATTTTAAACAAGTGAAAACTAATCTAAACATGGCCGCTCAAAGCTTAAACAGATTGGATGCTCAAGACAAATTCTTGGTTTCTCCATAAGATCTGTTTTGATCAGCAAATGCATTGAAATGAAAACTTTATAGCAGAACTTGGAACTGACATTAACTATTATGTGTTAGGTTTATTTAAATTCAGATTTTTCTTACTCATAAGAACTCAGAGTCATACAAGCACTTGTTGTCTAAAATGACCAGAGCATCTCAGCATCTTAACTCTTCTGACCTCTCTTTTTGAAAATATTAGTCATAATTTGAGAAGTATAATTTGCCAAGCATGGATAAAAAGTAGTTGGAGTACCCAGTTACAGTCTACATTTTTAGCTCTAGTCTTGACTGAGCTTCTTTCAGGGTTTTTTAATGCATCAGCAAAAGTACAAAGCATGATAATTATTATTGATAGCAATCAACAAACTACTTGAAATATGATAGAAATTAATTTTAAAATGTATCTTTTACATAAACAGGTGGAAGGAAAGGGTAACTAATACACAAGCAGTAGTTACATTCATTTGCTTTCATGTTGGCTAATTAACCAGTGAGCCCTACCCACATTTTAGGTCTTGTAGCATAATGTCAGTGCTTATCAGATCAGCTGACTCTTAAGGGTAGCATACCTGTCTAATGTTTATATCAATTATAAGCCTGACAAGTTTTAAAAGTTCACATGCTATTTCAGTACATTTAACAGTAATGGATTTTAATCCCTCTTGAATGGAGACATAGTATGCCTGTGTCCATCTAATTCTAAATAAAGTGGTTTTAATCCTATTACAGAGAAAAACAAGTATTTATGTACTTAGTCAAGTACTCTTCTTATATTTGCTGGTATAATCATATTTATGGGATTGATTTTTCTGCAGAACCACCAGCATGATTCTAACCAGAAGGAATGTTTTACCCATTAAAGATTTTGCACAGATTATGTTGGTTGGTTGCCATTTCTTTCTGGTAAACTAAGCTTGTATGTATATGGTGTCGCTGTCAGTTTTGATAAAATTTTGCAGGGGGTTCTGTGGTGATTTATGGCCTAACTTCAGTAGAAGAAAGTATCAGTTCCCTTCTCCCTATCCTATGCAAAAATTTTTGATTTTTAATTTTTTTTTTTCAAAGTTTGAGGAGAGTTTCTTTGGAGTCAGGAGTACCTGGAAACAAGCACTGACTACATAGATGGGAAACTCTTCTCAGAGAAGAGTTGTCTATTTTGTATTCTCAGCAGCTTGTGAGAGCCTTGTTAATATTAACTGCCAAGAATGCTTTTCTTGGCTTGTGATAATAAAGCTACATTTTTTTCCCCCTTGGTAATTTAATCACTGTTTTGGATAAAGACAGGGCTATTTGGATGCACTTTTCATAACTGCAGTGTTGAACTGACATTTTAATACAACTAGAATTGGCTACTGTCAAGCAGCATATATAATCTTTTTTTTTTTTTCTGAATTTATAGAGAAATGTCTTCAGCTAAGAACATACTCTATTGTCTGCTGTTCCGTGGGCAGATTGAATGTTTTTCATGTAGAAGTGGCTGGCTCCAAGTCCACTTGAAACAAATGATGGGATCACTCCTCTTTACATTGCTGAATCCAATCTAGTACTGATGACATATAGAACAGTATGACCAATGTGTCCAAGCTCAGTACAAGTTAATGCCTCTGAGAGTTTAGAAAGAAAATAGTTCTCTTAACTATTCTCTGACTGTTAAAATTGGCTCATTCATACTCCAGGTGAATAGGAAGATAGAAATAATGTAGAAATCTTGAAATGTAGTATTATTTCACATTGGAGTGAAATTTGAAAATGTGGAAATTGTCCTGGAAAGAAAATCCAAATATAGTGATCAAAAGTTTTATTTTATATTTGACTTTATTTTTTACTAGCATAACATAATGTAAAAAAAAAAAAATAGAAAGTGCTCTCAGCATTTTATTTAATGCAATATAGACATTCTTTTTTACAAAAATTAAATTTAATTTGACAAAATTTAAACAATGGCAAATATTTGTCTAATGTTGCTGATGTGTGATATTGCAAGTGTGCTAATATAAAAGTTCGAAGTATCTTTTTACTGATACTACATTTTGCTGTGTTTGTTACATGGGGAAAACATTTTCTATTTTCAGTAAGATAGGCCTGAAAATTGTGCCAAAAACTAAAGTCAGCTTGGTAGTACCTAACTCACCTAAAGGCCAGGCATATAAGTGAAAGCTTGCAATGTTGTAATGTGTTACGGATTATGCAGAGAAACAAAAACCTCTAGTTTATATGCCTGACTTTTGTTGAATTCCTGTTTTGGGATGAGATTAATTTCCTTCTTCCAGGTTTTACTGTTTTTATCCATTGAACATTATCATAAAAGAGAGCAGTCTGTGGTAAACTTCCATTGTGGTACCTATAAATTCAGCACTGTCTCTGACTTGCAGCAAGTGATAATTTGGAATGAGGCAACTGAAATGATTGAACATGTAGAACAGGTTAGAGATGGAAATGCTTTGTTCTTACTAATATTCAATACATAATACCTTCCCTTTTTTCACAGTGATACATCATTTCTCAACTAAACAAAGAAGAATCAAAGCAATAAAGGAAATGGCAAGGATATTGACACCTGGAGGCCAAATAATGATTTATGTTTGGGCTATGGAACAAAAGAATCGTCGCTTTGAGAAACAAGATGTATTTGTTCCATGGAACAAGGCCTTGTGCTCACGTCGTTTTTCAGAATCAAATCAGTCTGGAGATAAGGGTGAGTTTGTCCCTACTGCAAAAGGCCAAGACATACAGCCTGCACAGCTTGTCATCTCTGAGTGCAGCTACCAAAACAATCTGCAGCTAGAAACTGATTCAAAACCTTCCCGCAGTATGGACCGTTGCTTACCCAGAGCCTGCTGCATGAAAATTTCTGAGGAAGAAAACAGATTTTACAGTGCTCTAGGAAGATCTTTCCGCTCATGGTTTTTCTCCAGATCTCTTGATGAATCAGCCCTGAGAAAGCAAAGTGACAAAATGAAACACCTGAAACATGAAGGAGTGTGGGCAAACAGTACCGTACCCATTCAGCATTCGCGACACTGCAGTTTGGATTTAGGTCACCATGGGGCACTGTTAAATGAACAAAGTTTAGATGATGATGATGATGTGTTTGTGGAAAGCCTGTCTCTCAAAAAACCACAGTGGTCACCAGCCATAATTGCACTGAAGGATTTAAGTTTAAATGGAGAACACCAAAGTATAGTTCAGAGCAAGGGGGACAAAGCTTCATTTATAAATGGCCCGGTGGAAGACAGGGACCACATCTGTGGTTGTAATAAAGATGGTGCTGGTAAGTCTGATGCCAGCAAGTTTTTCAAAAGAACTTCAACAACTGACTCCACTGACTCAGCTTTGGATTCAGCAGTGTCTGTTGGGGACCAGACTGATGCTGTGTTGGATACAAAGGCCTTCATGCGTTATTACCATGTTTTTCGGGAAGGGGAGCTGTGTTCTCTGGTAGAAGAGAATGTGCCTGAGCTTCAGATACTTTCTTCCTGCTATGACCATGGAAACTGGTGCATTATTGCAGAGAGAAGAGGAACATAGCTATAAAGAGAACAAAGCAGAATCCAGTGACTGAGGATTTTAAGCTCTTCCTTGTGTTACTGTGATTGTGCAGTGTGACATGGAATTTGAATCTTGTAGTTGTGTGCCATTCATTTTTGAGTTATTATCTCTCAACTATTTAACTAGCTAATGCAAGGTCTGTATATAGGAATGTAAGTGGTAGATAATATTTATGTTTTGTTAAACTTTTAAGAAGTTAAAACTGTAGAGTTTTATATTGCTGTTAGCAAATAATTGTGTTTTAAAATATACTTTTCTATTGAGAAATAAACCTTTTTATAAAACAAGGATCAGGGGCATCTTTTATGAGAAATACCCTCTCAGTGGAAAGTCTAGTCTTTGTTCTTCAGATGCCAGAAGTTTGTCACATTGCTCCCTATTCTTGAAGTCCTATAAACGAGACATAGACACTATGTTTAAAATTGTACTTGACTGTACACTGGTAGAGTGCATGCTGCAGAACTGGGAGCAAGCATGGTCTCAATGCTCCTTAGTTGGGAGTAGAGTTATTAATGGGCAAAATACTGTGTGCCAAACAGGCTCAGCGTATTCTGTCATTTGGTGTTTGTATTTGGGAGCAAATGACAGCACAGGTTTTGGACAGTAATTTTTTACTTTTATTTTGAAAATCAATTTGTTTCTCAGGTGCAGGTGAAGTTTTATGTGTTAGTTCTCACAAATACATTATTTCCATTTCCTCTGCTGTAGTTTTTCATTGGTTATGTGTATATAAAAGTCAGAGGGATTTGTGAGGGTGTGAGTATTATGTAAGGTTCTAAAATATCAAATCCTTGAAATACATACATCTTTTTGATAAGCCTGGGAAGCTAAGATTAAATTAATAAAAATCCAGTGCATATCTGGTCAGCTGTCATATTTACTTTTCTTGTTCACAGACATGAGAATGGTGTGTTAAATAATGTAGATAGGATAAGCCCACTTTGCACATAAAATACGAATTCTTGTCTTGTGAAGTTTAAATGAATCTTTTGAGATCTAGGTGATAATAAGTTGTTTACACACCTTTCCTGTTCCCTCCAAGACATACCACCACTATCCATCCAAAGTAGGTTGTAGCAGTGCTGGGAATAAAAAGCACCTGACAGAAGATTCCTAGTGGAACTGCCAACAGAAGCAGGGCTAGAAGAGACTAATTGCCTCATTAGCACTTACTCCATTCCTAGGCTTAGTTCATAGTCAGTGGTTACAGTGCAGGGCACGTCTTCATTCAGCTGGTGTGATTTTTGTGAATCTAGCTGCACAGATTTCCCCCTTCCCCCCCCGAAAAAAACCCAAAGCAAACAAAAGAACCCCCAATCCCCTTTTGTTATAGCAGTTTTAAAGAACTATATAATTGTCTGCCTATATAATTGAGCAAGTAACTTTGAATACAAGGCAATAGGAGTGAAAGGCCAAGCTTTTCCAGTCTATGCTGCACAATTAGGTGGATTTGGGATTGTTCAGTAGAAAACCTTGATGGTGCTGAGTATTTTTTGATGTAGCTTCCCAGCTGTTAATTGCCACATGGTAATATATTGCAGATTTATTTACTGGAGCAATGTCCTCAAGCAATCATTCTTGTCTTCCTCATAGCTTGGGATCCTTATAGTTTATCCTTCCTGGGTCTGTACTACTTGCACTCCCCACAGGCCTTTGAAAATAAAAGTGTGGCCAAAGAAGCATACATGTGAGACTTCTGAAATACCATTCCACTCTAATCTAAATATTGCTTTCAATACAGCCTGAGGCTGTGGCTTTCAGTTGCTGTGTATGAGCCATACTTCAGAAAATGGGCAATATTCCCTGCCTCACTGGGTCCAGCTGCTCCTGGCTGAGAGGCTGCACCTGCTGCATCCTCAGGCTCCAGATTTAGACACTTAGTGCCAAAGTGCCCATATTGCAGAGCCAGCATGGGTTGTGCTGAGCTCCACACCTCATTTGCAATGTGGTTGTGTCAGAATGGGGAGGCCTGCCTTTTGCGTTGGGAATTTCTGGATGAGCTTGAGTATTTTAGAAGTCAATTGCTTCCAGATAAAGTACACCAGTGGATATTCAGCACTCCTGGAATTTGGGCTGCATTTAAGCAAGAGGTAGATTGTTCTCATCCTATATCAAATTCTGAAACTTCATCCCTAAATGCCAGCATGCACAAACTTTATGACACACATATAAAAATATTTATTAAGTATTATTAACCTTAACTGACAGCTGGGTTTAGTTATTTGGGAGAAAGGACATCACAGTTTTGTTATATGAACTTCTACATTCTGTGGCGTGTTCAGTGTGTACTTAAGCAAACTGATTAATTTTGGGGTAAACTGAGAAAAGAAGGGAGTCCATTCTCTTTAGAATATCCTTGCAAGAGACTGAATCTGTGTCAGGCTTCAGTTAAAACTTCTTGCTCCATCTGTTTGAATAACAGTTGTCCCGTCAAAGCTGCTGAAGTACTTTGAATGTACTTTCATGCAAATAATGCAGTATTTTCCATGCATTATTTGGGGTGAGGTTCTTGCCTGGGGATGCTTTTCACAAATACATATTTCTATATTGAATTTTCTCATGTTTGAGTTGATGCTGAGTTTGGATTGTATTCCTATAAATTCCTGGGAGAAGGAGAGGGAGGTTTGGTAAGCAGTTTTTTTTTTTTTCTTCCCCAAATACTCAGTTGTCCTCTGAGGATGTATCATTACCATGTAATATAATTTTTATGGAATGGGGTCAGTCAGCTAAGGTCATGACTGTGAAGTCTTTACACAGCAAACCTTTATTCTTGTAGGCACTCTCCCATCTATTAGGGGAGGCTGTCTGGATCTGTAACAGCTTTATCATCTCATAAGCCAGATTACCTCACTCAAGAGCATGGGGAAGGCCTCTTTTGAGTGGTTTCTCTTCTGAGGAGGCCCACCTTAAGAAAAAGGTAATTTCCAGCAAAATCCATGTGATCCAAGACTTTAATAGCTTACAGACAAAGTTAGTGTGCTCAGAGACGTGGATATACCATTAAAAAGTATAGCAAATGAATGAGTAAATAAATAAAGCCCAGCTGTCCTTGAATGCTTAAGCTTTTGTCAATGTCAAGACTGAAAGATCTGACTGTTACAGGGTAAAAGGCAAATATGTTTTTACATTGCTTGTCTGACAATTGGGCAATAACCTCGCTTCAATTCTGCTGATAAGAAACTTGCTGCTGGCTTTAGTGGGCTGGGTTTGCTCCTAAGGTGCTTATGTAGCACGAAGTGGTACGTGGAGTTTTGATCACATAAGAGACATGCCCTGGTTTCTTACAAAATTAATTCAGGTGGAACTTTCTATGTATCAGTTTCTCCCCATTGCCTCTTTTCCTATTTCTTGGCACCACAACTGCAATAAAAATTACATTGAACAGTTGTAGATTATTTTTGCAAGACTAATACAGTTGTAATTGTTGATAAATGTTTCTATTAGAAGTGAACATGTGTCATTTTTTTGGTGCTAACAGTGACTAATTTACTTCCTTCCAAGCTTGTTGCATAGGAATTTTAAAATCACAGTTGAGAAATGAAAGCTAAAAACATTCTAGCAGACTTTTCTGGTGCTTATTTTTATACGGGTTACTTATGGGCACAGTTCAAAATGCTGAGTGAAGAGTTGTGTATGCTCCACTAGCAAAATATTGCTAGTGAACCACTTGGGTAGATTCTGAATAGAAATAATAGCTCTGATCCTGCATCCTCTCTGCTGTGTCATGCAGTCATCAGACTGCATTCGTATCACTGTTGGGCTGTATTAGTATTGACAGTGTGTTAAATCTGCTGCACTACCTGTTTTCTTTCTCAGCACTTTTACAGGGTTTGGGACTACTTCAGTGCTCCAGGAAAATGAAGTGTGTCAGTGTTAAATATGTATAAGTGCTTCTCTCTTTTGTGAGTTCAGCATTTCTTACTCTTACAGTGTATGAATTCTGGCAGTTAGCCATGATTTTATCTTCCAGTCTGCTGGCAAAAACCATGCTTAGGTACTGCTCTGTAGTCAATTCTGTGTCCATACAGACACAGAATTTAGTATTCAATAGAAATAAATCCTACTTGGTTAAAATATAGTTTTCTACAACATTTTTGTGTCTTCACATTAGCTAATAAATATATTAGCCCCTGAAAATCTGTATCTTGGAAAGCTCTTAAAGAATGCTAAATTTGAGAAGACTGTGTTAGTGCTGTTTTCTTGTTAAGTTAGAGCACATGGACACAGTGCAGAACAGGAAAGCATAGTGATTTGCTGTGGAGCAGGGAATCTCTGCCTTGGAACGTTTAAGCTATCTCTACGTCTTCCTAGAGCTTTGGGTGCTTGAGGACAGCAGATGCCTCTGTTGCTCTTCGGGCAATTCAGCACCTGCACCTGCTTCTTCTCCCAGTGCTCAACCGAGATAAGTTGTATTAAAAAGAATACCAATTGTCCTATGTTTTTAAAAAAGCAAGCAACCAACTCCCCACCAAAACCACCACTACTGAAAAAACCCTAGTTGGGGTGCTTCAGCAATTAGGATCGTCTCGAAGCAGAAATAAAAATGTGGAAGAAGGAAAAAGAAAAGAAAGATACTATGTGTGGCACTCCTAGCTTTGAAAAGATTTCTGGATATAAGTTCTCTATCCTCTTCAGCCTTGTTGACAAGGTGCTCTGCTCTGCTTTGGTGAGGGGTTTATGGATGGGACAGTGGATGCAAGAACAATTAGATGGTATTAGGTTGCCCTCTTCAGTTGTGAGAAAGTAGGTTGACTTCTGCAAAATTTTCAGTTTGTTGTTATTTTTTATACAGAAACTCAAATCCTTTTTTTCTGGATGAAGAAAGTATTTCTTGTCATTTTGAAACTGTCACAAGTAAAATAGACAAAATATATAGCTGAAGATATCTCCTCTTACACCTGTGATAACAAAGAAGTCTCTGCGCACCATCAGGTTGAAAGCTGATGCTCCTCTGGCACAGGATAAAAATAAGTCAGTAAAAGGCATTTTGGTGAGGCAGCATTGTGTTCTTCTCTGTGTCTTTCTGCATCTTTGCAGAAGACACTATGCTACATGTCAGAATTACTGGGAATAAACTGACCCTTCACATCTCTGCTTCCTTACCACAGAACTGACAGGATAGTCAGGTTTAATCCTGAACAAAGTGTTTCTTGTGAAAGGAGGAATTGGCCATTTGGGCAGAACAAATGCTGTAGTGCAGAGAAAGGACAGATACTCCAGACAAAGTTAAACCTCTGTAATTTAAAAGAGGAAGGCAGAATGTTTTATGGCTCACTGGCCAAAGCTGTACTCCAGTGTGTCCAAGAGAATGGAAGAGATGAGATAGTGAAAAAATTAATAGAGAGCAAGTTGCTCACAGCATTTCCAGGCTGGTTTAAGTTTGTGTTTTATTCCATGGTGTAGCCTGATGAAGGTCATTGCCTGTACTGAGCACTACCAGCAGCTATCAACATCAATAACCATCAAGAGTGCTCGCTGCTTCTTGGGATCTGACCCTCTCCACTTTACAAAGACTGGCATTCTAACATTGACCACTGGACCATTAAAAATGTGTGTCTAACTCCTGAGTAATAAGTTTAAATAATGAGCAGATACAAATATATCTCTGCATACATATATTATATATATAATTTTTTTTAATGCAACCTTTTAATTTTTCCCCTGCATATGTTAAATGCTTTAATTACATTACAGTACAATGGTAAGTAGCCCTTGGTGCAATTTCAGAAAAGGAAGCAAACAATTTGACAGTGAGAAGGAAAGGACTAAACCATGAGTACTAACTGAGCTGCCAGCCAGAGCATGTTTGGATGGAGGTAGTAGGAAAGAAAGGGAAGGTGTTAGGAGAATCACATTAAAGAGAATGACAGGAAGTTGCTCAAGTTTGTGAAGTCTGACCTCATTCAGGGAAAAATTACCTCAGAATCTTATTTAAAGTATTCCATTGTCTTTCCTGGTCTTTGTATTGGTTGTTCTCATAAATGCCTGTTTACCCTGGGATTTTCCTTTCTGTGGTTCAGAGGAGAAAAAAGATCATCAGGAGGTTTTATTTATGTTTATAAAGTAGAGCAGTCAGTTTAATAATGGAACAAATGTTTGGCCACAGTTTCCCAGGAGTGTTTCCATAGTCCCTAGAAGAGTCAGCCACAGACACATCCAACTCTTTTTCTCTCTCCTGCCTTTACCTGAAATAAAAGTTAAAAAATAAATCTGTACATGAAGGGCAGACTGGGGCTGTGACATGCTCTCACCTTCTCCTTGAGCTGGGTATTCAAAGCACCAAAACTTTGCATGTTTATTTTTGTTTGCCATGAAAAATACCTAAGGCTTGTCTGGAGAGACGAAATTCTGAAGTGAAAAGAAACTTTAAAAACTTACATGGGAAAAACCAGTGATTCTGTGCCTGAATTTTCTCTGAGTTACAGCCATTGATTTTGCTACTGTTTGGGTCAACCTCCTAAGTGGGAATTCTGCCACACAGAGTGCATGCCTGCTGTAGGCACTCCAGTGTATTCTCAGGTGCAGCTTTGCCTTTCAGTCCTCATAAAGACCTTACAGGAGATGTGATGTAGTGCTGTGCAAAGCAGCCTTTCAACTATGAACTGAATTTGTAATTGACATATCTATGAAATATTAAACAAACCATTAGTGTCTCCGAGCAGGTTAACCACCAGCCCTTCAATCTGCACTGGATCCTGTCTCTGTGGTAACATATTAGGCTCTGGCTTATTGAGAGCAAAGAAACCTAAAGGAGAACTAACTGGAAACAGAGTATCAAAAAGCCCATGCTCAAGTGGATAAATGCAAAAACCAGATTTAATACAGCAACTACATAAACAGTTTCAACATTCTTACATTAAACTTTGAAATAAAAAGTCATTTGCAGTGATAGCAATTTTGTGATAATAAATAAGGAGATTTCAGGAATGGTGACATGAAAATGGAATGCTGGCAATGAAACTGAAGTAAGGAAAAATTATATTTTCATGTACATGGGTCGAAAGGATTGTTCCCTGTATGTAACAGACTGTAAGTTGCCTATGTGAAACCACAGAATCGAAGGATGATCAAAAAAAGGGAGAGATGAGCGCACATTCCCAAAATTCTACACTTAGCTCACTGGACATTGCTGTGGAAATGTCACTTTTGGGTGACACTTACAGTCCTTTCCTCACATCCTGAGGAGGACTTGGAATGATAGTGATATTCACACACTGTTGGGGTCCTGGAAACGTAGAATTTGGGGGTTTAGTGTATAGTAATACATATGAGTCAAGATGGAGGATTTGGGGTGTTCTCTTTGTCCTTCTTCTTCACCTTCTTCTCCCTTCTTCTTCATGGGTTTAGGTGGTTTTCTGTAATGGGGTGGAAAAGGTCTGCATTGCAGGCCTTGGGTGGTCATTACTGGGTCAAAAGTATAAATAATATAGGTGCCACCTTGGTATTGGGTAATTATTACTTAAAAGACCTTGGAAAGGGAAAAAAAATCTTTTAGATAACATTGTTTTCTAGAAGCTCACAGCTCATGAGTCTGTAAATACTGTAAATAGGTAAGAAATAATAAACATCCAAGTCCGATCTTGACATCTGTGTTTCCCATGTCTTTCATCCTGACCCGAGAAGAAAAGAAGCCAAAACTGTCACAACACACCACTGTGGTCCATATCTGAGCTGCATCTTTGTCAGGGGATATTTGGCAGGGTGGCTTCTCTGAGGTGTTTGTTCACTGAAGGCCATGTTGCGTACATTGAGCTGACAGTATGAAAATCATCACTGCAGCCTCTAGTAGGTACAGACTGCCCTTTCTTAAATACAAGGGGAGTGATATAATCAGGGAAATGCCAGGGCATGATCTGGGGCTACATTTCAGCTGGTTTGATTCCTGCAGTGTGTGTGTGCCAAAGCTGGATTGTTCCTGGATTGGTTGGTTGTGTGCAGAGAATAATGTAAAATGACATTTTTCTGCCAAGGCTGAGATCATTGCTCTCAGTGTTGTAGTGGTCTCCTGCATTTGTGTGCCTGCTTACCCTCAGAACAAGTGCAAATGTTTGAGCAAATAAGTCAGAAGGATTCAGAAATGGAAGGAGGAGACAGACAATAGGTAGGAATATTCATAAGAGTGCTGGAGAATACCACAGTTAAGAAAGAAATTATAATGAAGAAGTTAAAAAAAATGAAAGGAAGAAAAAAATGTGAAGATGAAACAGAAAGCAGTGATTTTCTCATGTAAACCAGCCAAGAGTCTATACAAAGGACCACAGAAAGTTTCTCAACATATATTTTAATTGAGAAATAGAAAAATTTAAAAGTAAGACCTGATCACCATGTAGTTGGACTGCAGAAGCTTTTATGGCATCATTAGTCTGGGATTATGTAGGAAAATTAGCTTTTGGGTAACAGTGCCTTAAACAGACTCAACTTATAAATAACTTTCAGGACCTAGGTCTATATTAAGGTCACTCCAGATCAAGTTGTGTAATCATTATCAAACCTAAAATTTGTTATCTGTGGGATTTGGGTGTGAATGGCCCTGCTGGTAGTACCAAATTTTATTCTAAGCTACTTCTTATATAACTTCTCATTTAAAAAACCTCAAACATGTCAGATTGTCTTTCAGGACCCACATGCCACTCATTTGAGATAGAGGAGCAGGGCAGAAGAATATGAATATGGATCTTACTGTGTAGATAACATACTTTGGAAAAGTACAGAGTGAGGTACTGGGAGAACAGAAGTGCTGTCCTAAGGAAGTGAATGCAAAAGCCTCTGGTTGCACCAGGAAACTGTATTTAGAGACTTTTCCCTGCAAGAGAATCTCCTCTTTAATTCCTTCACCAGCTGGACCTTGTGATTTCTCAGCAATGCACAGCATTGCATCTATCAGTCAGGGCACGTATGGGATGGTACCTGCCCCAGTCTGTGGGAACTCTGCAGTCAGCTCAGATGGGTTTGGCATTTTTCTGGCATTGCAAAATCCCTTCACAGATGCTGAACATTAGGTGACCACTGAGACAAGAGTTGAAAGCGTCTATGAATTCTAATGAGAAAGCAAAATTGTCTTCATATTTTTGTTGTTAGATGAATGATATCATACAATCAACTTCTCTAAGGTCATTAGAAATAAAAATTCAGGAAAAAATGTACTTTTCATTTTCTAAATATTTACACATTAATTATTAATAAGGGAATCAATTATTCTGTTTTGGGAGAAACAAAAACTCCAGAAGACTGTTAGTTTTGAGAATAAATTTATGTTTATTTATTAGTACTTTTTGGGCTTCTAGAGCTGTGTGTTACTAATATTCTCAATGTTAGGAAGGGATGTACTTGGCCTGATTTCATACCAGGCTCCTTCTTTAACCAAAGAACATGTATATATTTAAAATAAATTCCTGTTGATTGTACTGTCTGGGCTTCCATTGAATATTTGAATACACTAATGAAGATAAAATACAGGTGATCAAGTAATAATAATGTTTTCTACAGCAATGGTAATATGTACAAAGTCGATTTGAATACTGTCTGTTTGAATACTGAAGTGTTAGCTCAACTAAATAAGATGAAGAAAATCTTCAATATTCCACTAGGTGTCAGTCAATCTATTTCTTTGGTTAAATAGGCTCTGCAGAAGAAATTTGAAAGCAAAAAGCTGATGCCAAGCTGCTATAAAAATAATTATATTTTTTGTGAATACCAAACAGAGATATTTTAAAAGAATGAGTCCAAATGGATGACTTTTTAAATTTTAATTGTGCCTCTATTTTTTTTAGTTTGCTTTACATTTTCCATTTAGCAGCAGTCAAGAAAACTCCCACAAACGCCAACCCTGATACTGCTCCTGGGAAACAGGGGAGAAGGAAGGAAGAGAAAGAGCAGTCTGGCCTTGACTGTGGACACTCTGCTTGATTTTTTCATGTCAGTCCTAAGCCAGCAGCAGCAGGATTTGAACCTTTCAAGGGGAGGGTGCTCAAAACAGCAGAATCCAACAACTTTTAAGAAAGCTCCAAAGCATCAAAAGGAAATGGCATCTTTCCCAGTGCAAGGCATGATAAGGCCCTTGGGAAAGGTCTTGAGAGTGCAGGAAGAGTGCAGAAACATCTGTGCAGGAAAAAAGAAGACAAGATAGACGCAGGGAGAGGAGTATGCCAATATGGATTTGGAAAGGGAAACCAGACATAACTCTGCTAATGGTAACCTTGGTCCCACATTACTGTCATAATGGCCATTGAAGTTTACCTACCTCTTGTTTTTCCAGGCCTGGCGAGACCAGAGCTGCTGTGGGAAGGCAGCACCTGAAGAACATGCAGGAAAAGAAAGGTCAGAAAAGTGATGGTGCAGAGGAAGACATTTACCAACTGGACAAAGCAAGCCAGATGCTGCTATTTGAAGTACGACAAGAAAGAAGGCAAGCATCTTCAATCTGGCTTCATAAAAACAAAGAGCCTATCTCATGTGTGTACCTGTGTCCCAGCTTTCAGTGTAGTGCCTCACATACACACCTGCTCTGAGCAGGCTGCACTCACATGGGCTATGGCTTCTTAGGCCATCTACTGCATCCCAGGCAGCTGTGTAAAGCAGGACTCTTAATCCCTGAGGCTCTGTGAAATCTTTACTCTGGCAGCTGCTGTAGAGTCCTTCTCTACCCCAGACACATAAAGACTGGCAGGATACCTATGGGAACAGTCATCTGAGATCAGACCAAGAGGCCATGATAAAAATGTCCAAGGTATCTGTTAAAAGAGAGCAGCAGTTTTCAGACACCAGTTCAGTTTCTATCCCTTGTCCACCAGGGAAAGAGTTAAAGACTAATTGTGCTCGTGTAAGATGAAGGAAGATTCCTCCTCACTGGAGGAATTGGTAAACAATGTCCATAGGGACAGCAGGGGAGCAGGGCTGTCTCTCCAGTCTGCCCAGAGAGCTGGTTGGTTTTGCTTTGGGTCTGTGGCTGCTGGGTTGTGTGATCTGGGAGTTCAGAAACTCCTTGTGTGGAATGTTATTGTCCAGCCTGTATTTTCTACACTGACACCAGAGTGTCCTGTCGTCTGTGTGGTATTCTGCAAGTTACTGCTCTTGTGTGCTGGACTGCCTCATTTCACTGCAGTGCACTTCTCCCATTCACCCAGCCACTGGGCCATTAATGTCATGGGAATGTTACTGAAATAATCTGGTAGAGGAATTATGATGTATTTTATAATAGTTACACCCCAAAATCTAAAAACTAGTCTATTGTGTTTATTGCATTGCTCTTCTTTGTGGCTTAAGTACTGGTTATGGTACAGCAGAGAGAGAACTGAATCTTTTTGTGGGTCTGTTTGTGCAATTTTACAAGACACACAGAATGGACAGACTCAATGGCAGCTACAAAAATCCTTCAGGCTTCCTGGTTTGCTCTTCTCCCCTCTGAAATACCCAGAGCTGTGTCTTACTTTACATAACAAAAGACGGAATCCACTGTGCCTGAGGTGGTTAGAGGAAAACCAACACCAATCCACATTCCTCCTGTCAGTGCTGGAGCTGGCAGAGCAGCCAGAAGCAGCATGGCCTGGGAGCCCAGGAGGTACTTGGGTCACCACCTGGAAGAAGCAGCCGCAAGGAATGGCAGGATGAACTGGGAACCAGCTGTCCAATGTCTCTGTGCTATCCTTCAGCAACCCTCTTCAGCCACCCTCATGCAGCTCAGTTTCCCTGCTTGGAGGATGAAAATAAAAGCAGCTCATATCTTCACAATGTGCTTTCAAGCTCCAACACCAACAGCTTCATAGCGTAACATTCAGGAAACAATGTTAAATTTTTCTCATATTGCCTATGTTATTGAAGTAAAGGGCAAGATTCTGCATTGGATCAGACATGGAAAGACTTTTTCTAGAAACATGGGACTTGGAAGGTGAATATCAGTGTTTGCCAAAAAACATATTCAGGTACTCTTATTAATAGCAGACCTACACTAACAATTTTTAAAATCATATATTTAATATACGCTATGCTTTGGAAGTCCCTGGAACTGCCTTCTGCCATCCTTCCACTAAGCTGTGAGCCTCTGAATAGCTCGGCTGTAAGCTAAAGGAGGTACTTTTTCCTGGCATGGTAAATTTGGGAGATTTAAGACCTGAATGTCACCTGTGTCTTAGGGAAGGACCTTCCAGATGACCTGAAGGCTGTAGCTTAATGCTACCTTTCCCTCCATCCCCCAGACATTTAACTAAGTTGTTTAGCTCTTGTGTAATTCTAATTTAAGTCTCATACTTTTCTTCCTTTAGTCTGATGTGTTTCAAATCAAGCTCACACAAGTCTTTCAGCCAAAAGCTTCTTAGAACTTATGTATGCAGGGATGTTGGTTTGTGACAGTGCAGGGCTGGGGGAGGGAGCCAATGGTCTCAGGATGAGCCAGTAGTGCCCATGGGAGATTTCACAACTGCCTTGCCATGTATGCTTTGGCCCATAACAAACCTACAAGAACCAAAACCCAACAACATCAGCTGATTCTGTTAAAATTGTTAAAATTCTGTTAAAATCATATCTACTCAAGACTGATGTCTTTGGTGCTGGAATCAGTGCTGCTATTACACTGTGTTCTCCTCCTGCTATTCACAAACATCCATGATTTCTAGCTCAGCTGTGTTTTCCTCCCAGTTGGCAGAAGCCTTGGCTGTGAAGTGTGGGAATAAAACTTGGGATCTGCTGCAGCCAATTTTTATTTTGCTGTTGAAATTCTCACCTCTGTGAAATCACTGCAGAAAAATGTTTTTATTTATGATGTTTTATTTATTTTCTATTTCTATGACACGTACTTCAGAAATGTAAGAACCCTCCTTTGTTTTTCTGTGTGTATCCAGCTCGTTCCCAAGAAACAGTGTGACTGCGTATTTGTTCGAGGTGGGGGCGTGAGGGAAGTGTTGGCTCCCGGTGCCTGCCCTCAGTTAAACACGTGGGAGCTCTGGCTTTCCATGTGTGGCTGTGCAGATACCTGAGTTAAACTCCTATAGAGGTCTTCAGGACAGTGCTTTCTCCTGCTGAGATGCTGGAATGGAAATGCTGGCTGTTTTCCTTTGAGGCTGGTGCTCTGTCCTTGTACAGCGCAGCTTTCTAATAGCTGACTTCCAGTCAAGCTCTGAAATGTTGAGCAGCTGCAAAACCATCATGCGCCTCTCTCTGTAGGGACTATTGGCCACTGGACAGAATTACTGATCCTTAATTGCAGTGTCTGTACAGATAATCATCGGCCTGGAGCCATAATCAGATATAAAAAGGCTCTGAAACAAATCTATAGGCCAAGTTCTATATTTATGTAAAGCTCTGACAATTGGGAAAGCACGCCAACACAAGTTATTAATGCCACCATATTTTTATCATGTAAATGTGGCTATGTAGTTAGTGATGATCAGGGTTTCTGGATATGGCATTACAACCATACACGGAAGAAGTTATTTCAGCCAGTTGGTTGCATTTTAGAGTGAATTTCATACTGACAGTTCTGTAGTGAAAGGAACTTACTATACTCCAGGAGACCAAGAAAGAAGCAGCTTTTCTAAGAATTTTTTTTTTTTTTTTTTTTGAACAACTGCACTGGCTTGGAGACTGTAATTCCCTGAGGAAGCTATGTTCAGCTATAAATATCCCCTGAGCTAGCTCAGTGGGTTTATCTGGACTGGGGCTAATTTATAGATATTGCATTGGACTCTCAGAGGGGGCATATTTATTTCTTATACTCTGTAGAGCAGTGATGGGTAATAATGACCAAAGGAAAGTCTGAGATACCTCAGCAAAAAGCTTCCTCCATCTCTATTCTGAATGTGAACCTTCCAGTTGTCCCAGAACAAACAGCTAGGGCACAATTGGCATCTTGAGGCAGAGTTTGTCTGCAGGGAAAGCAAAAGATGAAACAAGAGCTATGCTTCTTTGTCATTGTATGTGTCCGGTGCTAATAATAAATCTTTTCAGAAGTTAAATCTAAGTAAAGCTGCCCATGATCACCACCCCTAGTGCCTGTGCTGCTGGGTAGCAGGAGGAGGGACGTGGCAGTGGCAGATGTGCTTTTAGCTGGAGTCAGGCATCTGCCCCACCTGCAGGTAAGAAGGGAGCAGGGTAGTGAAGCAAATTGTGAAATTGGGGTCTGTAGATAGCAGCCTGAATAAAGAAAGTTAAAAAATATTGCAGTGAGTGAGGTTTTGGAAGGAAACAATTTAAATGTTGGCTGCTGGAGAGTATTTCCCTAGAGGAAAGTTGCTGGCATGGAATGTTCTCTTACATATTTCTTCCCTCATTTTAAAGGCAATAGGAGAAGAATGTTAAATGTACCTGTTTAAAAAGCCTGATGGGGAGATCAGTATTGTCACTGCTCTTCTGAGGTCATTGCATGACCTTGGGGAAATTGATAGGTGACTAGCCAAAGCACAGGACGGGGCAATTTGGAAAGAGTTGCCACAATGGAGGGTGCCATCCATGGAGCAGTAGGCCTAGGCTTACTTAAGTTTACCAAGAAAGAAAATAGGTACTTTTCCACCCATCACAGATGCATCACAGGAAATATGAAAGCCAAAGAGAGGAATGAAAGCCAAATTAATTTTTACTAGGCCTGGAAGTACCATGTTGAATAGTGGCTGGTCCTTCCTTGGGAAGCATCCATGAATCTCAAACACTTGGACAAATGCTATTGGTAGGCAGCAGCTCCAGAGAGAGGCTGTGCTCTCACAGTTTGGTCTCTCTCCTGACGAAAAGTGACTGGGTGCAATACTTGCCACCAGAAACAATGCAGAGTGAGGCAGCTGACTTCCCTGAAGATGTCAGCTTTAGCCACAATTTGTAATGGCTGCTTTTCCAGGCTGGCAGAAGAGTATGTTCAGCCAGTTCAATGCCAGAGAGTCTCAGTTCACCAGGAGCAGGTGAGTTGTGGTATAGGACACATGAGAAGCTAAATATTTCTTGCTCTTGGACAAAAATAATCAAATATCTTAAAACAGATCAAAGTTTGATCAAGTTCTCATCTTATCCCAGCCAGGGAAGCTTCTAGACAGTCCCTGCTCTTATGTAAACACATGCAGTTTAGGGGAAAGGCTGGTTGTTCAGAACTTGAGCTCCCCAAGAGGGTGGTGACAGGCTCCTTACCTTGGAGCATTGCTAAACACGATGCAATCTGTAAGCACCAAGTCTGAGCTGTGCATAGCCTGTGAGAGGTTTTGTATCAGACCAGGGAGGGCAAAGGCAGAAGGAAATGAGATACCACGATCTGAGCCTGACCTGACTGCAGTGCTGGATCTGGCAGGATGGAGAAAATGTCACAGGCAGACAAAACGCACAAGCAGAGTAGAACTGATTGTAAAAGGGAGCTTGCAGGGTTTTTAACAGGAGGCTTGCAGAGCAGAAAGTGTCCACAGAGAAAAGATGAGGACTGCAACAGCAGTGAATGATCTCAGAAGCTGTTCTTGCTCAGCCTCGACTTCTCCTGCGGTGTTCAACAGAGAGCAACCAGAATGTTTTATCTGTGACTGGGAAGCATTTGGGGTTGTTGGTGCTTTTGTGAAATGTGCATCTTTAAATCACATAAATTAGGCTTGATTAATGATCAAGGTAGAAAAAGAAATCAGTATTTTTCAGCAGCTCCCTAGGAAATGTATCCTTACATAGGGTATCTCCTCGGCTAATCTCTGTTTCATGGCTTGAAACAACTGCAAACTATATGTATATATTCTTATCCCAGTTTATGATCCCCTGGAGCACGATAATGGGTACACAACATTATTCTGATTTGTTTAAAAATATTAATCCAATTTTTTGTTTAATGGTACAAATCTGGGCACAACTGATAACAAAAACTTACAGCATCTTATCTCTTTGGGGAGATAGCTAAATGCAATGCCATTCATCACAGTGATAAGTAGCTCCTCAGGCACAAATACACACACACTGCAGTCCGTGCATGATGCCGACCAGATACAGCTCTGTTTTCTGTCTGCTCTGCGTGGCGCTATCGACAACGAGCTGTGAGCAAGGGCAAAGCAATACTCTTGTCAAGTCCTTCACTAATGTTGGGGCTTGCTGTCCTATGAACTTCTCTGGCAAATCTTAAACAGAATCAAGGAGTCTGTTTTAGCAGGAGACTAATCTGCAAGTAAGACTTCAATCTTGCAATCAGCCCAGCATTTTGTTCGAAATTGGATTTCTTGTCTTTCAGTCAGGCTAAAGCTGATGTCAGGGCAAAAGCAGCCCCAAGGTTTGCTGTGTTGAGAGGAACCCTGCAGAGCAGAGATCACCTGCAGCAGCCCATGGGGGTGTGGGGGTGATGCAGTGTTTGTGCTGTGTCATGATCCTGCAGCAAGATCTTGTCTTTGTTACCCAGTGCTGGCTTCAGATTCTGTAACCACCTTAAGGTTCCTACTGTGAAAGTATGTTACCAGGGAAATGTGGAAATACTTAAAAAATCATAGTTGTAATCTTTTAAATAACAGTATTTTCTTTTTTTCTTTTACTTTTGAGTTTATCTAAGCATTCTTTTAATGAGGTTTTCCAGCTCTGATATGTCAAAACTTGTTCCTGTGATTAGCATGCAACATTAAAGTTCAAATATGCTATTTGCATTTGTAGCTCAAAAACATTTATACTCTAGCTACCCATCACAAAATGTAGTTGATGGCACATCTGTTTCATCTCTTGTCTACCAAAAGTAATTTGAGTTAGAAACCCTCTGGAGTTGTGTATAGACAAGAAGCAGCTCAAAGGAAAGCTTGTTCTCAGCTTGGCCTTTAGATATTTTTGTTTCAGTTTCTTGCAAAACTTGCATTTTCAATTTATGATTACTGAATCAAAATAACTTTTTTTTTTTTTTTTCCTCTTGGTGTTCTGGGGAAGTATATCCAGGGAAGGCAAAGCACAGAGGACATGAAGTTCATGTAGGAAAGCCAAACGAGGGACAGGCTTAAGTCATTCAAAGAGCCTGGGCTGAGTTCCTATTTATGCCGAAGGGTTTTGGATTATTCATTCATCTCTGAGGCTGGGACAAAACCTGGCAGGGCAGTGGAACGTGGCGGGTGGGTAACCAAGTCCTACACAACATGGAAAATACTCATGCCCCAGATACTACTTCTGGGACCAGTTTCTGTAAGAATTAGGCAGAAGAGAAGGGCAGAGCAGAGTGAGCTTGTTTGTTTAGACACACAATGTTTGCCTTTATTTCTCTCTGTCTTTTCTAAGGGCTGTGACGGCACTTCCTTCCTACTTCATTTGTGTGGCTGCCTGAAAGGGATATGTCTAAATAGGGGTCAGAGTGACTGCAGGGCAGTTTGCTTGTTTGTTAAACAATATGGGAAGAAAACAGAGGCCATGAAGAATACCTCCCTCCCCTCTGTGCCCCAGGGAACATTCTTTATAAAATTTGGCAGCAACTCTGTCTTTGCAAACCAGCAAACCACTACATGGAGCAGCTGGCTCTGGAAACTGTTTCAGTGATTTAACAGGATAGGAAGAGGATGCAAAGGAAAGAAGATTGAAAAAAAAAAATTGTATAAAGCCTCAGAGAAAATCTCTACATCAGTAAGACAAAATAAACAGTAAAAAATGTGTGGTGGTTTTCAAGGAATTAAAAACAAAGATTATGATAAGCTTGACTTGTTACATGGTGCATTATAAAAAAAGAGCATAGTAAATATCATGCCATGTCCCAGATTGTGCTGCAGATCAATTTAAACAAATCCTTTCTCTGATAGTTGACCATTGCAAAGCTGTTTGCACACCAGCACAAGAAACCTCCTGCAGGCTCTTGTGAAAAATACATCCAGAAGAAAGTTGAAGTGCCTAGTGCAGAAATTAAAAATAACAGGAACTTTGGTACTTGTATTTTTCTCAAAGCTCTGCAAAAAACAAATAGTGAATTCTAAATGTAGATTTTTGAATTATGAAATTTCAAATTATGACAAGAATTACCTTTGTGATAGAGTGGATGGTGCCAGAAAACAGCTTGTTCTGCCTTCTTTCCACAGACCACTTGGTGAGATTTTGAATCAGTGCCTCTAGCTGCTTTTCCAGGAGTAAACTGGGGATATGATTCTATGCAAGCCTAGAACTTTAGATACTTAGAGCTTCCCAGGGTCTGGTAGTTGCTTAGGTTTTTATCAAATACATGCCCTAAAGTTTGTTAGCCATGACTGGCCTACTTAAACCTCTGTGCTCCTGAGCAGCAGGGCCTCTGAACTCTACCACTGCTCTTGACATTCTATTCCCTCAACAGTCTTGCCAATAGGATGTTTGGGACATAGCTTCCCCTCCTTCCCCAGCCCCATATGTCTGTTGAATTGAACCTAGTTCAGTAGCTACCAAGTCTGATCTTGTTTACAGCTAATATGACAAGGCCAGTGCTTTACCCAGAAAGTTTTGTGATAATTTTATACATGATCATTTATTCTTATCTTAGGTTGGAAGGGTGAGGACAGTGAATGTGAATGTAATTTCTTCTGGACTGTGGTTCAGATGTTAGCTAGAAAATCTTGGCTTTTCTACTTGCTCAAAATCATTCTTAAAAGACCTCAAATGCAATTTAATGTGTTTTCAGAGGTCTCCAAAGCCAAGTAAGGGAACTTGCAGACCAAGCACTGTGGAGTGTTAGTGCTGCTGTACCATTACAGTTCTGGAATGCATGAGCAGTTGTGATCCCATCTAAATGTTTCTACTTCATTGAATTCTTGTCCTGCATTATGAGGAGTATGTGTTTCTATGGTACACACCCCTGTACTTGGCACTGGTGAAGCTGCACCTCAAATTCTGTTTACAGTTTGGGGCCTGTCACTGCAAGAGAGTCGTTGAGGTGCTGGAGTGTGTCCAAAGAAGGGCAACAGAGCTGGTGAAAGGCCTGGAGCACAGGTCTTCTGAGGAGTGGTGAGGGAGCTGTGGTGGTTAACCTGGACAAAAAAGAAAGTTCTTTGCAACTGCCTTAAAGAAGGCTGTAGTGAGAGGGTCAGTCTTTTCTCCCAGGGAAAAAGTGATAGGACAAGAGAAAATGCCCTCAAGTTGCCCCAGGGGAGGGTTGGATTGGATATTAGGAAAAAATCTTTTTGTGGAAAGGGTTGTCAAGCACTGGAACAGAGTGGCCAGGGAAGTGGTGGAGTCACCATCCCCAGAATTACTTAAAAGAAGTGTAGATGGGGCACTTGGGGGACACTGTTTATTGGAGGGCTTGGCAGTGCTGAATTAATGGTTGGAGTACACCGCCTTAGAGGTCCTTTCCACCCAAATGGATTCTGTGGTTCTTTGCATACTTTGAATTGATGAGGAGCTAGCACAGAGATGGGATGCCCTCAGGGGAAGAGAATTACCATCAGTTCTCACCGTGGAAGACATGAATCATCCTCATCTGCTTTTCCCCTCACCAGGATGTAGGTGTTTCACCATTGCTGAGAATTACCACCAGAGTTTTTCACCACCAGAGTTTTTCAGTTTCAGTAATTTGTGTGTACTTCTCCCTGTCTTAGATAATGGAGTAAAAGCACCTAAGCAGAGGGAGGGCAGGTGACATTCTCCAGACACATTACCTTAATGAATCTCCTTCTCTTTTAAGAACATCTAGAAGGCTTTCAAAGCTGCTTTTTTATTATCTTAAAGCAGTTTTCATTGCTATCTGCTGAATGAAATTGTTTGTAGGCAGCAAAGTTTTACCATTTTCCTCCTTTTACTTAAGTAACGATTTTAATGTTGTTCTAGCTTTGTAGGCTATGTGTGGGGTGAGGTATCAGTGAGGTGTGATATTCAAATTTGGTTTGGATTATTGCTTGTATTATTGTATGATTTATTACTTGTTTTATGCTTTGGAAGCTCTAGTTGATAAACTATGTAGGTGACAAAGGCTTCAATAAGAAGTGAAACAGCCCATGTGCATTCTTCAGACATTCTGTTGAGAGAGAGAAATGAAAAGAGTACAGACTGCTAGAGATTATAGGATTGAGTTAAAACAAGTATTTTAGTATCTTTGCATTCCTTTTCATATGTTTAAATGGACTACTTATAATATGCTGTATTGTTCAACTTTCCCCAGAGATTTGGGTAAAAAAGTAGCCTATTAAAAACTTCACTTACCATATTGTCAGTGTTTCTATGAACTTGAGCTATAGCCTAGAAGATGACATGTTTACCCAGCTCATAACAGTGCCTTGACTGAAATTTATTTTCTTTTAGTTGTTTTTGAAAAAAAGGCAAATACTTACCAGATGATCTGCTTGTTTTGAATAGACCTGTCAGGCTGCTGTCACTAAACATGCAAAGTGTTTGGCCAAAACTTTAGATGAACCATTCCTCTATTATGCACACCTTGTACACCATCTTATTCTGGGCTGCTTTATGAATATAATCTACTTCAGCTGCTAGCTGGCTTATTCTAAAAAATGACAATTCTCTCAAGTGACACTCAAGTGTTTTAATTGATGTTACCCTTTCCTGAAATTCCCTTTTCATTTGCTAACCATCTTCTTAGGTCTCTAACAAATGAAGGTATAAGCTCCCTCAAATCAGAGCCATCTTGGCTATTATCACCCTGTCTACCAGCTTATAACATGCTTATGTCATCATATCATGGAAAAAGCTGTTTAATTTCCTTCCCTGGAAACCATACATTACTGTACCAGCCCTTTTAACACTACTTTTTGAATATTTGATTTTTTTGAATAGTAGTTCACTCTATAGTTCACTCAGTAGTTCACTCACTGAGAATTCTGTTCCTAAGGGGCTTTTCCATTTTTAGTGTTATAAAGCCTTAAGAAATGTCTGTGTGGGTTAGGAGCAACTGTGACACTCAGACCCACCACATCACCCTTTTATTACTTGAGCTAATGAAGTGACTAGTAGAACACTGGTACCTGGAAAAGCACGCACAACACACTTGCTGTAGGTCTTTTTCTTCCTGTACTAGAGAAAATCCCCTGAGCCTATGAAGAATGGATTTGATTCTCTCTATGATGGGGAAATCATGCTAAACAGTTATTGATCTTTTTGGATTTTGAGTAAAACTTAGGAAAGGAAAGAGGTCTCACAGTTGTGTGGTAACCTCTCCATGCTGATCTTCATGCTCTTGACCCATGGTGGGAAAGGCACTGCATCTTCTAATTTAAGTGAAAATCCACTACAATAAAATCTAAGCAAATTGCACTCCACAACCTCCAATTTATTTTTTAGAGAAAGACTTACTAGTAACTTCCAAAATAATTGAGATATTTTATTTTTGACACCAAATTTTTTCTTGCTCAGCAAGGCAGTGCTATCTGACAGTGCATAAAGGTCAAAACTGACAGCCTGTAAGTCCTGTAATCATGGCAAATAATGAAGAGAGGACCTTTGTTATATCGTTGTGATGTTTTATGGAAGTTAGGAAGCAATGATTCCAGGGTTTGAGCATGCGCAGTTTTATTTATGCTGTTGCTGCTTCTCAGGGAGAGATTGTCCCATAGCCTCAAAGACTTCTTGCTGTGTGGAAAATGCCTTTTCCTTTCCTTCTGCCTCACATTTTCCATTAACGAATTTTTATCCCATCTTGTACACCCACTCAGCTAGTTTGAACTCTTCTTCTGGGTTTTTATGACCGTCCTCTGCTAGTAGACATTTACTACATCCCTCTTGTCTAGTGGCCAGCCTGTGTCTTGAATCCCTCTCTATAAATGTGCCCCTTCAGAGCCTTAATCTCTTTTGATGGAATTTTTTCTTCTTTGAATTCTTTCCCATACTTCACCACATTTTACTGTCCCTGGATTCGGCTTGCAAGTTCATTTCTTGCAAGCAATCTGGGTGCCTCAGAATATACAGGAAAACACAGTAGGATGGTGCAGAGGAGAGGAGAAATTTAGCAAGTCTCAAGAGCTTAGGAGAATGCTCAGTGCAAAAGGCACATGGGTGCAAGCACTGCATATTAGTATCAGATCTTCACCCTAATCTCTGGTGTTACAAAATAATTGTTTTAAAATTTGATACCTTTCTTTGTGTAAGAAATAAAATATTCTGGGTTGACAGATGAGAAACAGATGAAAGTAACTTTTTAGAGATGCAGTGAAGGGTTGTATTGAGATGTTATGGAGTAACAGAGGTGAAGGAATTAGTGTTAATGCATTGCTCTGTTAAAACAGTATCATGGCTCATTCCTGTGATTGTAGAAAACTGCTTCCAGCACTTAGCAGATTTGTTTTGTATAACAGATAATTTTCCTATGCTTTAAGTGAAAATATCCACCTTTTATAATGTATCTCAGGTCATGGATACTGTTTCCATATTAATTTTCTCCTGACAGAGTCTACTGTGGATACCAGGTCCTGCTCCTTTCAAGGTCCTGTACCAGACTGCATTTCAGTCTCCCTTTCCCACACTGTCCATGTGTGTTAGTGATATCTCTGACCTTTAATGTGAAGGCTACTGATTATTTACAGCTTCACAAATATCTAATTGTGGAGTGCATTACTTGAGGAATGACAGTGAAACATCACTCTTTCTGTTTGAATTTGTCAGAAAGAAGTACTGAAATTCAGCATCACTGAAGCACAAGGGCAGACTGGACCGGTGTTGCACCAGGGATGCAATGTACAAAATTATTCATACCAGCACCTGGACAGAATGGAACAGGGGCCCAGCCTGCTCTTCCTCTCTAGCAATTACTGCTTAAAGCAGGAGAACATCCCAAGAGGAGCCAGAGCTGCCTTGAGTGACAGCTGACAAAAACCCCACAGACATGGAAGACTGAATACTGTTGTTCTGCAACAAGGACATCTGCAAATGAGGCGCCAAGAACACAAATATTCAGGAGGTTGAGGCTACTTAGAATATTCAAAATTAACTCATATTGCAGAAATTTTTAGGAAAATGCTAATTTGAAAGTAAACTAAATGCATTTTAAACAAAATGCAGTATAAATCCTTAAGTTGCCAGAGGAGTGTCATGAGTTAGTGTGCTTAAAGATCCAAACAAAACCATCATTACGGGGAAAAAAATAGCTCTAACTCTGCTTGTTCCAACAGCCCAAAACTGAACAAATTTCCTGTTTTTTTTTTTCTTTGTTTGTTTTTGGTTTTGTTTGTTTTTTTTGTGTGTGTTTGTTTGGGTTTTTTGTGTGTGTGTGTGTGGTTTTTTTTTTATTTTTTTTTTTATTTTTTATTTTTTTTAATTTTTTTTTTTTTAATGTTCAGTTGTTTAAGTATTGACTTAGGAGAAAAAAGGGTTCTGTAACAGCCAAACAAGTGACAGTCCCTTATCAGAAAGGTTCTCCGAAACTCTTTGGTGTGTGAGAACTAATACCATGGCAATAAGAGGTTGCTTTTGTCAGACTCTAAAGCAGCATCCCTCAGTTCTCCCTGAGGAATGAAGTGGGAAGTGACAGCAATAGGACTTTAGGATGCTCAGGCAGAGAAAGAATAGGATGATATTGGTAACTGAAAGGCAGCAGGCCTTCTCACAGCTGCTGTATCAAGCAAGCCTCACAAATAAAAACCCTCCTTCAGATGCCTAAATTCTATTTCTGTTGGCTAAGACTTTAAAAACTTTAAAAAGTTGCTTGAATTAACAGCTGTCTTTGGCTTGGTTTTTCACCTTCAGTTGTTTGTATATCTTCCTGGCCTCTTCTTTGGATTCATTTATTGCTGTGTGTGCTTTAACTTTCTCCAATTACTTTTACACTTGAATTTTTTTAAGCAAACCTATGACTCCACAACCCATCATGCCCTCATTCTCTTTAGAAAATAGGAAAGCAATGAATTATTTTCCAGCATTGCATACTGCTGCTTTCCACCCTGTTATTCAAGCATACCTTTCTACAAGACTGCAGCAAACCAGAAGTTTCTCCTCACTATTATAAAAGTTTGAAGCAATTGACTAGGGAATGTTTCTGCCCATTATGATGTCCTGTCTTCAAAAAATTGCCTTTAACAATACTATAAATATCAGCCAGGGAAAGGGTAGGGGTGGCTCTGCTGTTGGCTGTTGTATGTAAAGAACCAGAGGTAAGAAAAACACCTACCCCTCTTGGTATGAGAGTGGAAGGAAGAGTCCAGAATAAAATAAAACTCATTATGAATATCCAATTTTAAACATTTAATAGTGCACTTATTGAGTATATTCTGTACAGACATCTATAGCAAGTTAAACATTTTCCTTTCTCTCGCGTAGATCATACTCATGTAAAGCACATTTACAATAGAAAACATACTTGAGGTACAAAAACCCAAAAAGAATATCTGAGGTATAAATACAGGTATATTTTAAATAATCTTTATCATGCTTAATCTATGTTTGACAGTACACTGTGGGCAAGTTACAATGTTTACAATAGAATGGTATGTACAACATACAATTTTACAAATTCGAAAGTGTTTGATGTAGAAGAATATACAAGATTTTCCTACTCATGAGGAACATTGTTACTGGAAGTACTACATTATTTGCCATTATAAAAAAATCTTCATCAAAAAGCTTAAAATAATACTGACAATGGTAAAAAAGTCTCAGTCAAGATTCCATCTTGCAACTCATTCATACTTTAGCCACAAAATACATTTATCATTTAATACTGCACCTTGAAAGCGAATCTTTACCTTTACAGTAAAACCTACAGAAAGACATCTATCCAGAGGACTTCAGTACTTCCTACAGTTCTTCTAAGTTGACTCTCAAGAACGGGAAAATATCCCGAAGGGTTTGAAACACAACAAAACCAAAGACAAAACTGCACCCTCCCTTCTGCTCCCAAATATAACCCTCCAAACTGCTCACATGCAGGTTCTGTTCATGTTAACACACAGCTTTTAGGAAAACAGGCAAAGAGGGGTGAGTTAGGGAAAGAGTTTGTGTGACTCTCCCTAGCCAAGTCACCCTAGCTGCTATTGCAGGAGTCCTGCCACCTCCTGGCACCACAACTCCAGAGTTGACTTTTTTCCTCTTGAGCCATTAGAATACAATAAAATATATAAAAGCTCATTAAAACACCTATAGATAACGTAGGTAGGAGAAAAAAAAATGGTCATTTTTGTTTTTTTAACAACTGATGTTATTGGTTCTCCTCATCATTGCAGACATTTCATTTCTAAGCTGCTACATTGCTCAAAAGTGTATTTACTTAAATTTGACATAGAATTGCTCATCACTCCTAAAAGATCATCTGGATAAGGAGTGGACAGTAGCTGAAGCAAGCCTCTTGTAACATCTGCTTGGGGTTTTCAACAAGTTTAGAGCTGAGGAAAAGGCAGAACTAGCACATTTGAAGGATGACTACTCCTGGTCCACAAGGGAGTCCCATTCTAGGTTGAACTGTATCCAGCATACTAAAATCCATTCTGGTTGCCTATCAGTGTACCAGACACATTTCAAATTCAACTTCTTCTATCCTTTCAACCATTAACACACTCATTCACACTTTAATCTCTGTGCAAACCTTTCTCTGCTTATCTCAGTGAGAACACATTGAAGAGTACCAACTATTCCAGTGGATACACCAGTCCCTCAATGCACTACAAATAAAATGACATGAGTATGTACATAAAGCTAAGTATTTCACATGGGAATGATGAGCCTTCACCATATTTCATAATATATTTTGCATTTAAAGAAATTTGCTTCTCAGAAGCAATTCAAACCATCTAATAGTATTTTTTTTTTAAATTTTTATTTTTTTGCACAGTTCTCCTACGTATTCCAGTCGAGGCCTACATTATAGACCTTACACAGACAGGAAGCAGCTTTAAAGTGTATGGTATGGCCACAGTCCTATAGTAATGCTCACAGTCAAGTTGTCGCGCTGTCATCCCTTCATGACACGACTTGCAGGTGGAACACAGGTCTGGTCTGCAGCGTGCAAGTCTCAGTTTTGGGAAATGTCTGTGTTGCTGAGGGGGGGAGCGCATGGCTGTTCCTCTTCATTAGTCACCTGGACTTTACTTCCTTGCTCTCAGGACTCTGCTGACTGAAAGAGTCTCGTATCTTAACAACTTCTGATGCACACAAGTGTCCAAAAGACTTGGTGTACCAGTCTGGCATGTGGCCCCTGTTGTGTGGAAGAAAAAGTAATCATGAGGAAGGTGCCTGTGACTTTGTACATATTTTCTTAGTCACAATCAAATCTGTATCTAGCTGGTTAAATGCCTGACTAGGAAACCTCCTTGCTTACTGCGCAGCTCAACCCTACTAATATATAGATTTGCTCAAAAACAAGTTTGCCACAGTAAGGAAAAGTTAGGGCAAGTTTTGTGACAACCTGGTCCTCTTTACTAGCTTAATATTAAAATTGACATGTCCTTGCATCCAATATGACTGTCAGAGGAAAGGGTGGGGTTGCATACCAATAGTGATTGTGGAGCACATACTGGAGGCTTCCAATGCAACTAACTACCCCTGCTGCCAGATGTGCACTGAAGCCAACTTTCTGTGACATCTCAGAGACATGTGTGCTTGCCTTTGGGAAGGATGTACTACTGGCCAAGCTTAAGTCTGTTGAACCATCTAAGTTTTCCATTGACCACACTGAAACCATACAAAAAGAGTTACCACCTCCAAAGGACAAACTGAATTTCCTACCTTAAATCAATTCTGCACATGTAGGTAAGTTTTGATTTTCCTGACCCGCAGGGCTCAATCAGATACCTCGACAGGAGCACATTGACTCTAACACCTGCCACAGGAGCCCGGTCATGGTCCACTGAAGTTGCTAAAAGCACACAGGCCCCTTTGGGGAAGTTTGTCCTCCATGTTCTAAGAAAAAAGAAGAAAACCAAAAATCTTTTATTTGACAGACAGTAATTCAAACATCTAATAAGAATTCAAATTAGGCACAAATACGTATTTACCAATATATCTGATATTATGAAGAAATAAGCAAGGCTGCCATATCTGTAGGATATAAACATCATTGCATATGAATGTCTTACCTTAAGACTACGAAGTCCCTGGCTGGGTGAGGTGCCATGCTGTTCTGGACATACTGGTATATATCTGTCTGGCTATCCAAAGGCTCAATTACTTTTGACTCTATAAGATCTTCATCCCAAAGATGCTGTTCTTTAAGTAAACGATTTAAAACATCCTCTGGTGTAGCTGAGATTTCAATGGTAGTTTTCCATAATCGGAGAGGGGGACCTTCACACACCTGGGGAAAATTAGCAGAGTCCTTAATTTTCCTCTTCCTTACACTTTTTCAAGCTTATCTTTTTGAAACACTTCTCTTCATCTGCTAGTTCTGGGCTGTACAAGATCAGAGATGAGAAATCTCTTTCCTACTGCCTGCATAGTGACTCAGCTTGTTAAGGCTTTGCATATGTGAGTGAAGGCGTGTAAACTCAAAACAGTGAACATTCCTGGGCTGGATAAACAGAAGAACACAAATCAGTGTGTGTTGGCAAACTACTGCTGAAAGACTGAACACTGCTGTGTTTTTATGTGGTGTGCAATGCATCAAAAGATCAAGGTTTTTTTCTAATATCTATCTGCAAAGTAAAGATGTTTACTGAACCTTCTGTAATATCCTGCGTCACAAGCAAGGTAAAAGCCAGAGCTGTGGTGTGAGTGACAGCATGCATACCTTCTTGTATGCCAGCTCTGCTTGCTCTGATGTGGAGCAGCTGACCCAGCCTTTAAACTTCTCCTTCATCTCCTTGAGCAAGTCATCCACGCAGTCCTGGAGGTAGCAGTGGTAGTCGGAGGGCTCGGTGTTGCTGCTGCTGCCCCGGAGCTCCTCCAGGCTGAGGGGACGCAGGTCCTGCTCCGTGTACGAGTTCCGACCCCTGCTCATTTCTTCGGGTATCTGAGGGATGACAAGAGTGAAATCATCCCCTTGCGGCTCTTTCCCCAGATTACTGCATTAGTCTAGCAGCTCAACAGCCACAGGGACATGTGCATGTTAGTTTTTTAAGTGATAAGATGTGCATGTGTCAGATTAAGCACTCAATATGAAGAAATGCCAAAATTAAATTTGTGACTTTAATTCAAATTAGTCTCTCTTTTATGGGGTATCTTGTTTTGTGGAGTATCCCTCTTTACTACACAACTAGATTAATTCCCATAGCTCAGTTTATCCTGCAAACTGAAGGAAGAAGGGAACGTTGTCAGCTGCAAGAAAAGAGACAGGCACGTCTTCAGTAGAGGGCTCTGAAAAGATTTGATGACAGTGAGGAAAACCAGGACTCGACTTGTCTGGTTCTCCATTGCAGGCCCTCGAGGGAGCATGCTTTAGTTCCTACAGATCCTTCAACCTATGGTATGACAGTGTTACGTTACAGGATGCTTTTGTGGCCTGTCTTGCTATCTCTTGGGAATTTAAGTATAAAATGAGCACCGAAATTCCTGGAAATAGCTTCTTGCTTTGTAATTAGAGCTGAGGTTCACAGACCTTCATGGCTGCACAATAAAAATTTGAAAATGCAGAATTCCAAATGCAGCTTGGATGCAACAAAAATGTGCCAAACCCCACAGCTGCCTCCTGACTTGAGAGAAACTCTCCTCTCTTCTGGTACCACTTCTAATTCATGTATGCACATAGATCAGGATGCAAAGGTTTTTAAAAAGCTATTTATCATGTGTTAAACGTCATTCAAATAAAGAGACATTCGGAGCTTTTCATTATACAGCAGATCTAAGACATCTTAATCAATATTCCACCCATCCGTTTTGTAAACAGGTGTTTTACCTGAAAGAGTTTCTTGCATTCAGCAATCATATGAGCTAGCCCTTGGGTTGCAGCCAGATTTTCATTTAGGTCCTTTTGATCAGGTTTGCCCAGGCTTGGTTTCCTTTGCATCACCCTTCACAGGGGAAAAGAGCACACACATACACAAATCCAGTTATTTGTTGCAGAGCAAGAGACATGCTTGGGAAGAAAACAGTAGGATTCCCAAATTTGCTGGTGATTTAGAGCAGTGCTGCCTGGTACCAAATATTGGCACGGTGTTGCCAACTTCTCTTGCTACTCTTCCTAAGCCTTTTCTTTGGAAACCCCTCCCTCCACCCACATTTTTTTTTTCCTTATGAGCTTGTTTATATTTTAACAGATCTCCAACGAAAGTTAAGATCTCATAATTGTTCTACAGCCAGTGCTCTCTGAGGTGACCACAGCTGGCAGGATCAATCCCAGACCATGCCTGTTGCACATTGCTGCCAGCTGTGCTATGGGACCAGCAGCAGTGAGCCCTGCTCCCAAAAACCTACCTTGGGGAAGAATTCTCTCTTTTGAGAGTGTTCAAGTGGAAGAGGGAAGGTGCTAAGCAGACGGCCAGGTTTGTTGGTGTCATCTGGTTTTCCTTCACTGCAGCTGTGACATCACTCAGGAAATAGAGAAGAATCTGGAGGACCTCCCTGTTCTCATCAGGTAAAAGCATAATGGCAGCCTTGATAGCCTGGAGACGCTGATCCTTTGGCACATCTGCATAATATTAGTAATTCTCTCATCAGCCCATTGATTTTCCACACACACAGCATGAATACATCCCAAAGCAAACTCCAGCTTCAAATATTTGACTCGAGTTTGAAGAGATTTCCTTCAGGATGCATACCATTTGTAGGAAACATGAAGGAATTTTTTTTAACCCATTAGTTTAACTACCCTCAGCTATTTCCTGCCTCACAAGAAACGCAAGCAAGAAGCTGTGCCTAGGCCAGAGTTAATTTTAGATTTAGCTTCAACAGCTACATGCTCCCGCAGATGCACTAAAAGGACAGAAGCCTGGATTCAGGCAGGGAACAAGCAAACACAGGCCAGCCAATTTAGAAGTACCTTGGCTTGCAAAGAAATTTAAAACATGAATACAGTTTAGAACAGGTAAATTAATTAAATAAATTAGCCAGCAAACCTTTCAAACAGTGATGTCATAAGACATCCAGAAAGCGCTGTACCGGACAGAGAGGGTTACTTTATTGAGCAGATCATTCAAAGTCATGCAGTGGAAAAAGAAAGTCAACGCTGTGAAGCCCCATACCATTAAACAGCTCCTTGGTTACGAACAACAAACAGCCATTGGAAAAATCTGATGTGTCTTTATATAAAGCTTACCCCTCCAAACTTGAAAGGAAAAAAAAAATGAAATAACCCAGACCAGATCTGCTTCTTATAAAGGGATTTCCAATAAGCCATCTCTGAAGACAACATCAGAGTCTGAGTCCTGGAGCATTTATACCATCATTAGCAGCCTACCTTCCTCACTGCGTGTCTCATAATACACATTGTTCTACCCAGATATTTCACTGGTATTTGCTTTGGGCTTCAGCAACTTTGTAAAGCTAGCAGGTGAGTTTAGAAAGCAGTTTTAAGCGAAAATCCACTGTTTTCCAGGCTCTCCTCTCACTCAGCTCAAAGCACATTTAAGCCATGTTCATTCCAGTGTGCAGCCTGGTGCATAGCACCAAAGCAAAGGGAAATTTTGCCCTTTGCAGGGAATCAAAATTTACAGCTGTCTGGAGGCCCTTTGCTTTACACAGAGATAATACTTCCCTACCACCTCGGGGAACTCCTCAGACCTACCGCCTGCAAAAGGAAAGGAACAGAAACTCCTGTAATGCTCTGAGAAACTTTTTTTTTTGGCTCTAAACCCACAGAGCTGCTGTTTAATATGCATGGAGGTGAAGAGTTTGATTAATTTTCTCCATAAACCTGCTTGGGACTCCAAACACACACACAAAAAAATGCTTGCACTGAAAGTATGGTCTGTACGGTATTTTAAAACATCATCTCCACCTATGGAGCTCTGAAGGAAATTCCTGTAACTTTTATGTAACTAATTCTTTTCACAAGCAATGATAAACTCCATTTTTTTTTAATGTGATTTACTCTGAACACTTTATGGTACTTATCTGTAAAGTAGCTACAAGTCAGTAACAGAAAAGCTTACCACGTAGAGGTTGTTTTTGAACAGTTGAGATGAAGGATAGGTGAATGAATTATAAGAGAATAAAAAATTTTGGTAGCCTTGCCAATCCCCTCAAAAGCCCCAAACTCTGTTCATATAGTGTTTGATCTGCTCATCTACTTAGCCACATTAGATGTGGCTTATTTCCAAACCATAATATCAAGTATGCTCAAAGAAGAGAATAAAATTTAGAGCAAGTGATGAAGGATTTATATTTGTTCCTAAACTAGAGAGAAAGTTGAAACTAAAAGGACTTGTACTAGAATTTGTTATAAAACTACCACACAAAAAAAAAAAAAAAAAAAAAAAAAAAAAAAAAAAAAAAAAAAAAAAAATCATTCCTTAGAGGCAGCCTGAACTGTAACAGTTACTGGAGCAAGGCAAAAAAAAACATAAGAAACACATGAACACATGTAGCACCCAGAGCAGCAGTGTTACAAAGTTCCACCCTTGCTACAGAAATGACCATTTGTTATGGGCTGCAGAAAGTCAGTACTTACACTGGTATATCTGTAAGAAGGTCTCAGAGAGTTTGTTGGTCATGAGAGGCTCAGGGAGATCACGGAAGAATTGCTTTAACATGTCTGCTACATCATAGGCAGACTGGCCTTCGTAGTTGACACTGTCTGTGGAACTCTCATTCATTTGACGCAAAGCCTGAATTCTTGATTTGACTCCAGACTTCCTAAACAGTCCAACCTAAATATATATATAAAAGTAAATACATTTATAATGAATCTAGAAAACTTGAAATACAAGCATGCTCTTTAGTTTCTTAAGTACGCGCTCTAATTTTGTGGAAAGCTTTCCACACATTAATTACCTGTTTTTTCCTGGTTTGAGTCCACTTTTTTCAGTCAGACCCAGGAACAATAAAAACTGACATCAAGCTGGGCTTTGTGTGGTGCATGCATGTGGAATAAGAGAATAGCAAAACCCACCTGATCCAGACAGTGGTTGCGGAGGTACCGCATGGCTTGCTGAATGCTCTGGGGGAGAGGCTGCCCCGTGCGCTGCACGTTCACTTGCAGTGGTACTCCAAAGACATTTCGGTCTTTATAATCTGGCACCTTTATTCTTTTCATAAATTTTGGCACTGCCCTATTTAAGCAAAGGGAATGACACATTAAATTAAACCTTTGTTGATTATTTATCTTCTGTATTTCCAGTAATTTGGAAAGTAAGTGAAAATAAGTTAAATACTTTTAGTAACATGAACAATAATAGTATAAATTAGTTAATCCACTCTGGGCTGGAAAGGGTGTGAGGAAAGAAAACAAGAGTTTCTCTAAGAGAAAGGCTTGACATTTGGGGCAGTATGCTGTCTCTAAGTATTAATGTGGTGCTACTCCATCAATATTAGGAGGATGAAAGCTAGAGGGTAAAACTGCAGGGGCCAGATTGAATTGCAAAAGAGTCAAAATAAATCTTGCGGTCAGTGACCCCTTATAACACTGCTTCTTTAGGTTTCAGGAAAGATGGGCATTTGAACAATGAGCTTTTGTATGTCAACTACTTGTTCTGCAAAGTCCTCAAACTGGGTCCACCACCCACCAGTGTGCAGAACAGCAGGAAACTGATGTAATACATTTGAGTTTGTCAGCTAAAAACTTCAGCTCTATAAACAACCCCTTTGAGGGACCCCCCTCCTTGTCAGCCAGTGACTTTTGTTACCCCCACCTCCCACTCCAGTTTCACTGAGAGGCCTTTCCATCTGCTTATGACTCCAAGGAAAAAGTTACTAAACACAAAGGAATGATTTACCCCTGTGTCCCCCAGAGTATTGGTTTTATAAAGGGGAAAAAAAGGCACTAAAATGTGAAAATATTGAGGTCATTTTCCTAAAGAGGGAGGAAAGCTAATGTCCAGTGTAACAACAATATGTTTAGTATTTTTTCAGTAGCACTGAAAACAGGGAGACATTTAACATTTCAACATACAGTACAGCTATACAAATAGTGCATTGGATTTACAGCTAACTAATCTGTTACACAGTAAAATAGAACCAATTTGTATTGCCATATAGTTAAGTTTAGGGCATTATTGATACATGTATGAATAATACTTGCTTTGTCAAAAAACATGCCAATGGAATGTGAAAAAACACATTGCGATCTCCACTGAGAATCTGAAGCATGCAGGGATAACTGGTCAATACTTATTTCTGTCTTTCAGAACAAACAACTTCTGTATTTAGAAAGACTGACATAATAACAGCCTTTGAACAGGAGGTACTTTGATGCCGAAGCTAAATACTCTCTATGACTCCTGGGGAAGGGAGGAGGCTGGCCTGTGGTAGGGACAAGAAAAATTTTATTTGCGTCCTTTGTATCCTGAAGGTTACATAGGCTGTACTGCAGATACAATGGTAAAGGAACTTTCCATTTCGTTCTTCTGACAAAAAATATTCAACTGGGTTACAAACACCTGGCTACAGCAGAAACTGCTGCCTACAAAAAACTCCATGGTTCTCCCAACCTCTCTTCTCTCCATCTCCTTTGCAAGCTAACTGATTTATAGTGCCTTAAAAAGGGAAAACAAAATTTTGGCTAGTGAGATACTAGAATGAAGAGAAATTTACATTATTTCATTACATAATTATGTAAAGGAAATAATGCAAATATTTAGGAATAACTGAAGAAAAATGAGCCTATTAAGATTGACTACAATTTGTGCAGCTAACTGCTTGCTAACTGCCTCAATAGACAACAAGTGGTCCTTCTTTTGCTATAGATACTGAACATCTTCCCCTTCAGAAACCTGGTCTGTACTTCATTGCTTTGGTTCCCTCACATGTGCCCATAAACACATCTCTGAAGCCTAATAGGATTATGCTTACGTAAAGGGTTAGTGATTTTAGCCCTGTCTTAGGAAACCACAAATCACTGTCAGCACAGGCTGGAGGAAGAAGTGCAAATATGGAAAAAGAGGGATTGGATGGATGCATTGCATCTTCCCAAACATTGCCTGAGACAAGCACAATTGCCATGCTCGCATAGTTGGGCTCTCTATACACAGCGCTGTGCTGCTGTGTCCTTACCAGCTGAAACCGTGCTTGTTGGAAGGTGTGTACTTCTCCAGGAGAGCAGTCAGCTTCAGGAGAGAGTACTTCTGCAGCAGGTTCATCTGTGCCACGGACTGGCAGTTGATCTGCAGCGATGCCGAGCTGAGGCTGGGCCGGTGGGAACTCTGGAAGCTGTGCCACCTTAGCTTGTGCCTGTGGAGAAGATGGGAGACAGAGAAAGGGCAGATTACTGAAATGTCTCTGCAAGACACGTGCAGGAATTACTGCGAATGTACTGCTGAGATCCTTGCCCTTGGCGCTGCATTCTTCTGAGATTTCACAGGCATCAGCCAGCAGCATCTCTGCCTCACCTGCTGTGATGCAGCATGGGTAGGTGCTTCACATAGGAATGTGCACTCTGAGCTGACCCACAGCTCAGTGCTAGCTACACAACCTTGCCCTATCAGATATCCTCCAAGAGCTCCAGTGCCCTTCTCCCAAAGTCCTTTCAGTATTATGGCAGTGGGAATCAAAAAGCTCTATTAAGAAAAAATGTATGCATTTTCAAGACATATCAAATAGGAACTCTGCACTTCTAAAAGACCCATTAAGTTTATACAAGCAGCTGTAGATGACTAAATGATCTGCACCACTTTCAAAGGAAAACTGCAAACAAAGCTAGAAATAATTAAAATCCTTGCTCTACTCACAATACAAAATATAGTTATGGTAAAACTCCCAGCAAAATCTGGAGGCCACTGGAACTCCCCAAGTCTCCCACTGTTAGAAACAGCCTGCTACTGAAAAATGCAATTTTTTCGAAAGGCTATTACTACACACTGACACAAACCAGAACATACTACTTCTTGGTTCTCCTAGCCAACTTAAAAAGTGATTAATCCTACTCGATGGCACTCCCCTCTCATGCACCATTTCAGTTTGAAGAATTATTGTGCCCCAAAACTGCATTAACTTTGCTTTTTCAACGACAACTCAGGCTGAACACACAAACATACAGCTATGAATTGTAGGAACCACAAAGTCTTGCCTAAATACTTCTCTTGCCCATAATGGTTTTGGAAAGCTATGGAACAGCACGTGTGCTTGAATGGCCACAGCTTCTACTGCACCTTAACTAAGTATGGTGCAGCTACTATAGAGCTGCTTGGGCTGGAGGGGGCATCTCCATGCCACCTCAAATCCTAACGCTCGTGATCTCACCTGCTGGAACGTGTCAGCGATGCACCAACTCCAGAGTCTCTCCTGTCCTGCATCCCCGTGGGCTCTTCCGTTTCATTCAGCGAATTCCCTGTACTGTCGAGGTCACTTGGTGTTCTTCGATCGTTATCCACATCAAGGTGAATCTGCTTTGGAGAAGAAGGACATGGGGAGATGGAGTCGAGAGCTGAGTCAGAGTCCCCTTCATCTGAGAACTTCTCTGACCACTGGTTCACTATCCTCTGCATCCCTTTGACATGGTACAGGATGTCGTCTAGTTCTGGGAATATGTCTTCATTTTCGAGATCGGCCAGGTCACTTGTACTGGAATACAGGATTGAGCCTGGCACATTGTCATAAATACTCAGGCGGCTGCTCATTGAACTGGAGGAGTTGCGCCTTTTTCCCATGCCAAGCTCTTTGGAGCTGTCGCCACTGTTCTCCCTCTGGAGGGTGAGGTGGCCATGTCCATGGAAACTCCCTGTCCTCCAGTTCACAGAGGTGTTACTTTCTGTAGGGGAGAAGTTGCCATTGGAGAGTGCTTTGGGAAAAGTGCCAGGCTTATGATCCTCAGGGATAAAAAACACTGTGTCCTCTGCAAAACTGCCCCGGTTCTTGAAGTTCTGCTCCATCACATCACTGAACGTTGACTGATTGAAGGGGTCAAAGCCTTCCAGGTACATGCCCACCCTTTTATTGTAGGCACTGAGGCTGCGTGTTCGTGTGACAGGACTGGGTGTGCTGACAGCACTGCTTGTCTCAGACTGACTACTGCTGCTGCTGGTCTGGGTGGAATTGGAGACGCTCCTCTTTCGTACCATAGGGAAGTTGATGTGATTGCCATTGAGGGTGGAAATCTCCACACAGTTGAGTTGTTTCAGTTTATCTTCATCCATGCCCTCCTGCAGGATTGGCCCGCTAATAATCAGGCCAAGTTTTGAAGGAGCTTTGCTCTTGCCATGGTGAGAACTCTTGATTTTAAGACTCTCCATTCTCTTGAGCAGGCTCTTTGTTTTGGACTTGGCGTTCTTCTCGTTGGCTTTTGTGTTGAAGCTGAAGCTATTCAGTTCCCTGGGAGAGGGCAGGCTGCTGAATGAGTCATCGTTGGCTACAAAATTGCTCGACGAACAAACGCTCACTACAGAGTTTGTCCTGGTGGTAGATGCCTCGCTCTGCAGGGTTGGTTGGTGGCTGCTGGTGCTGCTGATGCTCAGAATAGAAGCCACCTCCTGGCGTTCGCTGAGGTCTGTGAGCACACTCTCTCGGCTTGCTGCGTTCGTCAGGTGAGGAGCTTCTGGGGATGGGATACTCAAGTCTGGTTTTGGAGGGAAGACATCAAACTCTTCAAGCCGTGACCACCTCTTGCTGTCCCTCTGAAAAGTCCATTTGCCACTTATTGCACACGGTTCATCTTCATCTGAATCTTCACTCTGCAAAGAAGAACTCTGAATGTATTGCTTGCAAACTGCTCAAACAGCAAAGGCAACTGCATTTAAATACAATGTCCACTAGACTGCTTTAAGCACGACCTTGTTCTCACTGAATTTAAAGTGAAAACAGTCATTTACTTCAGGGAGAGGAAGATTAGGCCATAAAGTCTGTCACGGGAAAAGATAACATGGTACAGGCAATATATTTTAACTGGTTTTAAATACAAAAGATATACCGTTCATAAAAAGAAACAAACAATACAATCTACTTCGAATTGTTCTATTTTAAAAACCCTAGTATCCACAGACTTTTAATTAATTGGTCACAGTGGATAGCCCTCACATCAATGGAAATTCCTGGCATGCATAACATTTTAAACTGGAGTCAGTCAGGGGTTGGGGTCCCTCTGGACTCTATCCAAAGCTACACTTTGTTGATAGTGGCTATATGTTTATACTCCTCTTTGCAATTACGAGATGTTTCTCATACATTCTGAATTTTAGTGGCTTAATTCCTTACCCATTTGGGAACTCTAAACAGCCTCCTCACTGTGACTAATGAGACAGCAAAAGAAGCTCTTGCATTGCTAGAGTGTGATGGCTCCAGGCTCTTACCTGGTCCACTCTTCCTCCCACAGGCCAGCAGCTAACATTTTAAGAATGTTCTGTGAATTTTCTACTTCAGTCTAGCTTCAGGCAAAGTTTAACACTCGTAGATAGTGAGCAGCAAGAGCTCACTGACAGTGTAGCACGTAGAGTAAATTGTAAATAACATGTTTGATGTATGAGTAATGCTTAGAGTACAATTACACATACATCAATTACGCCTACAATCTTTTCATCTAAATACTAAAAGGGAACAATCCCCATATATTTGGTCTTCTAAATTTATGTAAAATTTCACATTATAATATATGGAGGAATAAAACCAATGAAGATATTTTAATATGACACCACAAAACCACAAAATAATCTTTGGTGTTTAGAGTAAGAAACACTAACTGCCACCCAGCTCCATGAATTTCACTTCATTTGTTTAATTTGCTTTACCTTAAAAACAAACACATATGCATGCCCCTAACCGTGGCAAGAATACAAACATTTATTCTTTGAAAAACAAGTAAATTATTCATATTTCAAGTACTTTATGTATGCATACTTCAGATCCTGATCATCTCCTAGTTTTTATTTTTTCTTTTTATAAGACATTTCATCAGCTCAGGGAAATAAGTGAAATACTGTATTTATTTCTTGTGACCAAATACACGAGACATAGAGTAAGCATCGTTTTCTTTGTCTCCCAACTACTGCAAGCTACTTTTGTCCATGACTCAGATATAAACCTAAGAATTCTGGCTTGCTTATTAAAGTTTTTAGCAGGAAAACAGTAATCTGAAACTGCTAGTGGATAATAATGATGATTTAGGGGTGAATGAGACTGACTGGGGAAAAAAAAGGAGCAGTAAAGTGATTTTAATTTGCAAAAAGTCAGTGGAAACATAAAGAAAACATCTTTCTATCAGTAGAATTTTCCCCTACTGTTAAAAAGCTTTAAAAGCTAAGTATTGATTTTATTGACATCAAAAATGAAAGGGAATAGGCTCCAAGTCCATCTGCCAGAATATGGGTGGTAAATGAAATTCAGGAAGGACTGAAACAAAAGGTAACATCCAGACTCTGGAAGATCTGAGGTTTAGACCTGAAGCCAGGTCTGGTCAGACCTCTAATATCAACACTGATCATTCCACTGTTAACAAGGTTCAGGAAAAAGGATGAGAAAACTTCTGGTGGTCATAAATGGCAATCCAGCTGTCTACCCCTACTTTTAAGGAGTTCCTACACATGCTGCCTCAGAGTGTTATCTTCTGGAGCTTGGATGCTTCTTCCAACATACCTCAATCAGATAGGGAAAGAGGGGATTAATTCCTGGTAAACAACCTCAGAGCATTTGTATGCATTCTTGTTAGGGGTAGGGCAGCATTGTATCGCCTTAACTCAGTCATCTTTATCTGCAGTTGTCATATCCCAGGGGACGGTATCAATTACTGATCCCTCCTAGGACACACACATAGTTTTAAGACAGCTATTGAGTGGTACCTTATTAGCAAGTCTGTACTACCTTACTGAAATTATAGTAGATGCTCTCTTATTTCTCACCCTGCTCCACAGGAATCCTGAAGATTCAGGAAACACTTTTAATTCCTGTTGAGCTCTCTGAAAACACATAAACTTTCTGAAAACGTAGCTGTTCTATTCTGAAAATATATTGGAAAGGAAGCAATGTGCCTAATCCTTTCCTTTGCAGGCCAAGTACAGCCTAAGTGATCCTGTCTACATCATAATAAAATAATACAACTCTAACGTGGTGGCAGAGAACCAAAACTGAAGATGACATCAAAGATGGTGGTCTAACATTAAGGTCAGCTCACTGTGGCCATCAAGCCTACTCTAAAAAATCCTGCCTGAGTGCAGGCAATAGGCTACAACACCAATAACCTCACTGGCAGAGAAGTCCAGGGCCTTTCATACTGGAAGCAGCATCCCAGGGAAAAGTTTGCTAGACAACCTTTACCCACTGCCAAGCCTTGCACTTTTCACTCAGTGAGAACACAAAAAGAAATGGAAGCAGATTTTTTACTTTTTTACTGTGTCCTTGCCAGGTTCTACTCAGGTGTAATCCTAAACAATCTGCTAGATAGGGTTTGTTTTTTTTTTTTCAGTTTTATTAACACATAACACTGTAACAGAAGAATTAAATGAACTTACCCTTTTCCTGTGGGGACTAATTTCTAGCTTCATCACTGCACATTTGTTTAAAGTATTTAAGCGCCTGGAAAGAGCAAAGGAAACCATATTAAGAGACTACTCCAGTGTTTTGACATAGGCTATTCCAGTTCAAAGCTTTTGTGAAGGCTGTCCCCAAACTGCTCTGCATACAAATAGCCACAAGCAGAGTTCCAATTAGAGCCCTAATTTACTTAACTATTAACCCATTGCATTTGGCTGTACTCTAACTTCAGAGGGAGCGATAGAGGACTACTTGTCACAATTACCTGAACCAAAGCAAGGAGAAGTTAATGGAAACTTGGACTAAATTGAGAAGTACATCACATCCTACAAATTGTAATAATTACATTTGCTCTAAATAGTAAACATCCGAACCCTGAAATACTCAACTTTGACAGACTAAAAATAACAGAAAAGTCTTCCAATTTGACACTGTAAACATGTGACTATATTAAAACTACTTTCAAGTTGTACTTTATAAGCTGAAACTTCCCAGAGAAAAACTTATTTTCCACTTACTAGATGCCTATTTTGTTTTTGAACAATGATTATTTTTGATACAGTCCTGGGACAAGACCACTCATGAGTTTAAAAAAAAAACAAAAACAAAAAACAAGCAGAACCCAATTTCTGCTTCCTAAACTGAAAGCTTCTTTCATATATATTTTTTTTCTAAAGGACTAAAATTTAAACAAAAATAAATTTCTGCAGCAGCAACAGCTAACCAGCCTGTTGGTGAAATGTGACAGCAGTCTGGATACATATCTTGAAGTACTGTATGAATACATATGAGCATTCCTCTATTCCTCAGTGGGATGACCCAATCATCTGGTAGGTATCCCTAAAAAAACCAAAAAACTATCTTTCTTCTCCTTTCTTCCCCAGTCACTCAGTGTGCAGGGTGGAGCACAAGCAACTTAAAACACAGCAAAAGTCGACGCTGTTCGTGACAGAGCTCCAAGGCAGGTTAGGCTCAGCTAAGTGCAGGCTGCCATGGTTCTCCTGCCCTTCTCCATGTCCTTGCCTTCCCAGGAACTGCTCCAAGGACATGGTTCAACCAAAATCTGTACTGGTAAAATGTGGTTAGAGAACTGCCAGTGCTATGGCAAGGCAAAAGGAAGAAACAGGTTGAGCATGATGCAGAAGGCAGAAAAACTGAAGCAGCAGCTGCATGGAAGTGATAGTTTAGTCCTGTGTCAGTACTTCCGCTCATGAGACTGTACTGTGGGTTGGATGAAAAGACTAAATGAGCTGAAAACCAATCTTTCAATATTTCTTGGAGTTGAATTTCCCTTGGGTCAGTACCCTGAGCTGTGTGAAGAGTTCTGTGTGCAGGGAGGAGGCACAAGGAGAAGGGCCGCCCCTTTCCTTCAACTGGACCACAGCCCAAATTCAACAGAAGCAAATCTGAGCTTTAAAAAGCCTAATTCATTCCAAAGGAAGTTATGTAATTTTAACATAAAAATTCATTTGAGCGAAGTGCAAAGAAGAGCTTGTATCTGCAGTTTTGAAAAACTAAAAAGGAAAAGAAATGCTGACATGCCCTATTGCTTCAAATGAATTTTCTCATATTCACGAGACTTGTACTTGAATGTAGAAAATGTGTGCACAGGAAGAATTAGTAGTTTCTTCTCTTCTCCCTTGCCTTTTATGCACAGGATTGGCTGCAGATGGTATTTACACAGGGCTTGATCCTGAAGCCATCAAAGAAAATGGGAAAGCTGCTACTGATGCTTTTGCTGCAAGTCATGAAGTAAAAAAAAAAAAGGCAGTTTGATCTATAATTAGACCTAGCCACAACACAGCAGAGAAGAAGAGAAACAGGAAGAATTGCCATGGGTCAAACAGTAGGGCAGTGGCAGGTTAGAAAAGTTATCCAGATCTCTCTTTTTCATCCAGATTTCACCTTTGCTCTGAATTTAGAAGGTAAAAGGCTCAGTCCTGCTGGCTGCAGCTGGTGGGTACATGCACAAGTCCAGTGAATTCAGAGGAATTATATTATGCGGGTGAAGGGTGAATGTCCCATCTACATGCTACACATGAAACTGTTTGGTTTTTTTCAAGAGGCCACACAAGCATCAGAAAGGTTCCTCCCTCTCTGCTATAAACACATTCTCCTCTCCAAGCCCTGGACTTCAAGACCAGGAAATATTAAACTAGTTTCAGTCCTATATTGTGTAATAATTTACGAATTTCACAGTGTTGCAACCTTTGACTTATGCAGAGAGAAGTTACCACTGAATCCCTGGATCAGGCTTTATCTAGCTCCAGCCTGTGTGACCATGAATAAAGACAATCTCTGATTTCACAAAGATTAGATCCCCAGACTTCTCTCCAACTCAACTAAAACCCCTGAAAGAGGTGGAAAAGGGTAGAGCAAAGACCTTTATTTTCACAGAGGGTATTTTTTAAAAAAATCTCCTGGCACACACCTCATAAAAATTAGTACAAAGGCAAGATAAGGTAACCCCCAATTAGTGAGGTTAAATTCAATAGCAGTGAGCCAAATAAAGTCTCTGTTACATATTTCACATGAATGCATCTCAAGACAAATTTTCCTTTTAAAATCAAAATGTTCTGCAGCAATTGCATCAGGTCGGCAACTTCCATTACATACATCACACATCCTGCTTCAGCTTCTCCTCAAATTCAGGAGTGCCAAGGTCCTTGAACTACACACCACTGAAAATACAGAACAATATGCAAAACTGCCTTCCCAACACAGTAGTGCATCTTAAAATCTAAGGTTACAGTTTGGTTTGTCAGGATGAGATTTACCTACACAACTGTCACTAACCTTCACATATGCTTCACAATACTTTTTTTAAGCCTATAAGCACATATTCATTTTCTACAGATCCTCTCATCGAATCGATGCTAGTTAATAAACCACAATTTTCTCTTCTGGGTCTGGACCTTCTCCTTTGTTAACTCCACTCCCAGGTTTAAGTTCACTTATCATCTCCTTACTGACAGTCAGCAGACCTGCCTCATTCTTTAGGTCTGTCTTACTCTGCCCAAACCTGTCCCAGTGACACCTTCCTGAAGACAAGATGGGAGATGGAGGGACGGGGCAGGGTTGCTGCAGACAGCAGTTACAGCCACTTTCACCGCCTGGCTGTCTCAGTCCCGATCTCGACTATGCCTCCTACCCTGGCCACTCTCTGGATGACAAGATAATATTCTTTCTATCATTTAGAGAAATGTCTTTGTGTCAGCCCTCTCTATACATCTTCACATACAGATGTTATCTTACTCCCATGGAGCATTCTATCTCCAAGACGTCACTTTCCTTCACTCTCCATGGACTCCTACTTCGGCTGTCATTCTCCTTCACCCCAGCTCTGCAAACTCCTTCCTCCTGAGGGTGACCAAGAGAGCAGGACCTGCCTCTCTATCCTAGGCCCCAAATCAGCCCACATCAGCCCTGAGCGGCCATAACGCAGCCTGAACCTGCTGCACCCAAAACATGAGGTACTGGAGCTTCTCTCAGAAAAGAGCAAATGATGCATTTTTGTTAGTCTTCTCCAAAATGGCCAAACTAGTTTAGCCTCAACTTCTTTTAAGAGAGGCAGCCTGAACAAGACATTCACTATGAAAAACTGTAGTGTGAACAGCTAACTTCTAAATTAAAATGTGGATTTACAATGTGAAGTCTTTTTTAAACTAGGTATTAGTCAGTTCTATGTTGGGTATAACACCAGGTAATTAATTTTGTTCTCATTAACAGAAGTTCTCACCCCATGCAACCAAATAAAGTAGTAGGAATGCAGACTTACGCATTTTGAAATACAATTTTGAATTTGAGGAACTGTGTGGTCTAACTTTAAAGTTTAAAATATTTTCTTGATGGACTGAAATTTATAATTCTGCTTATAGAGCAAAGTCCAGCTTCATTATACACATAACTAACTGTCATACAAGGACCTTCTTGTCTCAGTGGACAGCCTCTAATTTGGCTCCTGGGGTTCGTCTGCATGTTCTTCTGCAAAGGAGGTCAGCTCTCCACAGACCAAATTATACAAACAGTGAATACACTACAACCAGTTTCTTGGATGAGAAATCCTGATGATAAAAGATTTAAGAAACCTCTTGCATATATGGTATAACAGATTCCACGACATGCATAAGGAGATTTAAAAGGATTTCCATCATGGCTTGCTATGTATTTTGTACTTCGCAACAACCTCTAGGAAAAGTATGATTCAGTACTTAGTTTCATCAGCACATGATGCATCCAGTTATCCTCTGGAGATGAATTCCCAGTTATTAATCTACACAAAGTTTTATGAAACCAAGGCCAGCACTGGTTTGCACAGTCACTAAAGAAAGCATCCAAGAAAATTAAAATACTGTCATCACTCTTACATTTTTAACCCTACATTTCATGCTAAGATCACTAAAAGACATTTCTTAACCATCTTACTGAATGCCATATGCTATCTATAGTTCAAGTCCCAACCCACTTTTCACTTGAAAGTGTTCCTTAAAAAACATAATGGGGTGGGTTAAAGTTAACTTAATTTTCCTGCTTACATTAATAAGATTATTAAATAATAATTAACAAAACTGTTCAGATGTAAGCTATCATTTAAAATGCTTCAAACTTAAAAAAGAAATCCCTGTCACCGTGATTTCTACAGTGTTTTAAAAACAATTCTTTCACATACAGTTATCAGAACAAGGTAATTAGAACTTCTGGGTAACACTGTTTACACAGAAAAGCAGATTCTCAGCACAGAGCTCTTACCATTTTGTTAACATCCACTGTGTACAATGTTCACTTAGCCCTGTGCTGAAAGTGCAAATAACTCTTAAAGTATTCTGATTTTCAGTCAAGAAACAGCGATAGACTTACAGTTACGAAACTGTTCAAAACCTTTACTGAGTAAACCCCTTTACTGTTTACACACTGACCATGGCATGAGTCAAAATAAACTCAGGCTGGAGGCAGAAAGGCAGCATTCCAAACTATGTGCTTCTCCAGAGTTTTTAATGAGCTTTGCAAAATTAAACACGGAGGTGCGGAAAAAAAATTCTAAAGGTGGAAATGTTGTGATAATGCACCGCTTTTGTCTAACACACATGGTAAAAGGCCCAATTCAGACATCTGACATGGTTAACTGAATTGCATCAATTTTATTTTGAGATGGGATCTGGATGTTTCTGGAGATACTTCAGTGTCAGTTTTAAAGTTATTTTGTAAAAGGTAACTCTGATGTATAAGCCACAGGCTTCAGAATGATAGAGTTCAACCTTTAAAATCTTTGTCTCATAGAGATATGGAGTGCACATTGCTATTTTCATCAGTGAGAAACAGTCTGCTACCTTTTTTCCCCTGTATAATTGATTAATCCCAGGTTAAAATGTATTCTTGGAGGAGAGCACCAAAAGCAAAATAAGCTGGCCTGACTGTATCTTGCTTTCCTGGCGAGGGAAGACCATACTTCTGGGAATCAGCATTTATTTGCATTGCTGTACCTTTTGTTCAATGACTTCACAAGTCCCAGAGCACACAAATAAGCAGACCAACGCATCATATTTAAATACGAATGGAATAGGTGTTCTGCACTTGAGTAAAGCACATCTTGCATAAATTTAACATTAATGAGATTTTCCCCCTCCTAATGACTGGACAGCAGATTTGTTTTCGTAGTTTGAAAATCCTGTAAGTATTTCTGAAGAACTTTAAATTCCAGTCTCTCTCTTTCCCTTCCAAGTATGGCAGTGATGGCACAAGAACACTATAAACTTAAAGTTGTTCTTAAAAGGGTTTTGTAATTCATTACAATTACTGACATTTAGAGTTGCAGACACCATGCATGCAGTATCCAAAAGCATTCATTTTGCAGGCAGTTTGGAAAGCTGCCATACTGAAGAACAGAGCCATAAAACTGCACTTATTTTTAGGTAAGAGGAGATAGGAGAAGCTAAAACTTTTTTCCTTTTGCCATTTAAGATTGTGGACTTGCACTAGAGGAGGAAACTGATAGATGGATTCATGTTAGATGATGTCAGATAGGGCCATTGTGATTTCTTTTATGACCAAAGTGGTAATGCTGAGGCTGTAGTTCTGTAAAGAACATCCTGCCACACACCAGCAAGTCCTGCTCCCTCTTTTTCTCCGCCTATCCCTTCTCCTGCTTCTGCAGCTGGCTGTGGGGTCCTGCCCCATTCTTCACACCTACTGTGAACTTCATTACAGTTTTCCACTGATTTAATTTACTAACCCAGAAAAGGACTATCAAAACCCTTTTTGTGGGGTGAGCCAGTTGAACTGGTTTGCGGAAGGAGCCCATAAACAACAATTTTGTGAATGTGTGAATGTGAGCATGTGGCTGAGGGCAGACCCGTCTTTGGAGCAGTGATAAATTATTAGATCCCCTTACTTATCTCTTTCAGCCATACCCACGTTACACAGGGCGATGCACTGAGGCCAGCATGAGGGTTTGTATATAGAGCACTTTGTTTATACACACAGCATTTTGTTTGCATACACAGCTGTCCACCAAGGTAAGAAAGGAGTGTGATGGAGTGCACCACCATTACTTTGCTGATACTGCTTCCAAAACCCAGGGAATTGGTGCTGCAGTTGTACGTGCAGATGGCTATAGCCAGCACAGTTCTGCTTTCACATGCCTAACTAATTTGGGAATTAGGAAAGAAAGCAAACAAAGAAGAAGAATAAAAAAATATGCCTATGAAATCCCTTTCACAAAGATTCCCGCCACTCTCCTCCCAACTTTCTTTTAAATAAGATCCCCAAACATTACTTAGCTCAATAAAGTATTTCAATGAAATACTTTTGTGTGCTTTTTTTTGTTGTGCTTTTTCCAGGTAGTTTCAGGGTTTCCAGTTTTTTTCAGGGTTTTCTTTCAAAAAGCAGTGTGATTTTTATTCACCTACCTGCATAACGCCTCAATAGCATCTCTGTCCAGAAAGTCATGCTCTCGCTTGACTAGAGCAATGTCAATTGGGAAAAGGAGATCTGCAGGAAAAGAAATGGATGGAATCAAAGTGACGTTTATTCCCAGTGATGCGTTATTTCAAACAACCGGCTGCCTGCAGTTGAGCTCATCAAGATTTCAGTGACTGGTACTCAGGTAAACACGTGCTATCACCTCAAATGACAGAGGTGCTTCCTTTTTATCTACAAATTTTTGACATGCAGCCTTGATAACTGAAAGTTCATACACAGAATAGAGGAAAAATGATTAAAGCAGAGATGAAACAGTGGCAGACGGAAAAAGGCAAATGCAAGCTTCCCTATCAGACATCAGAAGTGTAAACAAATTCAGGCTAGCTTTATTTAAAATAAAAATGCAACCTCCATCAAAGTTCTAATATCTCACATTAAAGAAAAAAGGTCAGTAAATGCCAAAACTCTGTGAAAGAATGAAAAAAAAAGCCTTGAATCTCCTTAGCTGTTAATTAAGCTATTTAAAAGTTTGACACTGTTTCATCAATGAGATACGGCTTGAAATGAAAGCAAGCCAAGATGCGTGGAGACCATACTGCCTCCTTTCCTTAAGAGATTAATTAGGTAAACAACTGGGAGAGTGAGGGGGAGGAAACAATGTTGGCAGAGAGCTGAAAATTTACTACAGCTCTGAAGCAGCAAACACATATATATTATTTACTGTACTCCACAGATTCCTGACTGTCATACAGGTCCTGATCTGGCATTCCTTGCACAGCTGAAACTCCCACCCAAAGCTGCTGGTTCTTCAGGGCACACAAAAATACAAGGTCAGTCTATGAAGAGACTGCTGCAATTGCACACAATCTGCCTCATCCAAGTAATTGTCTATGAATTTTTTTAATTTCTATAGACTAGGAAGGATGAGCTGAAATGAGGAAAAGAATTAGGACTGATATTAATTTCTAGAAAGGTATTTTCTATACTAACAGAAAATGAACTCTATGAATTCTACAAAATTAATTCATTTCCTGTAACAACAGAAATGCATTCTATGTCCTCATTTTCATATCATCATAGAATGGTTTGGGTTGGAAGGACCTTAAAGTTCATGTAGTTCCAAGTCCCCTGCTATGGACAGGGACACCTTCCACTAGACTAGGTTTCTCTAACACCTATCCAACCTGGCACTGAATACTTTCAAGGGACAGGGTATCCACAGCTTCTACAATTGCCTCAGGAATATAAATTATGACATATTCTGGAAAATGCTAAGAATTCTGTATTTTCTTCAGAAAACTGTAGTTTTAGCAAAGCAACTGGCAAAGGTTCACTGATTAATCTCCCATATTAAACGCGCACTGCGTGGGAACACTCCATATAGGCAACTTCTCAGAACTCTTGTACTATACCCAACTGAGTCATATGTCTCCCCTTCACCACTTTAAGTAGAAAGTGCAAGTAAAGAGCGTGAGCACATTCAACACGTATTTTTCAGCAGTGCTGATGTAAGTTTTTCCACTGGGAAAGCTGCATCTTAGAATGTCCACAAGAGAACGAGAGAGAACTTAAGTGAGAGAGGCGACTTGAAAGAATTTGATAGTCTGCCTAAGACCATTTTCTAAATGCTTAATCTATGCTACTGCTGGCTTTGTTGTTGCTGCTGCTGCCAGGGGGGGCTTGCAAATGGTATATTGTTTTTCAGTAAGGACAGCTGTCCTTTCAATAGGTGTAGCTGGCCTTGCTCTCACTGCACCTCTGTCACCTCTGTGGTCCTTTTGATGTTAGACAGGACATGCTGTTACAATAGAAACCTATATTAAGTTCAGAATCTCTAGGTAGTGTAATGGTAATATAGGTAGGGCATGTTTTCTGAATGCAAGTAATTTACTGGGGGATTTATGACTCAGCATCATAAGAAACCCACAAACCCATGTATTTAGCTGAGAGTTTTGTCTCAGTTGTAACAAAAACTGGAAGTACAGTTCCAGCTCCATATCCCAAGAAAATCTCAGCATCTCCATTAGCACAGAAAAAAAAAAAAGAACAAAACAAACAAGGAAAAAAAAAATAAAAGGAAATTTAATTTCTGAACAGGCAAAGAAAAGTTCTGCCAAGTGCAGCTTTTGAAAGTGCTATTATCATCTCATATTGCCAATGCAGCTGCAAATCAAAGCTAAACAAGATCACTTTTCAAGGAGGTCAGCTCAGCATTTGCTGTAATTTTCAGCAGTTATTCACAGTAAATAATGAACTTTCTATGCTAGTTCTTACAAGCAGCAGCTGGAGTTTTGCTTCGTAAAAATTAAGAGGTAGTTAAGAGTGGATAATAATTTTACTACCATGAAAGTAATTTTGAGCGGTGAGAATTTTGGGGGCAAATTCTGAACAATAATACAGATATATAAAAAGGATGTCCCACTTTAAAACCAACTTCTATATGCTACTCTGCATCAGAGTGTAAGAACTGTATGCCAAACCTGCAGGTTTCTAGTAGGTTGGAGAGGTACTGAAGACACCAGTTCTAATTGAGCAAAACCTTGTAAAAGCAGACACACAAAATGAATTCATCCCAGAGAAGGACCAGCGACTGCAGGAGGCAGCCACGCCTCTGAGGAGCACAACAGCCTGTACGTTCTTTTTCCCTTCATAGCAAGCCTCTGTCTCACTCCAAACTAAACCATCCTGAAAAAACATACAGGACTTGGGAATCATGAGGCATACAGAGGTACCCATGCATATGCAGAATTTCCTACTACCTGTTCCATTAGCAGAGTTGGCCAGTGGAGCTGTACACAGCCTTTGTATTCTCCAAGACTGCACTTCTCGCAGTGGCCCAGAGGGACTGGCTATGTTCCTTTCTGTTTTAACCAGAGGGAACATACCACACTACTAATCTTTACATTTGTTCTATGATGATGTTTGGAAGATTTAGACTAAAACAGAAACCCGAAACAAATTCAAATCTCTTGTGTGCTTCAGTCTCACTGGGTTTGGTACATCTATGTGCATGGCGCATAGATGCCCAGTCCCTAAGTCATCTTATGTGCTGGAACTTCACTGGTGCCCCTGAATCTCATTTATTGGTGAATATTACATCTTATTGTCCAAACGTTGCTGGGGGAGGGTTGAGTTCAGGTGCCTACCTTCATAAAGCTGCGCATACTGTGGGAATCCAGCAGCCCGCAGCCAGTCACAAGCTTCCTTGGCCTCGATTTCTGAAAGAGGACAGAAACAAATCACCCTCAGATTAGTGATCTGCAGAGAAAAAACTTCCTCTCCATCACTTCTACTATCCCCACTGCAAAATAAGCCCAAAGGTTTCCAGAAACTTTGAACTGAGACACAAATTTGCTTATCCCAGTTTGCTTTTCTTCTCACTATCAAACATATCTTAGATTCTGGGAAAGTGGCTAAAGCTCAGCTACAGGTCATCATTTTAATAGTAAGAGAAACTGGCACAAATGAAAACTGCAGCAGTTATGGATTATCCTGTACAGCACTTGTTAACACTAGAAAAAACAATCTGCAATCAACATGAGCAGCGTTTGCTCAGCAAATCTTATGGTCCTCTTGGCACAACTACTTTGTCTTGACAGAAATTCCTTGCAGAACTCACGTTACTGTGCACTTTAACACCTTGTAGATAGTACTGACAGACTCATGCCCAAGAACAACTGACACACTGTACTGCAGCTCACTCAAGCACATATTTCTACCCAACAAGAACCTAGTTTCACTGGAAGTCTACAAGGTATTTATGAGTTACTTAGTGTATTACAGGAAGGTTTCCCTCACTGTGCCCAAACAGCATGCCACAGAATGAAATTATTCACACACATATATGTTACACTGAAAGAAAGGAATATTAGTCTGTGAATAAACCACATACAATACACTTAATACAAGTAGACAAAAAGAATCCTATTAGCTTGAACTAGAAAATATAAAAGATACTTAGGGTATTCTCCAAGTGTTAAAGATACGGATTGGGCTAATTACGTTCTTCAAAAAATTCAATAAAGTGCTACTGGAAATTTAGCTCCCTGCTTAGAACTAATCAAACAAAAAATGAGAAATCAGAAAGTGTTAAAGTTTCTCTGACTTTGATTATATTCACTGTTCCTGAAGGACTAGAAAACAAGAGCTTCATTATGCACAACTCAGTACACAATTTTGCCACCTACTTGGAGAGGATACTGTGGCTACCTGCTGCAGAAACCATGCACAAAAGGGCCCGCTCAGAACTGCTCCAAATACAGGTTACTGCATTCAGGGCGTTGAAAAGCCAAACAGAGTGTAAGTAAAATATCACAAGATTTTGTCATGCTATGAAATATTCCCAGTGAGATATAAGTATACAAAATCGGATGAAATGGCAGGCAGGTTTTAGCGTCTCCAAAGAGATGGCAATCCTCCCACCTTATTTTCCAAATTGCTACAATAGTGTTAAAATATTTGTGCTTTGCCAGACTACTTTGCTAAGACACATAATCAAACCAAGGGGTTAAGGTGAGCCAAAACACAACATTACAGATAAATAAATATCTAAAAATCCACTCATGTTGAAGTCAGGACAAGCAGGCATTTGTGCAACTTGTGTTTGCTTCACCTTTGGGTTACGGGACCACACGGGAACAAGCACGTACAGACATATTGACTTACTGATTAAGAAAAGGCATTCCTCAATTCCAGTTGCAAATGATTACAAAGTTTTGCTTAAGTAGTATTTCAATTTCAGTATGCTAAGGAAATACGTGGGAAATCTAATGAAGAAGAAAAAAAAATCTAAAATAGATTTTGAAACTTGTTCCAAAGATAATAGATTAATACTTCAAAAGTGATTAAAGTAGGAAAGCAAAAAAATCTGCAACTAGTTTTTAAGAGTACTTTAAAAAATGTAGTATCTTATAGGTCACATTCTGCAAAACTGTCTAGATTGAATGAGAATTTTACTTGATTTAAAACCAGGGGGGAAAATTATCCTAGATAGCAAGCATTTGCCAAAAAATGCAAGGAGATGCTTGCAGTGCAATTGAAAAAAGTGCCAGATTCCTTACTATTACAGGCACTCTTCAATGTGTTTAAATATTTGTTCACAGGTCCTTTACTGAGCACCCCAGGTGTTTGACCTGTAAATTATTTCTAGAGCTAGCAAATTATGAATATGCATTCACTGAACTTTTTTCACCATTCTCTATAGAGGCTTTGTATCTTTTCTGCAAATGTATGTGCCAGTTACGTGGAAGTTACATTTTATGAGCACCCAGCTCTCACATGCCTGTGGGATTTTCAGAGCATATTTGCTTTCAAAATACCTCTGTGAATCCCCCAAGAAATTCAGGCAATGAAACACCTGAGTTTTTCCTATCTGTCCACAAGAATTGCCGAGAACAACAAAACACAAGTGCACCTGTCCATCCATTAGGCTATGTAAATGCCTAGGGTTGGGTACAAGACAGTGCTAAGTGCTTAAAAGACACATTTGACCCATTTTCACAGGACAAGTTGCAAGGCCTGTTGCAAGCCCTGGAAGGGCAAAGGGTTGCAAGTTATGCTGTAAGCCCTTGAAAGGGTCTGGAGTACTATCTTGAACAAGGGGCCAGGGACTGCCCTGGGGCCAGGGCTCTCTCCCTGTCATCTCCACCCACACAAAGCATGGGGAAGAGAGCAACATGATGGTACTGGTGACAGAGTGGAGATGGGACCTAAAAGATTATCTCCTTTTATACAACTGCAGTTGGCCAAACTCATGATTCCTCCTAGACTGCTCTCCTATGTGGTGTGTACAGACAAAAGGAAAGGTAATTTTTTAACCTGGCTTCCCTATCTCAACCTTGTTGGCTACTGATGAGCTAGAGTATGAACAAAACTGTGTATGTGTGTGAAATTCAGGCAGATCAAAATATAGTGAGAGGGAGAATCCAGCCCAAGGCACACTGGATAAGCTGCACAGAAAGCCAAGTACACTAAACAAGCTTCCTCACACTAACAGAAACAAATTTAAAAAGGTGAGAGATTGTCTAGGTAAAAAGTTCATTACCACAGCTTAACTGGAATCTGTGTTTGAGAATAAAACACATTGGTTAAACCTGAGGTTCTGGCCAAATCATTTAAACTACCCTAGAGGAAGAAGGTCATTCCCACAATCTCCAAATTTCCAAATTCCAGCTTCCAGCTCAGCAGCATTAGCATTAGCCCTGGGACTCTCGGTTTGCTAGCTGCCATTTTCATATCCAAGTGGACATGAGAATATTTATGTGCAAGTCCTTGTCATCCTGATCAAGGGCAATCAAGGTAATAAGAGACAAAATAAAGAAGAACCGGTCTTCCAGAATCAGATTTTCCAACTACTTCTAAAAACATTTAGAAAGGACAGAGCATTCAATAGTCTTTGTTCAGTATCCCAGGGGATGTAGGTTACAGATAACTATTTGAGCCATAGACTCACTGTCAAGCACAGCATTTGCTTGGTTGGAGCCAGCTGATAGCCACAGGGAGGAGAGGAAACTCGCAGAGGAACTCTACAGTGCTTTCCAACCTATTTTAGGAAAGTCCTACTTCCTAAAGCCACAATTTGCAAAGCAATTTCTGATGAAGACCTGGCAGCTGAACACTGATAAGCTACTGCAGGCAAAGGACTGGTCTCAGTCCCTCCTTCCCACTCCATTCCTGCAGTGCCACTTCCTTTCTAAATCAAACATCCTTGCCAGTTAAAACCTTTACAATAAACTATCATTCAGTATAATTCCAAGCAAAAAATGTATGTGCAGCTTTTCAGATGTGTATCCTGTGCCTTCCCCCAGCAGCAGGAGGTTCTTGTATGAAAAACCACTGGCAAGAAAGAAATTGTGCTATTATTTTTTAATGTCCTGATTAAAAAAAAAAAATCACCCCCAAACCGATAAACCTCTTAGAAAGTAAAACAAAACAAATTTAAAAAAACCCCACCCAAATCCCCCAAAACCCCAAAAAGAAGCACAATGAAGTCTTTATTCTTGGTGTCGTGTAAGCAAACAACAGGCAAATGTGTTAAAGAGGAAACAGGAAATTTTTATTGGAAACAGCTTTATTTGTTAGTCTGTTTTACAAAGCAGTCCTCCATGCTCAAATCAAGGGTAGGAATTCCTTTTGTGTATGGTTGGGAACCATTAGTCCTTATTTACCTACTTCCAGAGGGATTAGGAGAACTCGATTCTTCCCCAGAGTAGTAAATGGAAATGAGAAAATCTAACTTCCTTTTTTGTTAAACTTTGGTTAATCTTGGTTCCTGGCCTTGTAAATTTACAAGTTTAGACCGTCAGAGTAAAAGTATCTCAAATAACACCTTGTTCGAAACTGCAGCTGCAGAAGGGAGAACTGTAAGATGTCTATAGTTTTTTTGTTTAATGATACCTTCTCTCCCATAGAAAATAAAAAACAGTGATGCTGCAATAACGTTCTTTCAGAAAAAAATCATCATAGCAGTCCAGTTAAGACAGCAACAGCATTTACTTTCATTCTTCTTTTTTGCTTCCATGAAATAACATGCAATATAAACACTAGCTCTTTCAGGGTCTTCAGGACAAGGTGTAAAGCAGATGTATCTTTGTACAGTCATACATTGACTCAATTTTCACCTAAGTGCTAAACATCTTACGAACACTTTTTCCAAGCAGATGGTTTTTCCTCTTGCCTCAATTCAGACACCTTTACAATCATATTAGCACCTCTACACATCAGTTCTATTCATCTCACCTTTTGGCTCTGTTAAGAGAGCAGCTTGTAAAAATCTGTAGCGAGACTGGTAAAATCAGCACTATCAAAATCAAATTTCAGAAAAGAACAGGCTTCACTTCTGAAGGTTCAATTCAATGTCATACCCAACAATTTGGGGGTTTTTGTGGGGTTTTTTGTTTGTTTGTTTTTGTTGGTTTTTTTTTGGTTTGGTTTGGTTATTTTTTTTTTGAGCTTCTTAATTGCATCTTGGTCTTAATTTTTAAGTAAGTTATTCTAGTTGAAATTCACTATTTCACTTTTCTCTCAGAAGAGAAAAAGAAACTTGTAGAAATTGAATACAAAATCATCTTCCTGAATTAGCTTGCAGGAGAAGCTCTCTCATACACTGCACACAATGATTCCAGATTTTTCATGAAAGCTGGAGATGAACACACTATCTCCTTACTTTAATGCCTAAAACTCCATAAACTATCTGCATGTTTGCAAAGGCACAGAGGAGCACATGAAACACACAGACCACAAAGGATTCTTCCCCATCCAGGACTGACGGTCCAATTTAATGGCTGCAAATGGCTGGCACACTCTTCTTCTGTCTATATCAGAAATTGCCTCTTCCTACACGTCATGTCCCTCTGAAACTTCTGGCTCTTTGCAAAATTTTTTGTTCAACTCAAAACCACTGAGTTGAGCTATGAAGAAACTTGAGATCATTCAGGATCGTATTTTTTAAGACCAGCTGTGGTATATGTGAGAAATACTCTTGTTTGGATAGAATTCCATGGCTCAAGTACACGTAATCATTTTTCCTAGTGCTTGAATTGAATTCCTGACATGTGAATTGTGGTCCCAACATTAGACCTGGTCACACTATCCAACCACTCAGTCCACAGATACATGAACACAGATGTGAAATCTGAGACAAACCGGGGAAATAACTGCACTGTGGCAGCTGTCTACAAATGAGCCGTCTAGGCATTGAAAATGATAAATCAGTTCTGTGTAATGTCATATGCCTGCAGCCCTTTAAAGCTGGGGCAGTATGACTGACTTCCTAAGAGTAAGCCTGTTATGTGTCCATGGCCTCACATGGTTTTCACTTTGAAGATACGCGACTGTTGCTTGGAAATAATTAAATTCCTTCTCGTAAGTCTGTTTTTTCTCAAACTTGTATTGTTAAATATTCCTTAGGCAGTATCATGAGCTTAGTGCTCCACACCTTTCAAGAAAGCAGCACATAGCAAGGACTACAGAAAGCAAAAATATAATTAGTGAAGAACAGCATTTTATAAGAATAACGCTCTTAAACACAAACTTGGGAGGTTTGTCAATCAATGTTCAACCACTAAAAACTACAGCATTCTGAAAATCCCATTAAAGGCTCTTGCCAAATTTCTAACATGTTCGGAATTTCTAATCTTATACAACTGTTCTAGAATAACAGTCTAACACATTCAGTCCATGAAGGATGCCTTTCTAGAAGAACCAGTGAGATCAAGAGAATACAAAGCACAGCTTTTGAACTGATTATGAGCTTGCAGGTTTTGAAGTGTAAGCTAACAACCTCCCCAGGAGAGCAACTTTTCTCCTTTCACCTTCAAAGTGCAAGTTACATTTTGCAATTGCAGCTGCCTTTTTTGATGTGCTCCTGTATTTCACTGTGGTTCCATTTACCTTCTACAGTCAAATGATACAGTCAAATGCTGTGACCTCCACTTACTGCTGTCTGCCTCAGCAATTAATTTAAGCCAGTATGGATGCATGTGCAATTTTAAGAAAATACCTCTTATTAAAAACTTTCAGAGGGATGGGGAGATGGGAACTCACAAATTCTTGAGGGAAACCATATATGATATCACCTACCTACACTGCTTTGTAGTCATAAAACCCCTAGAAACTGTGATGAATGTTACTCAGATATTCCACAACTATATGATGACGACTAAAAAAAATACACTTTGTGTTGTCTCCTGCTGGCTTTGGGTTAAACAAGGGACTGACTGGCTTTTTCAAGTTACAGAGCCTTGAAGCAAGACAGTAACTATGCAGTTGATGTTATGTATAAACCACAGGACACTGGGAGAAGAAACAGAGTATGTTTGGAATTTGTGTGGGAACAGATGAAGAAGTAAGGAAACAGATGTTTAAGATCATATATTGATGTTTTCTCTGAAAAAAAAAAGCAGGAAGCTTGAATACCCTTTTTTTTTTTTTTTTTTTTTTTTTTTGGTCAGCAGAACTTTTGAAAAAAGCAAATGGCCTACTTCCACTGATAGGATTTGTGTTTATTTCCTTATTGATGAAAGTTAAATAAAAAAAATTAAAAAAAAAGAATGTGACTGGTTTCCAAAATATCTACAGAGGTGTATATTGGCTGTATGTACTTTCCCCTCCTTCCCAACTATACCAAATTACAGAATATAGTACTTTTAATTGCTCACTAATACTCTTGCTAGCACAGCATGCACAATACTGTCTTTGTGAATCAAAATCTAATTATTAAACTTGGGCCTCTTTTTCACAGTCAGCATACCAAAATCACTTCAGAACTTTTTTCGGCTCAAAACTTAAAAAGAGAAACAACATTTGTTGAAAATATTTCAAATGTTTAGAGATTGAGCCAACACTTGTTAAAATCAATGGGAGCATCCACAAATATCAGAGGACCTAATGAGGACTTTCCCAGTGTGGATCTGTGGGTCTCTAAAACCCACCAAAACTTTTGCAGGAATGAATGGGGTCAGTTGCACTATTTTTAGCATTGGGAGAAACCCAGGTTTTCATCAGAGCACAAGGAAGGACAGTGCCTAATGGCAGGAGGGCAGAGAGGGCAAAATCACCACTTCTAGAGCTTGCCCTGGCTGGCAAGAAGAGGTCCTTTCCTCTGTCAAGAGGACCATGCACAACTGATTAGCTCTGAAAAGCACCAAATCAACACAACTTTGGGATCTAATAATGGGCTACTGAAATAAAGGTTAAAAACCAAGTGTCTTTCAAGCCCTTTCCCTATACACTCTGTAACAGCTTGCAACTACTGCTTATTTTCACACCATTAAATATGCTTCTAGCTGCCCAAAAGTTAGCTGGTTTACTTCCTAACTTGTAGGAGACTTTGGGAAAGCATGTTCTAGGACACAAAATAATCATCACAAGTCCTGGTTTACACTTCAAGTTAATAATTTATTCCTAAATAGGCTTTTGTTTTGTTGATGTTTTGCTTTTTTTTTTTTTTGTATTTTGAGTATATACAGGAGAATTATGAAAGAAATTTAAAAACCAATGTGATCTGAAGATGAAAACTAACTTTGTTTAATAGGAAAACCATAGCTTGATGTAGCAGTTTTCCTGTCAAACAACTCTTTCTATAAGTTAAAGATGGTCTTCTCTCTCCTTGTTTTTAAGGTTCACAGATGAAGAGGTGTAAGATGTCAAGTGACTAGAAAAACCCTCAAGAAATAATTAGGCACGTGGATTATTTATCTGGCCTGCTTAACACAGGGTGGTCTTGGAGGAGGATTATTTGGGGCAGAGAAAGCAGTTAGTCAAATCCTCTGATGGAGGTCATGTTGACAGATTCCAGAGTGAGAAACAAATCCTCCTGCAAAGAGTGGGAAATAGAAGATGACTTTAACCTTCTCCTCTCTCAGAAATGACTTGGTTAGCATGACCTTTGAGAACATACTGAAGGGCAAACATTAACTGTTGCTACTCCCAAGGTCAGCATTAATATCGTCCAATTGCCCCCTGTCTGCAAGCTGGTGGTGTGCAAAGCTCAGCTCAAAGGCTCATTCAGCTCTAGAGGGAGGCAAAAGTGAATAGGCCCAGCATGACAGATAATTCATATAAAAAAAGGCAGAAAATGTCAGCTACCTGTTCAGATCTAGGAAATAACAATGCTATAAGAACTGATCTGAGCTGGCTCAATGATTCATACAAAAGAAAACAGATTTTCTAGACAGTTACTTCTTTGAGCTTGTTAAGCCTCAACCTCAAATCTATCCATGCATGTAGGAAGAACTGTATGGAAGAATGACATCATAACCATTTATGGCCAACCCCACTGATGAGCCAGTCCCAAACTACATCCTGTGTGGATGATATGACACTAGATACAAAACACCAGTGGCAGACAAATGCCTTCTTCCCTGATGCAGAATTAAAGATGTAAACATGGATTTCTCCAAAGCAAATATTACTATGAATGTCCTGTTTTCAGGTATTAGAGACAGTTACAGTATTGTCTGTGATACTGCATTATTGAAAATGCTTCTCTCAGTACACGATCTAATGGTCACATTTTGTACGGATGGAAGAAGAAGGAAAAGTTAAAACAGATCACTAAGCTTTACACTGGAAAGTTTCTCGTATCTTATGCGAACAGGAAATCTGTCTTAGAACTCATGGAGAACAGAGGCAAGGGTGGTCAGCAGAGCATCCAATTCTGTGTGTCCACAGGGCCACAGAGAGAACATCCCCAAAATACAAAACTGTGATTGGGGGGCAGGGCATGTATTTTTTTTTAATCCTGAAGCTTCAGTAAATAACAAGAACAGGTCTGGGAAGACCAAACTGTATCCACTACTGGCTACAGCAAGTGTCTTTCATGCATCTCCTCAGGAATCATTCTTAGTACAGACTACTGCACTTGAATAGAAAGATTCAGACAGCTGTAAAATAAATATATTTAAACCCCAATCTGTGGAACTCTGCACCCTTTTAGACTTTAAAAATTGCCCCATAAGAAATAAGTGAGCCATTCTGTTTTGTCTTTATTAGGAGAGAGACCAGATAATTTTTTTTCCTGATCCTTTCTCACCTACCACAGTCCTTCCCAAGGGAAACAAGTACTAGACAATATTTGAAAGAATATTTATCCTAAGAAATACAAATGCTTGTCATGCTCTTCTAAAGGCACCAAAGAAGTTCAGAATGGTCTGTAGTAATATCTGTAACTTTCAGATAATGAAACTCAGTGAATTACAGCTATCTGGCTAAGTCATTCTCAGCTCTCTTTTGGTTCTGCCAGTTTTGCCAATAGTATACTGTACTAGCAGGTCTACTGATTTCAAAGATGCTGAGTGGGATAGGGTAGCACTGTCAGCAAGAATGGCAGAGTAAATGTCCAGTGATAAGAACTAGAAAGTTCCAATCACAGCCCAGTCCTGTGCCCATTTCATGAGAATTGCTCATCATTGAAGACAGATTTTGTTTTTTCCCCTCAAACAGGAGGAGGGAAAGTAGATGAGAAAATAATAATAATAATAATTAAAAAAAACAAACAACAAAGCAACAACAACAAACACCAACCCCACCAAAAAAACCAAGAAAAAAACTTGAAAAAAAACTTTGGAAATCAGAAAACATGCAAGAAAATCCTGATACCCTGCACCATGTAGAATTACTGATTGCTCGGGTACAAGCATGAAACATGCCTGGAATTGCTGAAATTACCAATATTACTGTATATCTACACTCACTACACTACTGTAGAGAATATAGACTTTTGTAGTTAATTCACCTTGTAACACTGAGATTCAAACTGTACGCAGAATAATGATACCCAAAGAATATATATAAATTAAACAGGTAATCATCTCTTTATTTAGTGGAGATCAGACCAGCAAATTTTCTGTGAACTGCATATCATTTGATTGCTGTAGTTCTATAACATGCACAAGAAGGAAGGGGAAACATCTGAAGTTATTTTTATTTCCCTGAGTCTTCTGGCAATACTGTATGAATGCTAGGGTGGGTCTGGCATTGTCTGAAACGTGTCAGGGTCCTTTTGCATAGCCTCATTTCCTTCTTCCTGTCGCTAGGAAGGATAGTTAAGCATGAAAAGTGCTTGTTTACAGTACAGGACCATCCTGTTAAGCACATGAGTTCTCTTCCTCTGTCTCCTTTTAACCAGCCGAGGGTGCATTGTGTTTATGCTCAGGCCAGTAGCACAACTCCCATCAGAGAAGAATTGGAAAAGAAGTCTGAATCTCTCAAGAAGCCCAAACATAACATACTGTGGTATTCTGCCTAGAAAAAAACCCCACTTTATAGTGCAAACTTCATCTCTAAATATTTGCGGAACTCATAAATTCACATGCCTCAAACAAACCACTGCCTAGAACGTAATGAATCAGAAGAACCAGAAAAGTAAAACCAAGCCACCTCATCTCCTTTTTCTAGGAATCTTAACATAAACATTTGAGATTAGTGCATGAGTACAACTACAGTACCTTTTTCAACCAGAGGTAAAATACACTGAGCACTTGTAAGTTTCCATGAGTAGCATCAGTCTCCCTCTCTGGCCCAGCAAGGGCAGCTGCAGAAGTGGCTGGGAAGACCCTCACTAAGAATTAAAAATCCTACACTGAATCTAGGTGATTTAGACTACGTACACTACTGAGAAATAAAACCACCAGATATGTTCTTGCTGTGAACTACCACTTAGAAACGACATTTTATGACATGTAGGAAGTTTAAGCCTTACAGTGTTTAAAACAATGTATCAGCACTTCCTTTTGATTAAAAAAGTATAAATTAACTACTCAAGTTATTTTAAAAGAAGATGGGATGAAGAAGTCCTAGAGGCCACAAGAGGTAGCTCCAAATGCTCTGATTTCTACAAACTTGTAGGTGGAAGGAATCTTGTCAAAACAATAGCTACGTGTTCTCTTGCATATACTGTATTCTATAACCAATGAATCCCAGTCCTAATTATGATCCCATCAGCAAACTGAAGTAGTAACCCAAACCCATTAACTTGAGAGANTTTTTTTTTTTTTTTTTTTTTTTTTTTTTTTTTTTTTTTTTTTTGTTTTTTTTTTTTTTTTTGTTTTTTTTTTTTGTTTTTTTTTTTTTTTTTTTTTCCTTTTTTTTTTTTCTTCTACTGGAGATGCAGAACAGGATGGCTAGAGGACAGCAGGACATACCTGGGCAGACTACAGATAGCAGGCTACAGCTGTGGAATCAACAGACACACCTAATACCAACTCCATGCGCTGTCAGCCAGCAATAACCTGCTTGCCAGACAGATGCTGAATCAGTCTAGCACTGAGCTGTTGACAGATTCATACTCAGAGGCTCATAAGAAATCTGCCTATTATCATCCTTAAGTTCACTAAAAACAGCCTTAAAACATAACCTGACTCAGAGAATTGTTACTGAATACTGCTGTTAGGAATTTCTTGATCAGGGCAGGGCAATTCAAACAGATCACACTTACTCCTGTAAAAAAACCAATAAAAACATCTATAATTGATGGCTAAGATAAAATTGCATTCCTCAGTCTTTCAAATCAGGTGTGTTAAGTACTGTGACACATCAGGCAGAACCTTCTGACTTAGTTAAATACATAATTTAAATGTAGTTATTTTTTCAAATTTTCCCAAAGAGAATATGAGGGGGCAAAAAAGCCCGAAATAAACCTGTTGTACCAACAGTAAGTGCCTTGACTGGCAACAGAACTCATTAGGTTAATGGCAACACATCGCTCAACAACTTCACAGTTTCGGTGGGACTAAGTCGTGGCTGTGGTTTGCAAAGAAAGGGAGGGTGACACGGAACGTAAAACTGACCGACTGGAAAACAGCATCGGCTTTCTGTTTTCCTCGAGAAGGGAAAAAGGAAGAGGGGGGTAGGGGTGAGCCCGTCTGGCAGGAGGTGCTGCTCCTCCACTGGGATCAAAGCCGCCGGGGGTGACATCAGGGCTGGCCACCGCCGCACGGGGGGAGCCACCGGGCTCCTGGAGGCCATCGGGCTAATTACGGAAAACTTCAAAAGGAACTCGAAGGTTCCCGTCTCGCAAGGACTCCCAGAAA
>VWYO01026762.1:169635-280123 GCA_013400275.1 Rhadina sibilatrix | reverse complement strand
GGAGCAGCGCGGCGCCCGCCCGGCCCCCTCACCGCCCCCGCCCCCGGGGCCGCCCCGGCCCCGCCCCCGGAGAGACCCCCGAGCGCGGGCAGGCGGCAGGAGCCGGCCCTGCCGGGACACGGCCCCTGAGGGCGAGGGCGGTTGGCAGTGTGTGAGTGTCGCTGTGTGTGACACGCGGCACACCGCGCACGCAGCCCTGCACACGCTCAGGCACACACGCATACACACGCACATAAGCGCCCCTCTGCCCTGTCCCTCTACTGCACGTCTGGGGGGTCCAGGGGAATTACACAAACCAAAGGTAATGCGGTCAAAGATGACATAAGGGCTTCTGTGTCTTTTGTTCCTTTGGTTTTTAATGGCTCTCAGCTCTTGCGGTGGCCGGGTTCACAAAAAGCAGTCAGCAAAGCTCTCAATACTTTTTCCAGGAACATAGAGAAGAGAGCTGACTGAAAAGGCATCATGGCTCCTCTGTGTTACAGATTGGAGCAGGTTTGGAATGGCCTGAGCAGCCTAAGGCAGGGGAGATGCTGAGCCTTCAGCCAGAAGCAAGCCATGCAGGGCGGCCGGGGCATGCCAGTCCCTCCCTCCCTCTCCAGACATCGTGCTGAAGAGTGCTGTGAAATTTTAGAATTCTTGAGCACCATCAAAGCCTCAGTCTGAACCTGGAGGAAAAACAAGCATTTTTCCTATGGGAACCACTGGACAGTGATAGGCAAGTCTCAGAGATAGTGAAGCAAAGCCTGGCTTCATAGCTCTGTGTCCAGGAGTTGCTCCCTGCACCACTTACTCCCCTTTATATTTATTTTACAAAGTTTTTTTGAATACTTGTTTCTTGGTTGACACATTCTGGACTGTAAAACGGCACAAAACAGGTACTTTTGTGCAGCTGCCAAACTATAAGCATGGAAAAAAGTATTGTGAAAATTTGAAAATATCTGGACCCTGTCAAAGACAATGATTGGTTCATTTTCTTCCAAGCCAACATCATATTTTATACTCACTGGTGTTATTCTAATGTTCAGTTGTCATTTCTGCACTGTGAATACAGATTTAAAGTATACATACTGAGATGCTTGAGCTGGCAATTTCCTGAAGAATAAACATCTCCCCCTTCTAGAGGCTGCAGACTGTGGCCAGTTGGCCATTATAGTGTTGTTTCTGGAAACCCCTACACAGCTCTAGGTCATTAATTTACTTTAATAGCCCAGAAGAGAATGGAAATGCACTATATCTTCAAGCTTAACTTTACATAAATTACCTGCTTAATCAATTACCTCTTCTTATCTAACCTGGCTCATGCGCTTTTTGGCATAGCCGCATTTACCTTCATTTTTGAATGTTTCTTGTAAGGTCAGGATATATGTTTATTAGATAGGTCAGGCATGTAAAATGCTAATTCCTAACTCTAGCATGGAGAAGACAGACATATGCTATGCCCCAGCTGCTGAACAGCCAAAGTAATCCAAATCTAATTGGCTTTCTCTGTGTATTGTCTTTCATTTTATGCAGTTGGTAGACTAGTAAGTGTCAGACTAGTCCTGACGAGATGAAATACGCTGTTTGCATATTGTGTGTGATTTTCAGTCTGAATTCCAGGAAGAAGAAAAAAAAAAAAAAAAAAAGCTATTTCTCCAACAAGTATCCTCAAAAGGAAGGGGAGGGAAAAAATGAAAGAAAAAACTACCAGGAACATGTAGAGAAACATGCTGGTCCAAAGGCATTTCTGTCACAATAATAATGCTGGAACCAGGAGACCACCAAGAGGCAAGTTAATACCCTCTGTATGTAAAAATCAGGGTTTGTTTCTGTAAACACAAACTGCCTAGGCTGCTTCCTGGACCAAACCTTCATTTTGTATAGGAAGCTTTTGTATATGACCCACAGGAAGCTTTTGAAAGAGGAGAGAATTGACTTCAGAGAAAAAAAAAAAAAATGGGAAAGGTTGGGAGAACTTGGCATTGTGAAAGGGAACTCAAAAAATCTAAATATGAGAGAAGACACGTACAATAGTGAAGTAAAATCCAAATTGAGAGGGTTGTATGATAGCTGCAAATCAAGAATTTCAAGTCAGAGTTTCATTTGAGGATTTTGAGAGGGGTGAGTGAGTGATAAGATTGGTGAATACTTGACAAATGTGTCCCAGACACAGAAGATGGGAAACTCTGAGTAATTAAATCAAGGGTTATCATTCTCCCCTCTACCACTTGGTTAAATAGCAAATGAATGCTATTTAATGATGATGCTGACAATGAAACACTATGTTTGTGCTTTAGTTCAACACTCCTGTTCTACTTGCAAATCTAATTAGCTGCCACGGTAAAGGAGGAATCTCCATCCTCATTCAGTCTCTGCAGGCATGTCAGAAACAGTGACTTTTGTGATGGAGCAGTCTGTCTGTTTGGATCGTTGCTAAATAGATGCTGGAGGATTATCACTGACCTGGATTAGATTCTTTCTAGTAGTCTAAAAGAGAAAGGCTTTGATTGTAGTTTGTTATCAACTGCCAAAGACACACAGTCACTGGGGCTTGCATTTTAACTTGGAATTCTATAGGGCTGCTTAAGCAGGCGTATTTTTGGAGCCAAAGCAAGGCACCAGTCTCACATTTGCTGTAAAACGTGCTCAGAGGAGCATTCTACCTGAGGCATGGGTGTTTAACAGGCTACAACTACTCTAATCACTGATCCGGCTTTAAAGAGTGTTGTGAAATCAGGAGAGCTTTGGCCTTTAATATTTTTATTTCTTTATCTCTCTGGCTATTCAAAGAGCAGGCAGCTGCCTAACAGAGACACAGGATTTTGGAAATTGCCTGCCTAAGAGGATTGTTTCTGTGGAGTACTGTTATCCTTAATGCAATCAATGAGCTCTTGCTGGATGGTAAAGTAATTGTAAAGGGTTGCCCGACAGGCACAATTACTCAGTTTAAAAGGTGAATTCTCCTTCTGTTGTAACTGCATAAGAGAGTGATTTGCAGGAAGGCATCTAATAATAAGGACTTGATTGTCCTCTGCTTTCCCTCCCAGGCCCAAATGCCTTAATGGTTAACTGTACCCCTGTCATCCTTTTTCTTCTAAATAGTGCAGTACACAGAGAAGTTCCAATTCACAATTAGTCAACTGACCTGCTGGTACAAACACAGGATTGTCAGACACATGACTGCAATTCTAAATGCTAGTATTAATATCCTCTTAGCAACAGCATGATAGATTATGGAGCAGTTTCAAACTGAGTTTCCAGGCCTCTGGTTCTGGGCTTGGATTCCTTCTCGATCGGGGTATATTTGTATGTACTATTTCCACAGCCCAAAGGACTTTCATGTTCCAACAATTGTCAGTGAAATAACTAAGCCTGAATTTTCTAGCACTTGACTTTACTGAAAGTAATTACTTAAAGAAGTCTGTAATTGTTCAGGCCTCTTGACAAAGAGTGTTTGCACTATCACTTTGCAGAGATAAGTGATACTAACAGTGCCTTGCTTCCAAAGAGGGAAAGACATGGTTTCACTTACTCAAGAATCACAAAATGAAAGAAAGCATCTACCCCAAATACTTTTAAACAAAATATATAGTAAATTTACTATGTTGCACAGACGTGCTGCTCTACGGTGTGTAATTTATGGGCTCTCTGCTCTAGAAATCTTCCTATAAAAATGAACACTATTAGAAATGTTACCAGCTTGTTGTGTATATTAGACTCTTGTAGCTGATCCCAGGCAACATTCAGCTGGGTGTTTCACTCCCTTTTTTTAAACAAAAAAACAATAAATAAAATTACCCTTGCCTTTTTTCTTGTGGTCCATATAAGCAGCTACTTTAAAACAAGAGGTAAGAGCTCTGTGCTACTGCCTACTTTTGAATGCCATCACATACCATGAGTTCAACAGTTCAGGCTGGAAATGAAATAACCAAGTTCACACTCTATTTAAGAAAAACACTCTATTCTACAACAGAATAAGAAACAAAAATAGAACTAAATTGACAAAGATACAATTTGATAAAATATAAATATGGGAAAATGAAATAGGAGAGAAAAATCAGTACTTTTATTCCACTTTAATCAGAGCGGATAAGCTCTTTAGCTTACATGAAATACTACTGATTTTTGGAAATTGGAGGAGATGTAGGGTAACTTTCACATATTGTGGTTAAGATGCTGTCTCAGGTAAAGGTTTATTTTTAAAGACTGCAGAATTTTCTGCTGTCAGCCTTTCCTTCAATTAAAAGCTGTATTTTTACCTTAAAAAGTTGATTCATCTTTGCAAAAATAACCAATTGAATTTGATGTTCAAGAAAGTAGGGAAAGTGGGTAAACTAAACCTTATTTAGAAGAAGTGCTTAGAGAAGTGAAGTTAGAATTTCCAACCTGTGATGAGAGCTCAGAGATGATCTAGAGTAAGTGTATGGCTTGGGACACATAGAAGTCCTTCTTCCTTATATTTAGAAAAATTCAGAGTAACTGTACTATTACTGGTAAAGACAGCATCCATAATTTATCACTGATTCACAAAAAGGAATCTGAACCTGAAATTATAGGGATTAAAACCTCTGCACATGTGTAAAATGGTAAAAATAGTAAAAATGGTTATGTAAGTGAGACCTAATGGATATGAAAGTTAAGGGAGTCTGACTGTTACACTGCATTAGAGAAAGCTGTAATGAAGGTTTGTCTTGACCAAGGCAGCATCCCAAACAAAGCAGTGTAGTGATGGTAATTGCCTTGGTGGTTGTGTGGCAGCAGAGCTCCATGGCACCAGGAGTCATCTCTGAGCCCTCTCCTTACTTTGTGGGTCATTTAAAAGGTGACATTGGTGCCCGAGTCTTACTCCAGTTCTCCTCCTTTGTGCTTACAAATCACAGTGTGCAATCAAGTGTGAGTGAAAGACAGCACAAAGGATGCCTTTACTCAAAATATATATTACAAAATCATAAAAAGATGAGCAACTTGATGATGGTGTAAAATGGTGGCAGGAAATAAAGCTCAACTTCGTGTTGCCTGAGAAATTATTTTGTTTTTTCAGAACAATGCTCTTGTTTTCACTCTATGTTCTTGTGACAGCAGCTATATCATTACTGAATCAACCTGCTCTTCCCTCTTCATTTTAAAAGCAAGTGGATTTTACCTTCTACCTTTGAAACCACCACTTTCCAAGCAATTCCAATGTTAAGATGCATTTCTTTAAACCTCATTCTCTGTTCATTCATGACCTCCAATCTGATGGAGAAAAAGGGTCAGCTTTTACAGAGGGACAACAGTAACCTTTCATTAAACAAGACATAAGGTGTAAGTTGCCCACTAAAGTAGATGAAAACTGAAAGACTGATGCCTTAAACATGTCAAAACAGTGGTTAAAAATTGTTTTATGAAGCAGCTGTGTTGTTATAATACACATGAGATACTAGACTTTTCAACATGAGACCCTGGGACTGTGTCAGCCATGCAGTGCCCAGCTGGAGTTAAAAGGAGTAAAGGGAAAGGAAATAAAGGCTTGGAGGTGGTTTTCTTTATTTATTTATTTAATTTTTTTTTTTTTTTTTTATTTTTTTTTTTTTTTTTTTTTTTTTTGCTTGGTTGGGAGTATTTTTAATTATATTGAATAAAAGTTTATGAACAATGAAAAATTTCTTTTTAAAAACTTTTTTTTTCTTACTTCCATATTCCATGTTGTGATCCAAGGCTTTTTACCTAAATGAACTTCATATTCATTAAACTTATTTCCTCTGGAGGAAATAAGTACATGCACCCACCTGCACCAGTTGACCCATTATGAGAGAGACAGTTGCTGTTTTAGCCTTGGGGAAATCTCCAGGACTCAGGAAATAATTTTAAACCTTTGACTCAGTAAAGCATGGTAACTATGGAAACTAGAACATATGCATCATGATGGCTAATTTCACATCAGCATTCATCAGGGGATGGTACTATAGCATGGAGAGTAGGTATTGTTAACCTCATGTGAAGCTACAGAGACAGGGAAGAAGGAAAACACATGTTAATAAGCCCGGTGAGCAAAGTGAAGTCTGGTGTAAGTCATAATAGATTCATAATTGTTAGTCCTGTTTTTGACAGCACAGTAGACTGAGATCCAAAATACCTATCTGCAGTCTTGATTTGACTTATCAGGCAGCCTTGGTCTATCCATTCCCCTTCTCATATTTCATTTTTCCTTAGATAAATTAGGGAGAATAGTACATGTGTTTTTGCAAAATGTTTGAGAAGTACTGTGGTAAGTACTGTATGAAATTATTTTTATTTATGTCTAATAAAAATCCTCTTGCAGATTGCTAGTTTGGCTGCTTCTTTCGTCGTCCATGCCCATGCTCTTGCTTATTGTAACTGAAACCCAGCTTATAGCAGCAATTACCTTGCCTTTTACTGGGAGATGTGTACATGCAGACAGTTATTTAAGAGCATCTTAAGTAACTTGCTAGAGTGTCAACACCCATAATGATGTCTGAGGAAAGACAAGAGAAGTGGAGGGGGAAGCTAGCTGTCGTGCCAGCAAGAACAAACTGAGTTGGAGAAGATTTATTAGGTGTATATTGCTCAGATAAATGTGATCCTGACTTGAATGAGAGCCAGCAATAGCAAGGGGAGGGGATCAGGCAGAAAGAAGTGGCTGTTTGGACTTCGTCAACAGATTCAAGACCTGATGAGGATTAGGAGGAGTAGCAGAATTGTTGGGGTGCTCATTCATCACCTTAAAATTTAGGATTATGAATTCTAAATAGATGGTCAGTTTAGCTGAAAAATGCTTCCTCCACCTTCTTGCTATACTTCTCTTTTTATGTCGGTATGTTAGAGAGTGAAAGCATTGCATGATGTTATTTGTGAACACGATACAATGCACAGAAGTGACTGACACAGTAATAGGAGCTTTTGTGCTTTAAAAATAAAGTCTCATATTCTGTTACATGACCACAAGAAAAAGAAACATGGAAAGTGGTTAGTGTGCTTTCATATTTCAACACTGTCACATTATGAAGGGCTACCTTTTTTACTCTCCTTGTTTCTGAGGTTTTACTTTTGTCTTCATATCATTTTACAAAGAGATATGGTAAATTAGTTAACTCTTGAGAGAGGTAAATCTCTTACATCTAATCTTAGCCCAGAGCAGTTTTTGAATACATACATTCTGAATTAAAAAAACTCAAACTTCAATTTCTTATGACTGGGAATATATGAAAAACCATTATTTTTTGTTAAAGAAAAAAATACCAAAACACCAGGGTTCTGTCATATTCTGCAATGTCTTTGGTTTTGTTTGTTTGTTTGGGTTTTTTTGCATTCAACTTCAAAATAAATACAGATAGCAGTGATTGGAGAGTGTTTTAACCTAAATCTCTTTTCCCAGTATACCTGATAAACTGAGGTTATATTAAATTTTACAACGGTTCTGTCACTAGAGCAACAAAGTAATCCCTACACTTGCTTTCTATTATTTTAAATCAAACTTGCTATGAAACGGATTCTTTCCTGTTGTAGTTGGTCTTTTTTAAGCCTGTGGCTGCACAGCAATTTGCAAGAGCTGTGCATCTACTGGAGTTACTTTTAGACACAAGAAATTAATAGCAGGCAAAGTTTATCTTATTTCATTCTATAGCAAAGGTTTTACATTTCTATATGACACCTTTAGTATAGCAGCAAATGTATTCTGAGGAACTCCTTTCATTTTCCATGACCACCAAGTGGCCAGCTGCACCAGTAATATGATACTCTCTGTGGGCACCTGAAAAGTTACATAGGTGGAACAAATAATCTGATGTTTTAAAAAATGTTTTTGCCATTGGATTTTCTGGGTCATTTGTTTCTGTTGATTTTACTGAAGATCCATTAAGACATATTATGGGTGGTAGAAAATAATAAGCTTTAAGTAGATATAGAACCTGATTATTTCTTCATGGAAAATCAAGTTAAAACTATGAACAACATTATTTATAGGATGCAGTGCTAACAAGGGTTTGGATCATTTCTGGTATTGTACTTTAAAATTATAAGGATCCATTATGAAAAAAAGTAATATGGGGAAAAATTTCATTTAGCTAACCTGCTTTTTGTTTGATCACAGCTTCAGAGGGTTCAAGGCAGCCAGGGATATACCTGTGCTAGGATCAATGGGGCAAGTGATTAACAGTGATAGAACATCCTGAACCTTTCATGCTCAAACCAGAACTTTCCCTCCTTTGAAACAAGAGCCTTTACATCACTCAGTAGAATTGTATTTCTCCTGAGCAGCACTAGAGGACATAAATATTCTCAAATTTCTTTGCTGAGGAATCTTTATTTTTCCAACGACAGATCTCAAGATTAACACTGCTCCTGGCCTCTGATTTTTAGTCAGGAAGTATAAACAATGACTTGGAAGGTGTACAGGCAGAACTTTCCATCTGATTTACCAGTAGATTTTTTATAATCTGTTATACACATCATATTGACCCTACAAACTTAATAATATAGGATGTAAGAAACTAAAATTACCTGTTAGCTCCTTAATGTAAATCAGTGTTAGTACTAGGAAAAATCTCTAAAAAATATCCTGAAAATGTAGATGCTAACAGGTTAGAATATGGAATTTCTGAACTGATGAAGTGAACAGAAGTATTTGGGAAAGATTTGGAAATAAAAGCCATATGTCACCTGCCCTAGGGTGCAAGAATCCCACTTGTCAGAAAATTATGAGCCAGATATCCAAAATTCATATACTCTTTTGAATGTGGTTTTATATCAAAGATGAGAAGGTTATGTAATTGCAAATATATAAAAAATGAACCAAATCCCTGAACTGGTGTTCACCTTTATGTTGGACAGAAATGCTCATTAGCTTATCTCCTTTGCTATTTCTGTTGCCCTTCACAAAGCTAGCTGATTTCATAATGAGATTTGAGCCATGAGGGAAACTTCCTGGCTAGCATACAGAACGAGAACAGGGGCAGTTCACCCTCAGATTTGATTCTGAGGTAATGAGTTACTGCCCACCAAGGTAACCTTTTAGCTAACCTAGGATTCTTGGGTGCTCCATCTGTTTATAAAGGGCAAAGTAACTTCCTGCATTGCCTTATGGTAACATCCTTTCCCCCACTAAGCCATATAAGAAGCTTTGTACTTGAATAAGAATTTCTCATCTTCATGTCTGTAGCACCTATGCTGTGTATTTAGTTCACCTACTGCCAGCTTCTCCACATCTTTTTTTTTTTTTCTGTTTCCTTTCCTTCCATTTCTATCTTTGTCTTCTTCTCCCTTTTATTAGCTTCTGCTCATAGCAGTTGCAAGAGGCAGAAGTGCCTTCCTTAGATCTTTTCCTTATCTTCTCTTCTCTTGGCCAACCCAGGTAATGAGCAGGCAGAACACAAGGTCCAGAGCTGTTGGATAGTGATCCCCAATGAGGAAAAAGCATACAGACCAAAAGGGGGAACTGAGAGGTGAGTTTCTAGATGCTCTAGAAGGAATTGAGAAGATAGAATTCAAAATGTAAATGTTGGAAGACTGAGAGACATCACTGCCAGACTGAGTGAATTGTGACCAAGTAAACTGTTTCTGCAATTGTAGTAACACAAATCTAGTAATTAATTTAATGCTTCCATGGAGCCAGTTGATATCCAGTACTCAGAACCCTTGGATGTGAACAAACATACAAAATGAAGGAGGAAACAGAATGGTCTTTAAGTATCCTGATGAATTTCTGCTAGAATTGCTTTAGATAGCAATTAGTTTTGTTAGGACAAACATTATCAGAGTACACTGAGTATAATCTAAACCAATATGAGAGCTACCTAATACTTTATAGCTAGTCTATAATGTGTTGCAGGGCATTATGGAAAGCCTAGACAATTGTGATGAGTTGCTCTGTTTGACATGAAATAGCATTTGTCAGCTTACAAGAGCTCCTTCCTTGGTTGGAAAAGACTTTGTTTATTTCACAATGGAAAGGAATCTAAACTTCATTTGTACAAATTCATGCAATTCTATTTGATTTGAAGGGTATATTGAAATCGGAGTGCATAAATGCTTGCAGGATCATGTGCTTAGTTTTTGGGTGATGGATTTCCAGGATCTTTAACACACCATTTCTGTGTTCTCAGCCACACTTCATCTGAAACTCTTAAACTCATTCCATTAAGCATATCTCCTCAAGAATGAAAAAATGATGCTTTATCCCCTAGCCACTTGTACCCACTATTTCTGATCTGACTGATAATGCCAGAAATCGAAGTACAGATTATCAGAACAGCAAGGCTTTTCATAATGGTCTCTCTCATGAGGCGTCCATGTGTCAGCTAAGAAAATGAATTTTTAATAATACTTGGCACTGAATGAGTGGTTTGTCTCAACAGAGTGCATCAAGCACTGCTTATCTGATCTTTGTAACTCTGAAATAGGTTTCACCTATTTGAATGATCTTTTTCTTAGCCATCTTTATATCCAGAAGCTTATTCAGGATATGATATCCTAAATTTCAACACAAGGATTTATTTTTTTAATAAGGAAATAAAAACACAGTAGGGATATTTACATTGATGTGCTCAATAGCATTTCTCTGTTGGACAGGGAACAAAATTTTCTGTGCCTTTTTAAAATTTTGGAGAAATTTATGCTACCTTTTTAAGCTAGGCAAATATTATGAAGTTTATGCACAAGTTTAATATATCTTTTAAAAATGCTATTGATGAGCATGATGTCCTTTTCATTCTGTACTTAATTACTAAATATCATTTTGAGTACATGGTACTATGCAAACTCTGTGTGATGTCACAGAATGTGGCTCTGCAATTTGCAGTGTTGGCAAATAAAGGCTCTTAATCAGTTTTCTGATTGTTTCTAGACTGTTGTCCTTGAGTTGCCTTAATTGAATTTTTGGTGAGGAGGAAAAAAGGCCAGCGGTCAACTCACTACAACTGTGTATGCATATACTCTAAAGAAATAAATATGCTTTCCAAGACTAATTTAGAGACAAATGCGTCTTATTTGCTTTAGATTTGAAATAGTCATCTGAAAAATATAGTATATACATAAAAAGGCAAACTAGTTATTCTTGGTTCATACAGCAGCAGCTTTAAAAAACAAGCATTCCTTCAGAGACTAAAGATGAATTGAAGTTCTCTGATTCCTGTAAAAATGTGAGTATCTACACTCATAGTTTGTTCTGGATCAATTCCAGTGCATTGTGATGATAGGAACTAGAAAGGAAAACTCAAAAGGGTATTTTTAATCACTTTTACCTCTATTAACAATGTGATGCTATTTCCATTGTTCCTGTTATAAAAATAAGTAGCTGACATGTTCCCCAGAATTGATTACTGTGTTTTAGTCAACAGAACAGCCATCAAGATATTTCAATCTATCAGGAAAGGGAGTGGAAAGGAGCTGACAGAGAAACCTCAAAGGAAGGACAAGACACTGTGTCTTTTGTCCTTTGTTCCAAGATGGAAATAAACTGTCTCCACTTCTGATAAGCTTTTCTTTTGATCTTTGTTTGCAATAATTAGGGTTAGACACTAGGTTATTTTATGAACCCTTTCAGGTTTAGCTCTCTCTTAGTTAATATGAGTTATTTGACCTCAGCAGACATCTACATTTATTAAGTTTTTATTACTTGCTTTAATTTGTGGAGATTTTGCCTAATATGCAGGGGAACTAGATAGTGATATATTTGGGGAAGATGAAAAGTATTTTTTTCTTGAAATTTAATTTTACTTAATATTTTAGAAACGTTAGAAGATAAAATACATAAAAAAGGTATAACGATCTATTTTCTATTTGTCTGTATCTGATATATAAATACACATATAGTTATATATATAAAATTTTTAACGCTCATCACACTGTGCTTGCCTCTAGTTTGAGTGTTTTGGAAAATCTCCAAGGCTATAGATTACTCCTCTCATTTATGAGTATTGGTAAATATGTCAGGCTGTGGAAAGAAGCAGCCTTTAATTCAAGCTGAAAGACAAATTAGATCCAGGCACCAAAGGAAATACTGTGGAATAAGAATCTGGGATTCAGCTAGACTAAGTTAAAAGCATAACTGGAATGCTACCTGCTTGTGGTGCAAACATAACAAGAAATTTGGGGGTTAGTTTAAGAACAAATTTGTTTTTCTTTCTTTGCAAAGCTAGACTTTGTCCTAGGTAAAAAACCCAACAATCCAAATCCAAAATCACACAAACAAACAAATAAAACCAATGAACTCCAAAACCACTGAACCAAAAATCATCTCCACAAAAAAGTAAAAAAATCAGAGTACTTAAATACATTGTAAATCTAGGCAGTTTTCACACATATACCAGAATTCAGGATACTACAGAGTAAAACAAAGGATGTAGCCAAAGAATGTAAGCAGCATAATTTCAGAAAACAGTCCAGAATTAAAGTGTGTATATATTTTTACATCACTGATCATAGATTTTAAAAATCATTGTAACAAGCGGAACCACAAGCCTTGCTTAGGTTTCCTATTTCAAGTTGAATCTCTGACATTTAAAAATACCTCCCTTAGGAATGCACCTTGATTTTAAGATTTCAAGTGACAACTTCAAATTTTAAAACATGACAAATTACTTCAGAATTTAAAATGTGTGTCTTAGTACAAATTTTTATCCTCTTAGAATCAGTATCTAGTAGTGTTCAGCAGTGTTCTTTTGTATTGTCCTGGAGGTCACAATCAAGCTGCAGGATTGCAATGAGAACTAAATGATGCAAAGCTATAACATCCCTTCTAATATCAAGGACAAAAAAAAAATGATGTGTGATTTGCTGAGACACATCATTGCATTAGTATACAGTTTCATGTCTGAAGATTTAAAAAATGCTATAATTTTCAGTAGCTTCCTAAAACATGTAATATTGTCATTTACTAGAAAATACAGAATGCTCTTTAAGGGATCTAAATTGCTGAATCTCTTTCTCTCCAGTGGAATAATCTACTCTTATCAGCTGAATAAGTGATACAGTCTAAACAAAGGGTAATAATGTTCAAGTGGAATTCCAGGAAAGGAAGCTTAATGCGAATTTCCTGATTTAATCTTACAAAAATAGAAAGGTTGATAGGATAAATGAATCACTCAGAAGAGCAGATTTTGCTTCATTTAATTAAAACAGATCATAAAAATGTCAAAGTACTCCTCTGTAACATTAACTGCAAAACTCACATGTAAAACTATTTAGAATATCATTTTCATGCATGAGACTGAGAAAAACCTCTTCAGAGGAACAACTCAATTTTCTCAAAATTTCTTCTCATTTTCCAGCCTGGAAAACATGGTGACAGCTGCATAGACAATTCTTACACAATTTCCTGTATCTTCTGCCTTTGGTGGGTCAGGAGAAGTCTTCTCAGAAGTAAATTTGGAACTTCTGCTTCTGGGAGATAAATCAGCAAGTTGGAGATGTATGAATATTGAAGAAAAACAAAAGAACTAATTTGAGCCTCAAGAAGAGGTTTTCTTATGTCCAGTTTGTGTTCACTTTGACTTCTTGACAATGGTAGTCACTCAAGTGTGGAACAAACTCACAAAGAAAGTGGAATGAACAGGTTTTTTTGTACAAGATACCAGGTGAGTTGCTGAGAACAAGACACGAGATAAGTTGCTGGGAAATGAGCAAAAGAGATGGTCCTGCATTTCTGGTAGAATGGAAATAACACTGTAGTACGCCCTCTCAATTCTAAATTGTGCAAATTTGTAACCTGTCAACACCTTTATATATAGCCAATATGAAAATATCTAAAACGTAAGTCAGGCAAGTGACAAGCTGTGATTACAACTGTCTTCTTGCCCTCTGCAAAACCAGCAGGAAAATGTGTGAAAAATATGTGTACTGCTATAACCCTCTCAACAACAAGAAGCAGGATATCCACAGGCTTTCCAGAGGCATTCCATATCAGAGGAACGTGCATCTCATTTCCTGAGTCTTGCATGTGTTCAACCCGTGATCAATCCTTGCCTTAGGTGCAAAGTTTTTACTTAACTTTTTTACGTAACTTGGACATGAAAATTTCACCTTCTTAGAAACAACTTTTTTTGCCCAATATTTTTCAGTTTCTAAACTCTTCCAGGATTGAGTTCTGCTTAATGGCAAGCTGATGGATGGGAATCTTTTTGTGCTTTTAGATAGAGTCTTGCCACAGCTGGCTTATTTTTTTTTTTTTTCCTGATAAGGATTTGAACCCAGGTTGGTTTCTTTTTGTTGTTACCAGTTTTTATTGCCTTCCAATTTGTTACTCTCTTCTATTTTGTTTTTGTGGTTTTATGTTTTTCCTTACTAACATCTGAAGTTGCCCAGAATGGGATATCAGAGAGACACGTCATGTGAGAGGGCTGCTGTGAGCATTTATGGCTGAGTGATGCCAGAAAAAACCAAGAAGAGCCAGACCTGGTGAAACACCACATTTGAAAGATGCATGTGAAAGATCTTCAGAAATATGCTAACGGTAGATATAGATGACTGATGGCATCTGCAGTTGGAAGAGGTTCAGCTCCAAGTTAATACTGAATTCTATTTTATTAGATAACACTGATGTCTATTTTACTGTTTCCTGATCCATCAGACAATTTAAGGATTAACCAAGTCTGATATAACCTTTTTGTTTTTTTAATGCCAAGATGTGAAGAACATGAGAAATTACTTCTATAGAAAATCACATGGGAAGAGAAGGAAGAGGTAAAAGAGTGACACAAAAATCCTAAACCATGTGGACTCCCTTGCCTAGTGATTGACTCCACAGTGAGAGTTATGGATTACCTCCCAAGTAGAGATTTAAAATGTGAGAAACTCAAACAATGCTGAGAATCAGATCAGTGTTGTATGAAGGTAGAAAACAGATATCAAAAAAAAAGCAAGTTCATACTGACCAAAAACCAATGTAATCTCCTCACTCCCTCTTGGGCCTGAGACATCTGGGTGTTTCAGACAGCTGTGACTGATGAGATGCCCATCTGTGATGAGCTAAGGATGGGATGTGAGCCTTGGAGTCAAAATGGAATTGCCTACTTTTGACCAAAATGTACTTTATAGGCGGGTGTGCTTTGACTGCCAACTATCTGTTTTATTTTGGCACTAGAAATAACAATCTTGGATAACCTCCCTTTGGAGGTTTAGTTCCAGTTACAGATACTGCAGAAGATTCTTCCATTTCATAGAAAGAAATGATGAAAATTAGAAGGAACATGCTCATCTTTTGCCAGACTTGCAAGATATATTTTCCTCTACATATTTAGTGGTTTGGGTAATTATTTTCTTAATTAGGAGACTTATCAAAACACATTATGATGACTGATTTCACATCACCACAGTTTTTCCTAGCAGTTTCTGATTACTGATTATATGTTACAGAAAAACATTAATTCATAATTACTGACAGTAATTTCTTAGATATCATTAACAATGTAAATGCTATTGCCTAAGTATTTTGCAGCTTCCCTAGGGAAAAGAAAATTAATTTTTTTTTTTGTTTTGTCTACGAAAAAAAATTGAGTTCAGAAAATGGAATTGTTCTGTGCTTGGTTGTACATTAGGAACTTAAAGGCAAAAGATGATTAAAACATCCATGTCTACCTGTGCTATTCCTGGATGATGGTGCCTACAATACTAAATGAAAAAAACACACATTTGCACTACTGTGACACTTTCAACTGAGGTTTGCAAAGCATGCTGCAAACAATGATTTAGCGTCAAAATAATTTTAATGCATAAGCTCTCAGTCTACAGTTAGAGACTGAAGCACATTAGAAGATATGGGCACTTTCTACTGCTATATTTTGAACTGGCTGAGAAAATTGTGAACAAAATCTGCCAGTCTTTTCCTCTTCTCTGGACTTTACACTTAGGCACCACTCACAGCATCCCATACACTCCAGGACAAGACTGGCTTGTGCCTTACTTTTGCACCATTGTAGCAAGAAGGAAAACTCTTATTGGTTTCAGTACTAGACCCAAAATTGCTTGAAGTTTTTGTGCTCAGTCTGCTTCTGACACTTCCAAGGCTACCAGAGTTCAGGAAAGGGGGCATCTTCTTTACCTCAGAGAGGAGAGCTCACATGGGTGACTGCACATTGTTTCTAATGCAAGTCAATGTCATGAGGGTACAATTAAATACAGTGGTTTTATATGGGATGTCTTGAAAAATTCAAGTTCTGTGTTGTTTTGGAGAAGGAGAAAATACAGAAAGAATTTGATTTATGGACTAGTACCTGGTGCAAGGTATGTATTCAAGTATGCATCTCACCTAGATTTCTTTTACCTTATCAATAACATTTATAGTTTTCTTGTTTAGGGATAACCTTAGTGTTTAAGTGGTGTTATTTGGAATCCTTGATGCAAGACAGAATCTTGCCAGTGTAGCTATTCTGTACCAGTTTACCAAAGTAACTTAAGGTATCCAAGGATGTCTATTTCTTGGTCATTTTAATACCACAGCTATCTGCAGCTTCCATTCTCTGCTAACAGATGTTTGGTTACTAGTGTTCAGTATTATGCAATAAGACAGTGAGTCCCCAGAACTCCCTGTCAGGAACACAAAGTACTCTAAGATAGATCTGTTTCATATTTTCTGGCATTCAGCAATGGCTAAATCTCCAAAAGGTTTGTATGTCCATTTAGTTTAAACTTAATATCCAGAACTCAGATTCCTAGAGCTAAGTTTTCTCAAACTCAAAACCAGACTAGTTACATAGAGATGTAATGATGCATGCAGATGAGCTGCATCCCTTTTTAATACTTATATGCAGACTGTGGTGCCAAGGACTGGTTTAGAAATAAAATAAGGATTGTCTGAGGTGTTCAAATTTATCTTGATTATAGTATTTCTCAGGAAGACAACTGAAAAGAAAGAACTTCATTTGAGGCATGGCTGAAGTAGTCTTTAAAGTATTGGAAACTTTCCTTTTACACACTAGTTACCCATGTCAACTGGGAAGAGCACAAGCTATGAAAGGAGATGTTTTTGTAACAACTTCAGTGATATCAAGTATTAGGAAAACATGAATTGCTCCATTTTGCAAGAGTAGGACAGCAAAACAATTTCATATGTTTTGACTGATTTTATCTCCTTTGCATACACAGTATAGTGTATTATCTTGAATGATTAAGAATAGATAAATCAGTTCTTCATCATAGGCCTACAAATGTGTAACTGACATTTTGACACTTCCACAAAAAGTAGAGGTCTTACTGAGGCAATTGCATTTGAAATGCTGTGTAGCACATATATTTTTCTTCTAATGGAAGATAATTAAACATAATTAAATTACAATTTCTTCATGGTTTTGCAATGATAATATTTAAAATCTGTGACATTCCCTTTTTGCAGCTGTTATTTTGTCGGTGTACTACTTGACTTTTCTGTAAGATTTCCAAGTAGAGCCAGTTTTACTTCCTTTAATGTAACAGTATTTGGTTGGGCTGTTCTTATGTAAGTGAGTGAAGACTTGCAAAAGGTTTTGCAAAAATTTTCATGAAAGTGCAAATATTGGTTTTTCTCAGAGCTGAACTTGTGCATCAAAACAAAAGCATCAAGCACCCTGTGGTAACAGATGAAATTAGCTGTTTGATGCAGTACCAAAACAGATTAAAAAATAGTACTGCAGAAACTCTGTAGGGCGCAAGAAGGGGTAACAAAATGATGGTAACAACAGAGAGAATTTTAGATGACAGCTTAAAGGACATGAGGAAGCACACTGAAAGCATTTCCTGTAGCACAAACAGAGGAAAAGGCTTTCAAAATTCATTTCACAATTCATTGCCTGTAGAGACTCTGTATGAGGGTCATCCATGGCAGCAGGCACACACATTACATGCACAACATTTTCTGGGATGGACACATGCACTGAGTGGACATAGGAATTAATAATTACTTTGAATTATGCAGGGAACCACAGGCCCTGTGTCTTTTGCCCTCATGAGCCACCATGGAGTTAAGAACCTGGCTTTTGATTTGCTCCAAACTCGAGTGGCCCTCCTCCAGATACTGCTTCCCAGCCATATTTGCTGTCATGCTTGCATAGAGTCTTCTCACAGCCTAATTGCTGGAAAAATCTTCTCTGTTTCTGGCCCTCTCTGTTGTCAGAAAGGAAGTGGCTTATTCATGCTCTGCTTTTTTTTTTTTTCCCCAAGCAAACTTTGTTGACAGCCTGCAATTCCCCCAGAGCCCTTGCGGGAGCCTGAAATTTTGCCCAGGGTCCTCTCACCCACAGAACTGGCTGAGAGCTCTGGGTGCTACCTCAGCCAGAAGGCTTGCGTAGAGAGGAGGGAGGGATATTGCAGAGCAGACTGATTTACTGATCTTGGACCTTGGATTTGTACCTCCAGCCTTCCCTCTCCACCCTCCCAAAACTTGGATTGCAAGAGGAATGCCTTTCTCCCTTACTATGTGCTCAGGGTTATAGTGAAGCCACGCGATTTCCATGAAGTCATCTCATGGCACCTAGCTAAATGTTTTTAAAATACTGCCTTCTGCATGAGGAGAGAAGAAAATTAAGTCTGTTGGGGTTGGTGCACAGTTGATGCATGCAAATTGATGCAAATATGTCTGTTCTCCAACTGGATGTAACAGGATAGGACATATACATAAAAGAGTGCGAAAAAGCAGAGTAAATATAATACATGCAGGTATTATTCTGCTGTTCAGGGCAACATGCTGGGTTCAACCCCAAAACAATTTAGATTAAAAGTGAGTTTTTTTTAGGTAAAGGACACATTCATGAAACCTTTGCCACAGGCCAAGAGATAGCCACAAGTTAGAAACTGAATGGTAATTGGTCAGGGAAAGAGAAGAAATCTCTTTTTTTGTTCCTGAATAACAGGGATGTGAGCTTCTGAGGGCTACAGCAAAGTGCACATGGGCTTACTAATAACTGTAATAATCCTAATAATGTCCAGAAGTAAGGAATAATTTAAACTCATTATGTCCCACTGGCTTGGGAGAGGATCTAATATATGTCACACCTCAAAAACAATGAACTGAATAGACTTGCTAATAGGAAAGCTTGATCTTAACATTATTCTGTAGCTTGTGCTCAGTTTTTGTGTTTTTGTTAGGGCAAACAGAAGTGTTTTACAAGAGCAGACAAATGAAAATATTATTTCTCTGGAATAATGATCCTGGAAAAGCAACAAGGAAACTGTTTATAAATGTGAGATGGGAAATGCTTCAGCATGTATCCTTTTTCCTCAGCTCTCTTATCTTATGAAAGAGACAGCTGGAAAAAGTGAGCAGAAAATGACTTATTGAAGAGTTGTGCCAGTCCATTCTTTGCTGATATATCAGTTAAGTGCTTTAGAGGAAGCATGATCTGATTCTCCTACATTTCCAGAAAACCCAGGAACTCACTTTTAAATGCTGGTAAAAATAAGTAAGCTATGAGTATTTTCTCTGACAAGCTTTAGTCATGAATGCATATAATTTAAAGAAGTTGAAAACAGTATATTTGCAACCACATATGCAAGATGTCAATATACCCTCTGGAAAATCTGCTGCAGCTGGCTGATAGTCTTACAATATTATTAAATGTGGGGTCATTATTTCACCATGTTTAGATCACTTTTGGATACAACATAAGGAGAGGGAAGTATTGGCCCTGTTGTACTAGACAATGAGCTTTCCATATGTTGGAAACAGCATCAAGAAAATTGCCCAGCAGAAAAAAAACTTGGTATCAATGAGAAGGAGTACTCAGTACATCACCAATGATCCCATCCACCAGATATTCTCAGACTCTGCCTGTAACCATGCTGTCTGATCTCCAAAAAGGAGAGGGATGTTATTTGTCTTAAAAAAAAAAAAAAAAAAAAAAAAAAAAAAAAAAAAAAAAAAAAAAAAAAAAAAAAAAAAAAAAAAAAAGTTAAGCCATCCGTCAACTGAAATCAAGACAAGTGTTCTGTTCTCACTGTTGAAATGGGATATTATTATTCTCATGAGGATTAGTAAGCCTAGCTGGAGGAGTCTGGCCCTTCAGGAGGTCAATAGAGGAATGCTTATGATTAATGTTTTGGTCCATGGGCTATCTCTATGCTAAGTTATTAAAGCTACGTTGTCTTTTACCATTCCCTATTAACATAACGTTAACTTTCTGCTAGCGTTGATGTTGCAGACTGCCCTTGGCTCCATGGAGTAAAATAATACTCCATGGAAAAGATTTTACTGTACAAATAAGCAGATTTAACATCCCAGTTTTTCCCAGCTCTCAGATGTCAACATTGCCTGTAATTAACTGGAATGTGGGTTGCCATGCAGTAACCACACCAAGCATCTTCTCTCATGTCTTGATTTCTCATTTCAAATATCCCTGTTGAGTTTGGAAAATGAATTGTGGAAGCAAAAGACAGCAAAGAAGAGGAGACTCAGAACAAGCATATAAGGTGAGCCGAATGTAGAATCAGCCTACTAAACATTTTTGTTTGGTTTTTTTTTGACTTTTGTTTTTGTTTTTAATTTATTAGTCTTCACAAAAAATACAAGACATTGTTGAAAGCATTATTTGAGCAAGTAGATGCCTTGAATAAAATAATCATGTATATTCAGCAGTCAAAATTATGTTTCAAAGGGTAGTTTATGCTATAAAATTCATAACTCTCAAAATGAATGACTGGGGATAACAGTGATTTTATTCCCTGGTGCTTTTATTTTTTATAATCAGATTAAGGGTGAAAGGAGAGTGCTTTCAGAATTGTGCAGAATTGTGCAGAAAAGACCAGAATCTTCTGTTCTTTCTTCACTTGTGAAGACTATTTAAATCTCCCCAGAAAACCTAGTCCTAATCAGTTGCTATCATGAGGCTGCTAGAATAGCTTCTCCTATTTGAAGTAAAGTTAGTTTTCTGACTGCCATCACTCTCCTGACTTTTATAGAAGTGCTCTATATTTGCACTGAAACTACAGAGCAGACCCAGCCTCCCTTGGATGTTGTGCTACTGGCAACAAAAATGTCAGCTATGGCTGTAGTGAAGGTGAGAGAGCTGTTGATTTCCCAGTTTTATTCTGCCATGTGCCAGCAGACTCAGCAAATGCATGCTTTTGTTGCCTATACACAAATGTAAACAACACTGGGGTTGTTTAGGGTTCTTTTATCTCATTACCTGTTTTCTTTCCAAATGGGTAGAAAGATATACCATGAAATTCAACTAGTCCAGAGAATGGCTCTCTGGTTTCCCCCATATTTTTTTGTGCAGCTGGATGTACTTGTTGAACTCTCGAGGTTTTAATTATAATGACACTGGATATCCCAAACATTAGCACTTTGGGTAGATACAACTGCTACTTCTAGAAATAGAGCAGTGACACTAACAGGAGTTGTAATTAATCACGTGGGAGTTAGCTGTAGGGAAACCTTTCTGTAAAGGCACCTTTTCCTGGGTTACTGTTTGCTTTGAGATATTTATATAGGCCTATGGGTTCTTCCAAATGTGGCAAAGAAAGAGGGAAGGGGACAGGAGACAGATATTGTCTCTGAACCCCTTTTTTTCAGCATACAAGTAGTCTCCTCAGATTGCTAAAAAGACATCTTTTTATTAAACAAAAATAACTTGCAAGGTAAAATCTTTACTAACTCTGTGTGTCCTGTAACACACATCATTCGGGTAAGAAAAGGTAAACAGGGAGCTACCAGCAGGATGACAGATTTGATAATTTTGACAATACACTGGGTAACAAAGGCCGTGTTAAATACCAAAGTGAGCATGGATAACCTCCAATAGAAATGGCAACAATGTTCAAAATATGTTGGAAAAGGCATGTGTTTTTCAAAACCATTTAGGAGTCACAGGCCAAGCATTCAGCAACTTTCTCAGGAAAAATGGCCATCTGAGGGGCTGCTGCTTTTGCAATCACAATAAACCTCCCAATACACAAGAGCTGTTAGCAGTGGAGTGACTAAACTCTGGATGTAAATCATTCTCCAGCTTTCATACAGAGCATTGCTAATCTCTCTGGAATATCATGTTAAAGCCATATTTTTACATTTCCATGAAGATTGCGCTGACAGCAATGGTTTGTCCCAAAGCAGCGATGGAGCTGGGTTAGCCCCATATTCAGGGGTTGGAGTGAGGCCAGCATTTCTCCTCAGCTTCTCATAGAATGAGTCAACACACCTGCTCTAAAAATCTGGATGCAGTCAGCAGCCAACGATGTAATCTTTGGCACAGCCACCAGAACTCCGTCTGAGTTATGTTCTTTAATTCAGGTTTTAATGCTTTTAATACAAGACACTATTGAATTTCTCAGGACTTCAAGATTTTTTTCCCAAAAGATGTTCAATAAGAAAGTAAAACTGCTGTTTGCTTTAGCTAAAATTTTAATGTTTCTTGTGAAAACTATAATAAGTGTTACTTTTACAAATACTAATAAACTCATTGTTTTTTGGCAAAACTCAATCTTTTAATCTTTTTTTTTTTTTAATTAGCTGTATTTTCTTAGCGATAGTAGGACTGCATTCTGCAAGAGAAACATTCCTATGAGTAATTCCATAAAGCTAAGGAATTAACTCATGTGAATAGTGTCTTGCAGGGCTAGACCCATGTTTTTGGATAATTCTTGAATGTATAGATAGCAAAAAGAGAATTTTAACTGAGGAATTTATTTTAACTCCACAACAAAGAAGAACCAAATAATTTTGGTTATCTGACCTTAAAATATTGTCTGTCAGGAAAACGGTGCAAACTGTGGCACAATAACACAAGCCAAGTTAGCATAACCACTGAAAACTCTGTTGTTAGGGTGTGTAGCAGTGGGTAGCACTATGTGTGTGGTGCAAATAAGCACAGCCCATTTCACAGCTCACATCTATCTATTACCAGCAGATAGTTTCATTTTCAGGGTGGTTTGAAAATGCTGAGCTACCTGTTCCTCCACGGCCAGCCATGAATAGAAGCAGCCACTAAAATTTTCTTTGTTTATTGGCATGTGGTTGACAATAAAATTTTGCAACTTTCTCATGGTGCAGCAGGAGGTGTTGCCAAATGACCTCTGCCCAACATATGGAGGAAACCACTCAAGTAACCTCTGTATCTTCCCACTGTTGTATCCTCCCATTTAATTGGTGACAATGGGGTTGAGACCAATATGCTGATGGAGCTCTCCATGTTTCAAAGCCAGTAGAGGATCTTTAGCTCTTCATAAATGTTACCTATTATCTAATGTTGCAAACCAGAATTAATTAAAAATCAGAGCAATTAATATCACAAGTGCAGAGAGGAATGTCCTACGTGTTCAAAATAATTTAGTACTACTTTGAAAAAAAAATGCAGCTTTAGCTTATATTTTTAGAAAAACAAACAACAGCTTCTACAGGGTTTTCTTAGGAACGACAATGGCCATGTTGTTTCCTGAGAAATATTTCAACCAAAGTGGTAGAGATACCCAATTCTCTAAGATTACTACCCATCTCACCTGTTAGTGTAGGAAATGCAGAAATTTGCACTGTGAAGGACCTGAAATAAATTATCAGTTAGGATCATGAAATTATTTGAGTTGGAAAGGACCTTAAAGATCACCTAGTTCCAAATCCTCTGCCATGGGCAGGGACACCTTTCACTAAACCAGACTGCTGAAAGCCCAATCCAGCCTGGCCTTAAACTCTTCTCTGGGCAACCTGTTCCAGAGCCTGACCACCCTCATAGTGAGGAAGACTTGAGTTCAATATACTAAGAGGAATATGGAGTCCCTGGTACTCTAGGAGTGATTCTAGATAGAATAATATTTAAATATATAACATGTCAGCATAGATGGCTGTTAACATGGTAGTAACTGTGACTCATGCAGACAGTCTTCAGAGAGCTTTAATCCAGCAAGCTCAGGCATGAGCAGCTTAGGAGCTGTGTAATATTGTAGTATCCAAGGAGAGTTGTACCATCTTAGAAGAGGTCCTGTTCAGAAGGAGGCCAAATGTATTTTCCTTCTTTGCTTGGTGGACACCACATAAGGGGAGGGGAAAATGAAAACGGGAGAAAAATCTAGATAGAAGACTGAAACAAGGTCTTGTCAGATTGAAAAACAGAAGGAGGGAGAGAGAGAAAGAGAGAAAGAAGAAAAAAAAACCAAAAAACTGTACAGAGAACCAAGAGGTTCAGTTCTCTTTGAAACAGAAATAATTTCTTAATGTTTGTAAATAATCTACCAACATGGGCTATCATTTTCACTGGGGGCACAACAAGGAGCAGAAGGATTATGTAAAGAGAGGAGCTGTGTCTGAGAGTGAGATTCAAATATTGTGCTCTTAAATACAGAAAATAATGGATATATAAATTGCATGTAAGCTCTGAGATTATTATCTTGTTGGAGAAATTGGTACCAGTGGATGGATGGATGGATGAAGGACCAATGTTCTCCCATAAGCCACATTTCTTCAGAAAATTGTGTTGAAAAAGTATACCCGTAATACTTTCATTGGTAACCAAAGCCTTGTGCCCAAATGATTAAAGCTTACTGCTACTGTTACTGGTATGACCTATTGGACAATTCCTGTTCATTTCTGTATTTTTCCAGACTAATTAGTTACGTTTAAGTGCATTTTGTAAAAGTAGCATGTAGAAAAAGCTTGAAAATATTTCATGATTTCTATTATTAGTGGAAAGGGATGTTATTTGGTATTTAAATCCATGTAATTGAGACAAAACCTTTAAAAATTTCTTCTCAGATTTTTAAGCCACATAATAAACCAGTAAATAAATTGAACATAAGCTTCAACCACCTGTCTTTATATAGTATGTATTAGCAGCTGGCTTTTGCTTTTGTCATGACTGTGGAAATGAGCTAACAGGTTTAAGACAAGTATTTCCACGGCTGACTTGCAGTTCAAGTTGTGTTCCACATAGCTCAACAGCCACATCAACAAAATGAATGCTAAGAAGCAGCACTAGAAAATGCATTCCTCTCAAGTTGCTGTAGCAGGGAGTCCTGAGGTCAAGGGTTCTATGAGAAATGTGGGCCAGCTTAATGGTTATTCCAAGTGAATTGCTCCACAAGCCATCTGTGTGCTCATGACTGAACAGAAAATGAAGTTCTTCTGTGAGAAAGAAAGCCTCAAATATAGTACTCTCCTTGGTTCACAAAGAGGTGTATCATCATGGTTCAATAGGAGTTAAAACAGAAAGAAAAGAGTGTTAAAGAAAATAAACTGAGGTTGTTTAGAAATTTCAAGCTTTCCTCCACACCTTCAAAGTTTTACCATCTACTCGGGTATAAAATCCTTTATTTTCTTAATTGTTTCTCAATCAGTCATTTTAGTATTTGTTGTTTTGGCTGGGACACAAGATGACTTCTGCATCTAGGAATAGTATGGAGATGTCAGGCATTGTGCACTGTCATCAGCTTCTCATGCTAGCTGGGAGATTGATGTAATGAGTGAGGGTTATGGGAGATTATGGATGATTAGAAACAGGAAAATGCACTCTTAAACTGGGGCAAACTGGAATGCAGAAAAATTGACTCTGCAGCCAAGGGGCTTATGAAAATGTCAATGGGGCTATGAAAAATAACTTAAAGAGACAAAAATATTCAATGTGTCATTAATTTGTGGTGTTATTGCCTATGAAGATGCACTGAGTGTGGTGCCAAACTTCTGTTTATTTTGCTGTCAATAGATTTTTCTTCTTTTAAAGAAAAAAGACATTTTCTTCCTTTTCTCAGCCTGCATTTTCTTTTTTAGTTCTGGCACTTTTAGATTTTAGTAATGATTGAACATACTAAATAGGAACTGACCTTTTGCTAGAAACATGCTCACAACAAAGAATCAGTGAGCTGTAGATATTTCTTGTATAAAGAAGCAGTCCTACAGTTCTTACTAAGTTGTGCCCCAGTGCTGGAACTCTTACTCCTTCACCCACTTGCACAATGCCTGCATAGTCCCTCCAGTTTGTTCTTTACCAAGGTAACTGCCCTTTTCAGTCCTGAGGATTTAATTCTTCCTGTCCTTACTTGACTTGGCAGCAAATCTGAGTATCTTGAACAGCAATACTGGGATCATGGAGAGTTTTGTATGGTTAAGACTGCTGGGTTGAGTGCTGGCTCTTTCTCCCAGTATATGAACCCAAATATTCAATACATCAATAGCTCATGGGGTCAGTCAATATATCAGCAAGAGAAGTAGGTGCAAAATGTATTTAGCATCCAGACTTCAATCAGTACATTATTCCAGGATGTCAAAATTCTGCAGTTTTGACTAATTTTGTACACTTCCCTTCTCTTTTTCTAAATGAATAATTGTAATGAAGAAGTTCCTACAGAAACTAACATGATGCAGGGCTCATTGCTGAATGACTGGTCTATTAATTAGACATCTTTAGATAAAAGGCTGTTCTATACTCAACGGATTAAACTGAGCCCTTGAGATATTTGAAGTTTGTTTTGTCACTATCAGATAAACACAACAGAACATGCCAGCCTGCAGAGGTTCATGACTAAACTGTTTGCAAGCTTAAAAAGAAAGGGAGAGGAAAAGCCTTGTTAATCTTCATTCCCAATTAAAAAAAAAAAGAAAAAAAAAAGTAAATATTTTTGTAAAAACATTTCAAAGGCTTCCACTTTGAGCTATGTGGCAGGTTGAGATTAGGGAAAACCCGAGCACCTCCTAAGGTTAAACACACTATTTGTCTCTGTCTTTCAAACTACATCTGAGTATATTTTGCAGATAAGTTTAGATAGGTTAAAGCTCAAACTCCTTTCCTTTGACTTTTTACCTAGAAATATATAGCCAGAGATGGAGTAAGTTCAGAAAAATATTTTCCTCTCATTACAGATATTCTGCTCAGTTCCTAGAACAAATTAAAAAAATGTATTACATGAAAAGTATAATGATTTGAAGCTCCTATTACATTACAGATAGAATACTTTATGTTTAAAATTAAATTTCAGGCAAATGGCATTTTAGACAATTAGAAAGCTTTTAAAGAGCTATTAGATACGCTTTGTTTACCACATTCAGTCATTCAGATTATTATTTTATTAGTCTCACAGAAGACTGGAATAGTTTTAGGTAGATAATTTGCCCACTGCACTTTTTTTTTCTGAGATAACTGAGGAAATCTGAGGAACTACTATGATGATTTGTATAAATTAATTAATTTGTATTATACTGTAGAAATGAAGCTTTGATTTTGAACATGAAATTGGATTGGATGGCGGCAAATGCACTTCTAAAAAGACCAAATAAACTGTTTTCACTTCACTGTGTCTTGTACTTTCATGGTCCCCCTGATGTGGGTGCGGTGGCAATGGAATTAAATTTCATTTTCATGAATTGCATTACAGTTACCTATGGTGCAGGAAAGTTCCCTAACTTTACATAGCAAAAAAAGTATTTACAACTGTTACAGAGAAATTTCTCCAGGCAATACAAGAGAAATACCCTGCATTTCCTTTCCCGGGCTCAGGCTCCATAATATATTAATATATTCAGAATAATTTTATATTTTACTTATATTTATTTATATTTTAAAATTTTAGCTTGGGAATAGACTATGTGTACATTTCTATCTGTCTTGAATAGTAGGCACAGATCTTCGCTGCTGTGAAGTGGCAAAGTGCCAGCATCATAAAAGAAAACACATTTATTTATAATGACTGACTTTCTGAGCCAGGAAATCTCTTTGATTTCCTTCAGTGGCAAGAGAGTCTGAAGTACAGGTGAGGGTAGACAGACAGGCAGATAGAAAAATATTCCTTATAGCAGTACTGAGAGATTTTCTGCAGGTAAGAGGACTCTAGCAAGGGGTTCTCCTGTGTGGGATCACAGGGCTGACGCCCAGCTGCCTTCTCTTGCTGTAGATCCCTACAAACCACCCAGCCAGGGACACTGCCTGTGTGGTTACCCCTAAAGTCACATCAAAGTGGGCTTTACACCACAAAACGGAAAACAACAAAAGCTACAAAGACCATATTTCCCTGTGGTGGGAAGGCTGGAATTATTTCATCCAGCCTCCCAGCTAGAGGAATCCCAGCAGCAGCAGCAGCAGCAGCAGGAGGGAATGTCCCTTCCTTTTGCAAGGCACATGCCGTTCATGGACCTCAGGAGATGATCTGGCCATATAACCTTGGAATGTGAGTAGCAGATGCTGGGGAGCCCAGTGCCCTACAGATGGCTGACACATGGTTTTCTCTTCCACACCCCAGTGCTGTATTGTGGCCTTCTTGCCACTGCATTGTCTCAGCAAATTGAATGGGTGGGGGTTTAAAAGAAGAAACAAAGAAGGAAATCTGGCACTCTACAGGTGCAAACCCTGCAGCAAGGACAAGATTTTAGGGGATTACTACAGAAATTGTGTCAGTTAGTTCAGACAGAGTATACACTGCCACTGAGACCATTTTCTGCAAGACTTATTGACTGGCCCTGCAATCAATCCAAGGTTTGAGAAAGCAATTCCTTCCCTTGAACATTTATCCTGTGAAATGTTCCCACAGACAGTATCTTAGCCTGGAGTTTTGTTGTGAAGAAAACATTTGCTTTTATTAGCTTCTGACTAAGAAACCCATGCCTTACTCCCAATCTTTGTGTAAATCTTCATTTTTATTCCTTTTTGCTTTGTACTCATAGATGGAAATGCCAGATAGGTTTGGAAGAGCAGTCGATCCCCACTATAGGAGGAAGTAGTGTCCATGGCCTGGTTTTAGGAAAGCTGACCTTAAGAACAGCTCTTGTCTGAAGCTAATGAAGTAAAATGTTATATTCGGTTACCTGCAGATACTGTCCGTGGTTTGTAACTCATAGGATGTAATGAGTTTTATCCTGCCTCAGTGTGGTCAGGAAAGATGCCTGTTCCTTTCATCCTAAAGTTTAAAATTAAAAGCTATTTGTCACCAACACGACAGCTGTGTTTCTTTCTGAATGGAAAATAAAAGTTGAGTCTGCATTTTTTTCAGGTTTCATATAAATCTATACGAACCCCTGGCAGGGAAAATAATCTTGTGTGTGTGTCAGCATTCCACAGCAGGGTTTTAACAAAGATCACATGTCACGTTCAAAAACCAAAGCACAGAAACACTGCAGTTGAAAACAAAACCCCTGCATATCTGAATAACCCCGCCTCAAAACTATTAATCTGAACAGCTGCCTTGTGCATGATAGGCAATAAAGGACTAATTCAGTCAAACAAAGCACAAAAAACTCCCAACCAAACCCCAACCGAAAACCAAAACAAAACAAACTTCTACAAAAATATGCTTAATAAACCCAAATTTCATCAATTTTTTCATTACATTAACCAGATTCTTCCATAACTTTTCCTATCTTGCTTTCTTAAGGTCTGACTGTAGAAAGATTTTTATACAGTGCACTCTTAATGCTCAACTAAGTTAATTTTTAAGGAAAATGGGAAACAAAATGCATAATTAACTATTGTAATTGAGCTACGGAGAATTTTAGCCCAGTCATTATTTGATTCAGATTCATATTTTCCAGAGCATGTAGTTATGTGATAGGCTCTCATATTACATGAGTAAGAGATGATATTGTTGATTCATGATCCTAAGAAAATTTCCTTTTACAAATTTAGGACTGTGTGTTATTATGATGCACAAAGAGAAGAGTAACTAAAACTATGGTTTTTAGATTTTTTTTTATCAGTTGTGAAATTTATTGAAAGCTTTGGTATTTGAATTTTGTTGACAGGACAGGAAAAGCAGAGGCAGTGGCTATACAAGTTTGTTCAAAATGCCCTGCAAGTTTGTTCAAAATGCCCTTCAAATAGTCTTTTACCCTGTTGTGATGTGCTTTGGCAGTAATTCAATTTACTGATCCATACTCTTCAGCCAATCAGCGCCTGTTCTAGCACTAGGCAGATGCTGCAATGTGCATACTGAAGTGTTAGGATGGGAAATGACAGCACAGATATTAAGAAATTCACTGTTATGATCTAAATATAATTAATTCCATATTCCAGTTTTTGACTACCACACATTTACTTGTAAAACACAAAAAGTTGAAAAATGGTGAAAATACTTATTCTCTGCCCTCTTCAGGATAAGAAATACAAATTTGTTCATACACTGAATGGTCTGGCAAAACAAGTGACCCACATACTAGGATCTGGCACGTTTATCCCTTGCAGCAGCAAATTTCAAGTTAGTCAAAAGCTCTTGGCTTCAATTTCATGGCTTGTAGGAGACAGTTTATAGTTTGTGAGCTTGCTGGTGCAATGCTGTATGAAAGTATCAGATTAAAAAGCCTAATTAAAAAAATGCAATTATGTAAGGAGATGGTTAAATTCCGAAAGCTTTACTCATTGCTTAGCCTCAATTAATTAAGAACAATTTCTGGCTGAATAAAATCTGTGTGAGGACTTTTGGATTTAGGTTCTGAGTTCTTTCCCACGAATTTCTCTGAATATTTTTTATTCATGTTTGGATACTTAGTGAACATCTGTGTTTGGAGGTTTGTTTTGACTTGGTCAAAAGAAAAGATTTTTTAAAGGCTCTTAAACATAAGTAATTTGGAGATAAATAGCTTCCTGCTCAGTTAAAATACTCTTCTATTGCTTCTGTAAGTGACTTGGCCCAGGGTAGCTTATTATTCTCTCTGCATCACAGAAGTGTGTAGCACATATTTTATGGTTGCTTAGAACTGGACAAAAAGGCAAAGGGTGGGGAAGGAAAGACAAAAGCATCTTTTGGTGGCTTGGCCTTGAGGGTTTGTCCAGAGGATGAAGAAAACTTGGAAGGCCTTTGAAGGGATCCACACACTTATGTTCATATGGTTAAACCCTGTGGTGGTTAATCATTAGCAGAATTAGAGCCACACTTAAGCCATGAATAAAAGTATGCCACTCAAAGGAACAGGGGCTTTATTAGGAACTAAATTTGGGATGAGACTTTCTTTAAACAGATTTTGAAAAGTGTGAGTAGATGATCAAGCTCAAAACTAGATATTACATTTGCCTGTTTTCAAGCTGCAAATTGAACCCAGAGTTTACTTGCCACTTGCCTGATACCCATTTTCAAAGGAAAAATTGTCAGCCTCAACATAAAATAGGAAAGTCAAGTCAGTCCCACATGGAATTTTATTGGTTAGTGAATGGTATTAATATTATCATGCCAGGTATTACGTCCATAGTACAGCACATTGTTCTGGGCACTGGAGGCCAGAGGAAGTACATGCTCCTTACACGTAGTCCAAACAGCCAAATTAAATACAATGTCTGCAGCTGCTGCAGATTCCCTGTAAACCCAAGTCATAAGTCATAGGTCCTCTGATGTTACTGATTTAAGAAAAAGAATATGTAGCTGTGTTTCAGTCCTCCATATCTCAGGAGAGATATTTGATCAACTTTTTACGGAGGTGCCAATAATAGGCATAGGAGTTCAACCCAGCAGTGCTCTCCTACACCCCTCTGCATCAAAAAGAATGTGACCTGACTGTGTGTCAGTTTGCTGGTTCACTCTCTCTGTGTCACCTGACAGGACTGGGACCTACAGCTTTCAGACCACACGAGAGAGCTTGGGTTTTCCCACTGGGGACTGCATAGCTCATGTCAGAATGAAACTTCTTACACACAACACCTAAGAGCTTGTTGGCTCTGAAAACTTGACAGCCACTGGTGCTCCCATTGGAAGGTTAGGAGTTCGGTGAAGAGCAGCTGAGGTGTGAGCTGTGCTGTCCTGAGCTGCTATAACCACACAGTAAAGTGCAAGAAGCAGTACATGTGTCCTAATTATCTTAGATAAATACCATAACTGCTGGGCTACTGATTAAAAGCACTTGGGAATAATGTCACCCTACCTTCTTTTCTGTTTCCTTCTTGTGATTGATGTCTCATGTGAAACTTCTACAAGCATGGTTAGAAACAAACGATTTTCCGATCTTTTAAAAAGTCTTTCTGTTTTAGCATAAACCACACATTTCTCCCCAAACTGTTATTTTGTTTTATTCAAAATCCATCCTCCTGCTGCTTTGCTTTGATGGTTAAAAGCCATACTAGTCTGCAAGATTGTGGGAAACCCTGAAAAACATGGTGGGGGATGATTTTAGGCAAGGCATGAGAAAAGTGGTCTGGGGAGAAAGGCTTCACAATGGCCTATGACACTGTTTAGAAAGAGCCAGCAGTTATTTGGGGGTAGAACAAAATACTTCAATGGATACAGGATGAATTCCCCCTTGGTGTCGTTCCCCTACTTGGAAGAAATTAAGTTGAGAAATTTGGATTGTAATATCTTTTCTACCCCTCTGAGTCAGAGCTTCATTTCTAGCCAGAGCATGCAGCTGACATTCCCATCTGAAATCAATTTATATTCCTGAATGTTAACTAGTAACCAGTGAACAAAACCAAATGCTGACATTTTATTTCAGCTAATCTTTTCAGGTGCTCAGACCTCAGCATAATAGCACATATTAAAACAGGATATTTGTTTAGTTAAACTTCACCTATTAAAGGAAAAAAGGAGCTTAAACATTCGTTGTTGACTTCTCTTGGAAATACATTGAAATAAATAGGCAAAAGCTGAAGTCAGTTTTCTAATTAAAAAAAAAAAAAAAACAAACTTAGTTCTGTTTTTAGGCGGCTAAAAAAGTCTTAAAGAATAAAAGGACATGGCAAGCTAAATGCAACCAATTCCCCTTTTCTTGAAATACGCAGTGCAGCTCTGTGGCTTGGTTGTATCTTTTAGCCAAAGATATCTTGATACAGTATCTATCCATAGGGCAATGGGGTTACAAGTACATATTTGACAGGCATACAAAACCAGAGATAGTCATTCATGAGTCTTTTATACTTCAACTTCTGCAAAAAATCCAGTTTCTTAGTTTCATTATTTGCTTCACTGAGCTTTAAAGGATAAATTCACTTTGAATGAGATCCTAAATTGTCCTCTTTATAGTAATTTACTTATTTCATGCCTGACTATGACTTTTTAGCCACACAGCGAAGAGTAGCTATGAAGGAATTTCTTCACAGAGAACAGAAGACATGAGGAAAAATTCTATCCTAACTTCAAAGTATTCAGCCATGGTTTTGAAGGCTACAAACCTGGCCTGTTTTTTTTTTTTTTTTTTTTTTTTTTTTTTTTTTTTTTTTTTTTTTTTTTTTTTTTTTTTCCCCCTACCAAACTTGGAGTTTGACTACATTTGCCTAAGATCTCTTCAGAGCAGGGAAACAAAGCAGCCATTCATGCCCAGAAAGTCTTTTGTCCGGGTCCCAGGAAAAGACAGAAAACCCATACAGACAAATGATGGAGGCACAATTTGAGCTTGCATGACAGCAGTAAAACAGCCAAAGTTTAGCAGAAAAACAGAAGTCTGCAGAAGGAAAATGGTTTGCAGCAGTCCTAACAGTAATTAGTGGAAGTCCCTTGCTACTCCCTTTGTGACAGGTCAGATGATTTCTACTGGTGCTTCTATGCCCACCTAACACATCCAGGGAGCCAGCAGTTGCACAGAAATTACATTTGGCCACAAACATTCAAATCAGTGTTGTCAGGAGTGGAACACAAACATAAGCACACAATAAAGTCTTTGGGCCTTTTTTTCTTTGGTGTGGAGTATGGCTTACAGCTTTCTCCAGATAGGACTTACTACCACTTCCAGTGACCCAATCGTTTATTAGCTGAATCTGTCCCGGAGAAAATGCCTGTAAGCACTTTCAGCTGCAGGAGATGAGGAGAATAAATTGTTTCAGAGGGAGCCTCTGTGGTCTCGGTGGAGGGGCTGATAAACAAATCCTGTTCCATTCAGCAGCCTGGTGTACAGACATACTTTGTGCATGCCTCGGGCTATGGGATGCATTGTTAATAATCACTTCAAAGCCCTCCATCGGCATTTAAAGTTGCTCTCTCTTTGCAGCAGTTTCTTTGGTCTTTTGGACACTTTTGAAGTTCTGGCCAGTGCTATGCCAGTGCTGCCAGCAGTACAAACTGCACTATTGTTGCGTGGTGCTGCCGCCTTGCCTCAAATACTCCAGGCCTCCTGCCTTGGCATATCAAGTGTGTTTGTGTGTGCACGTTTATTAAAACTGAAGAGCCTTGTACTCTTTGGTGCACATTGGAGGAACTTTGGCAATATTTTCCCTAATGCAAGGATAACGTGCTTATGTGGCACAGAACTGATTAATGACCACTTTTGGGGGTGGGGATTGCAATGATTAATATCTTATTTTTTATCTACTTGTATTACCCTTTTTGCCTGGCAAATTATCTTAAAAAATGGCTTATGATTAATCTCAAAAGAAAAGGAATTATTTGGGCATTTAATGTGATTTAGGAAAAAAAACCAAACAAACCCAACCTTACGCTCATACAGCAGGGGCTCATGGCAAGTCACATACATTGCATTACATCACAAAATCCATTTCAAAGATATTTGCAACAGGACTACCAATATCTACTTTAAATATTGTGGCTCAAGGCAGGGTAACTGTGGATCCTCTTGTAGCATATATTTTATCCAGTGTAATGGTTGTTTCAAGTAATGCATATATATGGATAACATGAAGAATGAAGAGGATGACATGGGGTACAGGAGATACTGACTCCTGGTAGCAAATGTTGATACTGATCTTTAGGTAGTGGTGAGGCCAGGGATGGGAATGATTATTTAGTTTGCACTTCTGACAAATGTTGTAACATTTCATCAGTGGTGCTCATGTCCTGGACTTATTTTCACCTCTGTAAAGGTGGTTGTGGTTTCAAATGGTAATGGTATAAATGGTATAAATGAGAGCTAGAATTAAAATGTTGCCTCCTTCCTTTGCTTTCCATCCCCACCTATGCACTCCCATTCCTGCCTTTGTTCTACCAGAAGACTTCACACAATGACTTGGATCAGGATTTACTATGGCTAAAAACTAACCTGACAGCAAAACAAACAAAGAAAACAAATCAACCCCACGTCCAATAACCCTTTACTTATTTTGAGCTAACTCAGTTTCGTACTTCAGCTCAGCACCTGACAACACTAGCATTTACAGCAGCACAATGTACGATCAACCTTTGATAGACTGTGTTACTGAATTTCATGCCCAGCACTATCTGCCAGTACGTCACAAGCAGATCATCAGGGCTGGGATGTGTGAGAAGGCAGCTGTTGACTGATGTGCAAGTGACTGCGAGGAAGGTGTGTCGGGAGTGTCAGCAAGACCAGAGGGAAACTGAGTGATGAAACACAGAAACAAGGCAAGGTGATCACTGATTGTTGTGTAAGTCTAACAACAGAGAGCTTTACATTGGGTGCACATCACAGAGGAAAGTGTAGAGAGTATCTTTTGGGGTTTTTTTCTGTCCTGCTTTTGCAGCATTCTAACAGTAGAAGGTATTTCAAAACAGGTTAAACTTTCAGTAAGTAGCCTTACCATGGGGGACATAAAGAAGATTCCTTAAAACAAAGATGTCTAGAAAGTCATTTGTTCTTAGTAGAAGTGTTTGTGAAAAAAAAACCAAAACCATATTTTGTAAATGCCATGATGATGCAGGGAGGATTAGATGTGCTCAACAGTGTGGTGGGGACCTGCTTCATGCAGTTCCAAGGAGTGCACTGTCACTTATTTCAGATTAAATTAATCTCAGTTAATCTCAATTAATCTGAGATACAACCCCAATGAAATGACAGCTAAACACATGACCAGGATGACTAGATCAGGCTCAGCTTCTATTCCAAAAAATGAATCAAAATTGCTGGAAAATCAAATTTTCTAAACAGTAATTTCAGAAAAATCATACAAACATCATCTCTTATATCTGCCATAGGACAGTGCAGTTGTCTGTGAGAAAGCAAGCCAAAACCCAGTTGTCAGGGATCTTAAATGAGCCCACCTGACTGTGTAGCTAAACCTTCTAGAAAATGCAGACAAAATCATGTTCTCAGGCCCAGGTTCCAGTAACTTGTTTAGAGAGAAGTTAAGCACTGTTCTTAAAACATGTGGTCCATGGCCACAGGAGGCTCAGTCACACTAGAAATTGGTTATGCTGCAGACCTAAGATGAAAATCTGTATTGCATCCACAAGGAACTCTTCAGACCAGTTGTTTGTTTAACAACTGGGACAACTGTGATACAGGTTTAACCTTGGTTCTTATTCTCCTAAGCAAAACTGGAAAACATTATACAGCCTCAATGTTTGACTCTTACTCACATATTAAGAGGAAAATGGAATAAGTTGTTTGCTTTTATGCTGTCCTGTATCACTGCATCACCTTTGTTGTCCTCTGAATCATGTTCTTGTCTGTATCTTGAATTTGTTTTGTATTTCTCTAATATTCTTATATGTGAGAGATGAAAAAAAGTCCAGATTATAAATTCTGCATATCTGCTTTTGAATAAAGCAATATTGTCCTTCATTTTATATGTAATATTTTATCCTTACCCTTCTGTACTTAATTTCGGGACGAATATCAAATATAATTTCTATTTATGTACCTTTTGCATGCTCTACCCTATAAATTTCAAGCTATATCTAAGCTGTTTTGTTTGTATCATTTACTTTTAATTTCAGAAATGAGCATCATTTGGGATCATAAATAGTTCTGTAAGAATTTCTTGTTCTGTGTCAGCCAAAGTTGCATAGATGTGCAAATGTGGAACATAATTTTGCCATTCTCTTAAACTGTAGGTCAGTGGAAATGTGATCAGTGATTTCAGTCAGTCTTTGAGCCAGATCTTACATGATATGAAATTAAACCTGGGATGTCATTATATAACTCTCAGTAGAGGGTTTCTGAAGAACTGAAGAACTTGAAGAACTGATGAAACATTTACATTCAGTAATGCACTAAACATAATAAAACAAAACATACTGAAATTTTGCTTATATGACTCAGAACTCCAGTTCTAGATACCTACATAGACTGATGCCTTGAGTCTCCATTCTGTTCTTTTTGAGCTATTAGTAAGTCACGATATAGAAACAATTTTATTCTTTCCATAAGAATCTAAAATACTGAAAATTATGTAATACACTTGATGGTTTCAATATCAAATGATGATACTGAATATTTACTAAATTGTTGATCCTCATTATGTAGGCTATGCAAATTGTTTAACTTTTCTAATAATTTCAGGCTGTTTCAGACTACATCTGCTGTTTATTATACAGTGAAACAGACAGAGAATAGAAAGACTTCCTATTAAATGTTGAGACTGTCTAGAGAAACCATCCCTGCTAAGTAGATACTCTTCATGTGGTGTAATCATGACACAATTTCTGATTGTCTCTTTTTTACTCTTAATGTCTATGATCTGATTAGGCACTGCTTTTGGAGAGGCTTCAGTTGGTGAGACCTCTGAATTATCTGAAACATGAAAACTACTTTATGATTGTGAAGTCATACCATCAAAAGAGCTCAAAGAAAAGAATATTATCCAGATATTAAGTCCACTAAAACATAATTCTTACACAAATACATTTTTATAGGGGAGAGATAAAGAAGCTAGAAGAGTTTTTGACTTAGAAGACATGAAACTAAGTAAATCAGTTTTGCTTCCTGTGGTTTATCTTTTGTGCCTTGATATCCTTCTTGTGTTCAGAAAAAGTCCACGAATGAGTCATTTCAATTCTAAGTGTATGAAATACTTTTTTCTTGTTAAGGAGTGTAACATTCTTTGCAAAGTAGGAACAAATGGTGCAGATTTATCTGCTTAATAAGGGCTGGCAATCTGAAGAGCATCTGAGAATGCCTTGAGTGCCAGTGCATTTTAGAAATAAGCTTTTCATGCAGCCTGAGGCATGGTTGCCCTGTGTTTTGATGAAGAATGTTGGTAGTATGATGGCAAATAATGTGGTCTAGGTTAGCACTGTACTTGGAATTTTTTTTTTTTTTTTTGGTTTGCTTTCCGCATTCCCTTGCTTCCTTCCTTAGTGAAGTTATTTCCTTCCAAACTGTTTAAATTGGTATAGACCAGCCAGAGCACAGTCTGGGCTGGTTATCAGCAGGCCTCACAACTGGAACGAGTGTCTCTAGATTTCCTTATCCACCTCCCCAGCAGTTACTGTCATCAAAGCAATTGGATGGGACACAGATGAATAGCTGCTCTTAGAATAGAAATCTGCAGCAAGGTCAATGGTGTTCAAAACAATCTGACCAGCAGCAGGAAATTCCCTCCAAGATTTCTAAATCTTGTTTACAAAAGATGTCGTTCTGCAGGATACAGCCTACCCAATGCTGTGCTGGGAATGTCACGTGATGTAGCACGTTTTCAGAAAGCAGATAGGATGAAATCCTGGCAGAATTCCCACTTTCTTCAATACAACAGGGTTAAAAATGAAATGTTTCATTGAAGAAAGAGTAGAAATTTTTGGCATCTAAAATCAGGGCTGTCAGAAAAGATCTAGACTGGCACATTTGTGGAAGTAGAAGATGACATATGGAGATGCCCTTGCTGAGAATGGGTTGCAGCTAAACCATGTTGATAGATACAAAATAAATCCTGAACTAGACCACTGTGGCATAATATTTCCTGGAGGATGCTGAAGACTCAGAGTCTTTTCTCTGAAGATTCTAAGAAAAAAGAAAATTTCTAAGAGAGAAGTTCTCAAGTTATGTCCTAAGTACCACTACTGGAACGCAAGCAACTTTCTAGCAATACCCCAATGCTACATCAAAAATCTTCATGTTTTCTTTCTCACATGTTACTACATTGCTATCCAGGACAGACTGCTAATCTGTTCTGGGGATTAGCCTAAACTGGGTAAAAAACAATTACATAAAGAGCCTCAGGAAAATAATGTCTTGCTAAGTCTGGTATACGAATAACTATCCACTAGCACCTTCACTCAGGTATAAATAAGAATGATCAGCTCTGAAATGAAAAAGCAGATTACAGAAATTTAATGGCTTTAAATTAACACTCATGATATAGCTGAAAATAAATGCTCTTTGCTAGATTATTCACATTGTTAAGTGCGTACTTTCAACTCATTGACGATCAGTTTACTGACTTATACTTTTAAGTTCTAGCCTAATTCTGCTGATAAATTAAATGCACTGTTTGTGATATGTGTAGGGCATGCTCAAATTTTTTATAGGGTAAGCTTTGTGCTTGTAAGAGGCTACCTTCAGTGCTTTTTACTTTTTAAACACCTCCTAAAGCACAGGAGTAGTCAATTCCCAGATGTCTCAAGTCAAGCAGACAAGGCAGAAGGCCGGCTTGGCTGAATAGGGACGTTCTCTTGGAAATAAGAAAAAGAAGGTGTAAGCCTAGTGGAAACAAAGTCAGGTCACATGGGAAGAATAAGAGATGCTGCTTGCTACTGTAGGGAGAAAATTCATGTGGCAAAGCTCAACTGGAGTTGGAGCTAGCCAGAAGTGTCGGTGACAATAAAAAGAGGTTTTTTAAATATATTAATGGCAAAAGCCAGGTAGAAATAACATGGGTTTGTTATAGGGTGAGGACATTCACCTCACAAACAGGGATAAAGAAAGGCAGAGGTGTTTAATGCATTTTTTGCCTCTGTCTTCAACACAGGTGACAGAACAAAGGAGTCTCAGTGCCCTGAGCTGGAAGACCATTGCTGCAAGAATGATCAAATCCCAGACCCTGAACTTGTGCAGGATCCATTTCTTCAGCTGGATCCCTAGAAATCTGTGGAGTCCTATGGGATTCATCTGAGAATCATCAATGAGCTAACTGATATTATCACAGAACTTCTCTTGATGATTTTTGAGTGGTCTTGGGAGACCAAAGAGGTCCCATCTGACTGGAAACTGGCAAACATCATCACAGTTTTCAAGGGCATGAAGAAATACCCTGAAAACTACAGATCTGTCAGTCTCACTTCAGTGCCTGGTAAAGTCATGGACAAGATTTTTCTGGGAAGTATTGAAAAACACCTGGAGGACAACACAGTCGTCACAGCCAGTACAGCTTCATGAGATGAAAGTCCTGCTTGTTGAATCTTCCTTCTACAACAGGGCAACCCACCTAGATGACCTAGGAAAGAAAGATGTAGCATTTTTGAACTTCAGTAAGGCTTTTGATACTGTCTCACACAGGATCCTTCTGGACAAAATGTTTGGCACTCGGCTGAATAAACACATCTTGTGATGAGTTAACAACTGTCTCAAGGGTCAGGCACCAAGAGTTATAGTGAATGGGCTGTTATCAGGCTGGCATCTGCAGAGGTCCATCCTCAGCCCTGTGCTCTTCAACATCTTCATAAACGACTTGGACACAAAACTTGAAGGAATACTAAGAATATTATGTAATTTAGCTAATGACACTAAACTGAGAGCAGTTGTTGACTCCCTCGAGGGCAGAGTGGCCCTGCAGAGAGATCTTGACTAATCAGAGAGATGGGCAATCACCAACCATATGAAGTTCAACAGGGGCAAGTTCTGGATTCTGCAATCAGGGCAAGCCTGGTTGTGTGTATAGACTGAAGAATGAGATGCTGGAGACCAGAGCTGTGGAAAAGCACCTGGGGGCCCTGGTCAGTGGCATGTTGAGAACGAGTCAGCAGTGCCCTGGTAGCCAAGAGGGCCAACCCTGTCCTGGGGGCATCAGGCACAGCATCACCAGCCAGGCAAGGGAGGGGATTGTCCTGCTCTGCTCTGAGCTGGAGTGGCCTTACCTCAAGTGCTGAGGGCAGTTTTGGACACCACAATATAAAAGATATTAAGCTCTCAGAGAGTGTAAAAGGAGGGCCATTAGGATGGGGAAGGTCCTTGAGGGGAAGCTTCATGAGGAGCAGCTGAGGGCACTTGGTCTGTTAAGCCTGAAGAGGAGACTGAGGGGACACCTCACTGAAGTCTGCAGCTTCCTTGTGAGGGGAAGTGGAGGGGCAGGTCATCTGCACTCATGATCAGTGACAGGACTCAACAAAAATCATGAAACTGAGTTTGGGGAGATTTAGGGTATACACCAGGAAAAGGTTCTTCAACCAGAGGGTGGTTGGATACTAGAAGAGGCTCCCCAGAGAAGTGGTCACAGCACCAAACCTGGCAGAGTTCAAGAAGTGTTTGGACAATGCTTTCAGCCAAGGGTATGATTTTTGGGATGTCCTACGCAGTGCTAGGAGTTGACTCAATGATCCTGATAAATCCCTTCCAACTCAACATACTCTATGATTCTACTCTAAATTCTATATACAGATTCATAAAGCACAGATCCTGCTAGACTCGCTATGAAACAAAGATTCAAAATGAAATGCAGTTAGAGAGACTACTTGCAAAATTTAGAAATCCATGTTTGTTATCTTCCATACTTGGTTCACAGAGTGAAGAATAAATCTTGTAAGAGGTCAGTTTTTCATTAGGATAATCTTTGGCTGTAATTTCCATCTTTGGGGAGGATAATTCAGCTTTATATAAACATATATGCTCTGCTATCTAAAGTTGGTAAGAATCAAAGCACTGTATAGTTTTAAACAAATACCAAGTGATCTGTGAACAAAGGAAACCTAAATAAGCAAACAAATAAACATTCTTCATATATCCATTTTCCTTGAAGCCTTTTATAAATGTTTATGCTATTTCTAGTTTGTACTTAGGGCATATGAAATGTAACATTTGCTATTGATCTAAAACCCTGGTTAACCTGCCTTGTTGACTTTGTAAGTGAATTGGATAACCTAACTCTCATAAATAAGAATGAATAAGGATATCACTCAAAAAAGGATAGGGTGGAGGCACTTTGAGGAGTGATATGAACAAGAGGAAACAAGCAGACCTATTTAAAGTCACTGCTTGTCTCCTTTTGCTGAAGAAATATGTTAGTTTACAAATAGAAATGCTAGAATTAAAATTATCTGTTTTCCTTCCTGAGTAGAGAGAAGGATTTCTTGACATATTTTATGAGATCTGTTTTTTTCAAATTGTTCAGATTATTCCTGCATTCTAAAAAATAAACAGGATGAGTGGTGTGGTTTTTTTTTTTTTTTTTTTTTTTTTTTTTTTTTTTTTTTTTTTTTTTTTTTTGTGAGTAATGCAATCACCCTGATCATGAAGTCCTGGACTGGAGACTGGATTAACTCAGGGATTTGCAGTATTCATTGTCTTGTAAATACTGTTTCACCTATCTGCCAAAGCAGGAGGAAGGAGCCAACTGCACTGGGCAGTGGGCATTGGGTCACAGCAGCATCAGGCACTGAGCACTGCCTTCAATCACACATGTGCAGTACCACACAAAAATATGTGGCATTTTTGGTTTTCTTTGATCAACTTCCTCAACTCTGCATGCCAGATGGAAGAAGAGGGAAAAATTTAAAAGACTCCTGGTACTGTCCTCTCAGAGAAAATTTTGTAAACAACGTTACTAGATTAGCCTTTCCTCCTCACTTTTTTTGTCCCTGTTCTTTAAAGTCATAGTTCATCACAATCAGATTGGTGTTTTACAGTTTCAATGGGCTGCTAGCCACATACATATATATACATGACCACTTTCAGTACTAAAACATTTGTTCACAAAGTAGCTTCTAGTACATTTTCCCACTATCAGTCTAATACCATAGCGTAGTCTGTGCTTATTGGATATACGTACTATTCAATAAGAATGATCTATTGCAAAATCTTTTGTAGAAAAATATACAAAAGAGATTAAGGATGGTGTTGGGTAGGCAGTGTTTTAATGTGATAGTGTTTTTTCTGTTTGATAAAAAGTAGAAAAGAAAACATTTCTTAGAAATTACTGTTAAAAAACATATTTTGAAATTTAGTATTCAGTATTTAAATAGTTTATTTCTTATTAAAATAAATGGAACCAATTTGATTTTTGTCTACTAATACTTAACTCTTCAAATTTGGTCCCAGTTAAATATGTTCTTACAAAATGACGATTTTATTTTGGTTTTTCTTAAACTATGAAGAGGTTATACTATACCATTCTTAATTATTTCTATTTCTTTTTCAAAAGCAAGGGCACACCTACTGATAGAACACCAGATCCAGTCATGGGCTTGTTTGTAGCTGGATATAAATGCAAAAAGTACCAGCATTTGGTGTTATTTTGAAGGAAACTTAACTCCAGCAAAGTGCTGTCTAATCTTATTATTTACATGAGCCAGATGAGGGGCATCACATCTCTTCTAACACTGCAGCTAAACTTAGACACAGCTTATATCAATCAGCCCCATAACTTCATGTTAAAACGCTTAAGTATTTATAGAAAAAGATGGGTTGAAAACTGAAGTCAGCATATATTAGAAAAACAGTAAGAGCAAAAAGCTTTGTTGTTGTCAACCAGAAAGCTTAACCACATATTTGATCTAACCAAAACAGATGTGCAGGCACTACTGAAGGAAGTGGAGCACCTTTGATCTGCTGGCTTCTGCTGCTCACTTACAAAGGACAGTTGATTCCATTAATGAGGCTTTTCTAGTTTATTGGGTTCACTGATTTTATGCACCCAGAGCAGAAGGGAAATTGCACTACTCTTTAAGAAACCACTTTGATATCTTGTAAATACAGAGCTATAAAGGACTCATGTCACTTACAGCCTTAAGTGCAATGCCACTCTAAACAGCTGCTATGATTTCGTGATGATATTTAAAGAGTGTGAATGGTGAGGATAGAGGTAATGCCCTGTTAGGTGAGCTGATCTTTGCTTATCTGTGAGGAATGAACTCAGGTGGGAGAAGAAAGGAATCATTCTCCAGAATGAGTCAGAATTATTCACAATCATTTTTGCAGAAAACTAAAGTGAATGTAATTTCTGGCATACTGGGAAATGCCTACTCAAATCAGAACAGATGGCTGAATAAACTAATGATGCCTTATTTGCATAAGCCAAGGGTGTCCCATTTACTCCTATTAATTACGCTTATCAGTATAGTATATCGCATGTAGTTAGCTCATCTAGTCACAGGATTTAATGAGACCTGTAAGACCACACACAGCGTCTCAAATTCATGACAGTCCTGACATACATACAAAATACTTTCTGGAGACAGTCTGCCAGTTTGAAGGTTCAGAATTTTAAAGACAGAGCCTCAAAACTTACTCACTCTGCAGTGCTTTTTAATGTATCAGCCGCTAAGAAACTGTGAACAGTCATGCCGAAGACAGATAAAATAAGATTCATCCATGTTGCTATTTGTTTAGTTTACTAGCTGTTGCTAGCAAACTAAAATAGATGGGTTATTTAAGATTCTTGGTTTTATTACTGTTTCACAAGGTTTTACAGAAAGCAATAAGTTAAATAGTGAGCTCCTTTCATTTTCCTCCAGTGAATGTCAATGCTGGATGATTTTTTTTTCTGTCTTGTGTTGCACATGTAGTTTTGAGCTTTGATCTTGAATTTCTTCTTTCACCCTCAATTAATGAAACTACCTAATAGGTATGTCTCAGCAGAGTTGTTTTTTTTTTTTTTTAATCTTTAGTGACATTCCAATTTACTACAAATTATTTAACACTACAGTAATATTTAAAATCTGCTTTGACTTAAAATTAAGGTACAAGTGACAAACATAGAAAATTACAACTCAGAAAACAGACTAGAAATCTATTTTGTTGCCACATATTGGAATTATATTTTTGACTATAAAATTTGATTTTGAACCCCACTGTGTATTTTTTATGCAAGGCTGTTCCCATCTTTAAGTTCTCCTACCCAGTGAAGCATGAATGCATTTATTTGCATACAAGAAATTCAGTGGTAAATCCATCAGCTCACCCTGAGTTTGTGAGGAAAAAACCAGAAACCCCACCTTCATGCTTGCCTGCTTGTAGGCCAAGAGATCAGAATTTCATTAGTCTGTCCCCACAGGAGGAAGAATAAGGTGAGACTGAAGCATAGTCAGTACCAGCTATGCATGTCTGTGACTGGCTATAAAGATTCAGCAGTTTTATTCTCTTCTTAAAAGGAGTTACTTCTGCCTAAAGAACTGCAGTTCCAGCCACTGCTACCACTGCTCATCCTCACCTTGAGCAAAGAGAAGGATGGTTTCTAAATCTATGGAGTTTCAACTGCTGTTTCTATCAACCTGTTGAGTTTAAAGGGACTTCAAAGAAGCAGAATACTAACTGTTGAAAGGGCTTAAGTGTGAGTGAGAAGTTTGAATCCTTTTACCATTATGCACACAAAAATGCTTCTGAATTAATTAGTGTAATAGATAGTAAGTAAAGGACAGAGCTATAGATAAGCATTACAAAATTTCCTGTACCCTCATGTGAGAAGATGAGCTCCCTGGAGCCACGGCTGTACTGATATCCTGCACACCTACACTGGGAGCAGACTGAGCCAGGGGAATTTTTATGGGATGATGTCACTACATATGCATGTTGCAGGGAAGCATTAAGAAAGGAGGTCCTGCTAAACAGCATGGAATTTGCAAGGAACACTCTTCTGGAAAGGATGGGTTTATGTTAGCTTTAAAAGGTCAAAGCTGCTGAATGTGCAGAATTTTCTTCTTTGTCTTTCCTTTGACAATTGCCTTTCAGAGTTGGAAGTATTATTTCTGTGTACATATGTGGAGTACTGGAATGGCAGCAGAACTGCACATGGGGCTTCCAACATGAAGCTTTCTGTATTGATTCTGGAAAAGAGAAAAGGAAGACTTGCTCATGTATTTTGGGTCTCTTCTAGTGTTACTATCACTTTGCTATTGAATATTCGTTATAACTCCATTAAAATTAACAATGTTCTCTTTGACAATAAAACCAGTTCAGCCACAGTATGGTGCATAGCATGCTTCAGATTGAATCTGTGGGAAAAGAAAAAATATTTTGGAGTAGGACTTCCCTGCAAAATTCAACACAACATAATGGATCATATGATGCTCCCAACTTCAGTTGAGTTGTGAATTATATTAGAAAACCCTTAAAAGTGAAGAAAATTCAAATATGATTGAAATTGACATCTTGCTAATGAAAAAGCAAAGTTTATTTCCTGCTTACCGCAGTTGACCAGTTCCAAGTACTAATTATTCTGTACCCATAAAATAAGTACTTTTATGTAATGTATTAGGTTTTTAGTAGAATGATTTCATCTAATAAGTGAATTAAACATCAGGGGAGGGGGGAAAGTGTGATTTTTTTTTCTCATTATAAATTACTTCTGGTATCGTGGTATGTCTGGTATCTGGATTTGTGTTAGTCATAAGTACAATAAGTGTTTTCAGGATGATGACACAAATGTCTCAGACTAGTTTTTCGGACAGGTCGCAGATGTTTCATGAGCATTTTTTTGAAAAGTGTTAGGCAAATGGGAAAGCAAGTCTCAGGCAGATAAGATTCAGTCTCAGTACAGGGATTTTATTTCTATTTCCTCTTTTTTTAATGAGTTATCAGTCTTTTGTTGTTCAAAAAGCTAAGCTGAGGCACCTTTCTGCTAAAATCACCATGGTTTTGCCACATTCCAGGAGTCATGAGGTGTCTAATGGCAATTAAGAACCTGAAGTCAAATCCAATTTTATGGGATTACCCATAAGAATGATGATCCTACTTGCTTACTGCTTCAAGACCAAGTGCCTGTCTTTTGGTCTTGCCTTTAATTTCATTATATGCCAGCATTCACACAAATAGGAAGAAACAGAGAACAAATCCATGTGGAAACTTTAGTTATGCTGCTAAATGTACAGGAGAAAAGGGTCCCATTCTCCAGCTCTCATGACAATTCTGAAACAAGCAAATAATTGAAACAAAAGATAAAAAGCCCACACTTGCTGGGTATAAAATGCAGTCTGCTTTTCAAGAACGACCATAAAGTAAGTTTGGTCCCATGGCAGTGTTTCTGTTTTTTATACATTCCTCTTATACTTCTGAATATTATTTTATTATTTTTCATGCTTTCTAGTAAATATTAATGGTAAAACAGGTAGGTGTGTAACCTAACCTTATCTATTTTGAGAATACAGGAAAATAGCAATGGAAGTTCTGGTGTACTCCTATGTGCAGCTAAACCTCTGTGTTGCTCTTCATTTCCACTCATGTCCTTTTAATTTAATGACTTATGACCAGCAAAATCAATCAATCAATCAATCAATAAAGTATAAGATGTACAGAACAGTAGATCTTAGTAATATTTTAAATTTGATATCATTTATATAATAAAGGTGATTGCATGTATTTCTAGCACTAAGAAACTCTACTATAGCCATCTGTGGGGTTTTTTTTTGCTATGCTTTTTGTGGTACTGGAATTTACATTTTAACTGAACTGTCTTTGAAATATATATATTAAAAAATCATAGTTTCTCATGTTTTTAATGAAATAATGTCTTCAAATACTCTTACTTATTAAAGATAAATTTTCCTGATGGTCTAATTCTGATCTCCTTCTTGCAACACATTATACAGTGTGTAAGCTTTCTGCCATTCAGAAAAAAAGTCAGGCTTGCTCATTGCTGTGAACCCTCTATCCTAAAGCAAAAATTTCATCTAAAGCACTGTCACTCTATGGAGAGATGTATAAGTTAGAGTGTGCCCAGCACCTGTTCCAGGCATTGCATGAGCATATGGTGTTGTCTATCCTTGTCACAAACAATCTTCTACTTCATATTGTGAACTGGCCCCTGGCAGAAAACAGAAATGGTGGGAATTAAATGGTTTGATGCACTGAAGACAAAGGAAAGACCAGAATAAATGGTCTTAAAGTGGGCAGAGAAGAGTTAAATCCCTGTAGAGGATTTCCCCAGGTGGTAAATACTGAAACCTCATGTTTGAAATTACATCTTGCTGTGGTAGCTCTGAAGAAATGGAACCAGATGTGCTCATCATTACCCATCAGGCCACCATGGCAAGCTAATTTTGCCAAATAGCCCAAATATACACAAAGCTGTAATGACCTTTAATTCCTAACAGCTTCAGTAGATCTTATTAAAAGCAGTGGTGGGCTCTCAGGGATCAGAAACTACTGGTTTCAACTTTCAAACAGGCTGTGTGAGGATGCTAACCCAAATGACATTAGAATATAAGATGTCTCAGGAGCAAAAGAAGTGTTACAAATAGTACTAATTAAAACATGGAAAAAGAAGATGACTTCATGAAATAAGTAAGACAAGTTTCTTAGCAATCATTTTTGCTTTCTGCAGCCTGAGGGAAAAAAATAAAGAAAGGAGATTGTCATTATTTCTGTTCTTAAAGACATATATCTGATGGGTGATAGAACAATATAGGAATTCAGATAGCAGGATAGTGGGAAAGGAATTAGGTTTTATGGTCACCCATAAATGTTGCAATGGCAGTAAAATGCAAGGGTACATGTTACAAGCATTTCTACTTAGGTTTGCTAAATCATTTCTACTTCTCATGGTGGTTGGAAAGATTGAGAAATGTGGATTGTCTGTCTTTTTATAGGTCTTTGAAATCTCATCAAAATACCTATCTTCAATCCACTGATATTCTGTTGGACTACATTCTTTCCTCAGTGAAATTATTGTTACTTTCACATCAGCGTAACTCCTTATTCCTAGTATGTCAGAAACTATTTAAATTTTCTGAAATAAGAAAGTATTTCCATTTGAGATCATCTAATTTTATTGCTTCCAATAGCCTATTACAAGATCCTGAAGAAATTTCCCAAATTAAATTCATCAGCAATATCTATTATTTGTTCAACAAACTGAGATGTTTCATTTCTAACCTAATACCTAATTTTTTTACACTTTCACTGAGTGTCCATTGTTCTAAGTGTTCTGCATACTCAGTTGAAGGAAAGACTCTCCAGAGGATTATAACACAGATGTACACCAGTCAGCTTCAGTAAGGTTAATATACCATGGAGCATAACGTGCATACACTTCGCTGCACTACGACATTTCTAAGGGGTACAGAAGGAGGTTTTTTTTGAAATTATACAAAGTGAAATATATGTAATATTTTACTGTGTCAGGTTGCAGGCCAAACCCTTAAAGCCTACAGATGACAACATATGCCCATAAGAAATCCCATAAGAAATGGAACAGATTTTATCAAGTGCTTTCAAAGGACAGACTCGAACTGAAAAGTGGCTTCAACTTATCTTAAAAGCTGCCATGGCTGGGAAATAAGCCAAGGAATCTGTGTTTCTATAATACTTGTGCTGATGCCAGTGATAAATATTTGTGCAGTCATTTTCCCTCCTGCTTGAAATATCTGAGAGCTAGCTTGAGGGTCCTAACAGACCACAGATAATTTCATCTTCCAGTGAACAAAAGACTCAAATTCAAATTATAGAGGTTACTACTAGAGGACGAAAATCCAAAAAAATAGATATCTGAACTCATAAATTAAAATTAAACATACAGAATTCTCAAATGTGCAAGTTACTATGTGAGATTTTATGGGATTTATAATGTAGAAGGTTAGAGCTGCTGGTCATAGTATTCTTTTTGGCTTCAGAAAAGAAACTGTGGCTATTCCATATGATCTGAGACACAAAAAGATGAACCCTCAGTCAACTAACAAAGAGCTCTCAGGGAATTCTGGATTGACCCCAACATTAGATTTAAAGCCAAGGAACAGTCTTATTAGAGAACCTTAAAAATTCTGACTATGAGATTATTTTTACTTAAGGATTCTTCCTAGCTCATTCACTTTACGGTAGAAATTCAGAAGATTAATCAACATAGCAAGAAGCATATACATATGTATACATATATGTGTATACACGTGTGTGTATGTATGCACTGTATGTAATAATATCTACTAGATGGAAAAAATCATATGGGAACATCATCTTCCTTTTCTTTGTTGATATACAACTGTGAAAAAAACCACTCATTCTGGATAAAAGATTAAATGTCAGGATTTTATCAATACTGTTAAACCTCATTAGGTTCTCAGGCTTCTAAAATATGTGGTGCACAGAAGAATATGGTCAGCACTTCTGTATTAGAAGTTGGAGTTGTGAATATGTTCATTCAGCAAATTCTTGCAGCAGAAAAACAAATTCATCAACATAAATGTCGGATTGCAATACTGTTTGTCTTGGTTCTGCACAACGAGAGATTTTTAGGCAGCACCTTCTCATGTTAGGAAAAAGACAAGAGTTTTTCTTCAGATCCTTAATGTGAAATTCTTTCACTGTGTCATCAATTAAAAGCGGAAGGAAACTTCAGCAATTGTCCTCAAAATTATTATCCAAGGTTTCTTAGTGTTTTGAAACCTACCAAACTTTCAGTTTAATCTGAACTGTCTTACAGCAAGACCACTCAAATTTATATCTCCCCCAAATTATTAAGCACTCTTAACAAATTAATTGATAGTAAAGTAAACCCTCTCTTAATCAGTTGCTCAGTAAAATTGCCTTCATCTGCATTGAAAAACTTTATGTTTTTTTGTCTCCGTGTGGGGTTCAACAAAAACCAGGATTATCTGATGAGCTACTGATCAGAGGAAACATCATGGCCAATGAAGCTCACATGCTTGAACATTTAATTTACCATCCTTAAATGCATGTGTTCAGGATGAAGAGAATTAGGCATGGTAAGAGCTAGTGTATCAAGGTAATCACAGCACACAAAGAAGCTGAGTACCTCACTGAGGGAAAAATAGAGATGCCTTGACAAGTAAAAGGTATGGAGAGAAAATACTGAGGTCAGGCTTCTTTTGCACCAGCCTTCTGGGAACATTTCACAGTCATGTCTCTGTCCCTCAGCTCTGAACACTGGCTGCAAGGATGGACAACTGATATTGCAAAGCACAAGAAGATGTTTTACAAGAATCTCGGATGGAAGTGAACTGCTTACTTAGCCTTTCGAGATCATGGTTTCTTTTATGTGTTTCACAGATAGCTACCTGAAAGACTATCAGATTAATGAACAAAGTGAAAGCAAAATCTACCACCTTGTACATTTTGATGATATATAAAGTATACAGGAGACAACACAAATTTCTATTTTTCTCAGTCTTGTGGACTGAGCATCAGTCTATAAGCATCAGCTTAAAGCCTTGAGATTTTCTGCTGGCAATGACTGGCAGTGATAGGCTGTTACCCACCAAACACTTCTTGCCCATGGCTCATCAGGGCAGGCTAGTTGTTCCTTCAGCTCACATAGCAGATACTTTGCTACTGCAGGATGGCTGCCAAAACAGAACCTCATCATCAAGCAGCTCTTGTAGAAACTCTGAAAGAATGCTGTGAAATTTGAACAGAATATTGAGAGAGACTAAGAGCCTTTTGGAGCATCAACAAAAAGATCATCTAAAGCTGAACAGCCTTGTATTGGTTCTGTCTTATCTCTCTGCCAAATGAAATTGTATTGGTACACAAGAGACATCAAAATGTGAAAGAAGAACAGAAAAGCAGAATTCAGATTTCCTTTTTCCTTATGCCTTTTCAGCAATCAATATCTATTAGTTCAGGTCTCTCAGAAAAATGTGCCAAATTCTCATCCTTAATTGCCAGAAACTGCGAAACACAAACCACTCTTATTTTTAATACAGTATAATCCAAAAGGTGCAGTCATGGATGGGCTCTATTCTATTTTCACATAAGAGAACATGAGAAATTTAAGATGGATCTGAAGTGAAATCACAAGAGACACGGGTGTGAACCAGGATGAAGTAAAAAAAAAAAAAAAAAATCATCTTTGCACAAATCTGGTCACAACTTTTTAATATATTGCTTTGAAAATAGTTTCTCAGATATTACTTACTAGTGCTATTGTATTTTTTTCTCTACCCAACTAAGTGACTGACTGGCTAGCTGTTATCAATTTCTTTTGTTCATTATTTTTTGTATGTTTAATTTACTACTTGGAAGTAGAATCTGCCTAAACACTTCTCTCCTATTATTTTTATTAGCTGCCTCTGCATAAGATTAACAGAGATATGTGCATCCTCAGACAAACACATCCATAGCTCCAAAAATAAACTCCATTGCTAATTGACCTTCTAACAGTCTGGAAAAACTGATATCAATGACCAAACTCCAGTACAGGGAGATGCTTCCTGCACTGGGATAATTTGGCCCATTTTTTGTTTTCCCATATTCCTGCAAGCTGGTGAACACAGCAGTGCAGGAGGAAGCTCAGTGGATTGATAAGTTCTCTGTCTATGCTGGCCTGAGTGGTTGGTGCATTTTTGGGGGGTACAAAATACGTATTTATACGTATTCTGAATTTACCTTCTCCTACTGAGCACTAACAGTGATTGTTCAACAGATTATAATCTCTTCAAAACAGGATTTTCTTGATCTCAATTTTCTTTCACAGTGCTGCAACATTTAGTGACTAAGGGTATTGATCAGTCAATCAATGTACTGTGATGATTCTCTTTCATCCCCCTCAAAAATTTTACATGCATTGCTACATAAAATGCAAATGCAAGTTTAGTCAGTTTTTGAAAGTTCACTTCAACCTCTTAATAAGATGTACATTGCAAGGAAAGCTGTTCTGCCAGCACTAGTTCTATTTTCAGTGATAAAAACCTGAAGGAACTAGTCTTTGGAAATGCTTTAAATTCTTATAAAATCAATTCTATAATATGTAGAGAATAATAATTTGTATAAGTAGCTAATATAAGGCATTTGTTTCCACAGAGATACTATACAGCTTCTTGGATATGTTGGGCTTTTTTCTGGAGGGTTTTTTTCCCCTCCGTTTGTCGTCAAAGCATTTTTCAGTGAGTTCCTAATGTGTAGTCTACAATATAAAAATATTCTCTATTTGGCAATTAGGTTTAGGCATGATTGTAAATGCAAAGTTCAAAAGGTTGCCATTAATATTATCTTACATCCTCATTTCCTGTTGTCTTCATAGCTTAACATGTTTACTCTTAAATTAGAACATAATTAGCAAATCATATAGCTCATTTTTACTGAAAATAGCAGCTTGTGAAATGCTTCTTATTATCTGGGACTGACCTTCCCACAGACTGCATATCCTGGAACAGAGTATTGTAACAGGAGAAATCAGTTCTTTTGGAACTGGGCCAATGACTAATTTAATTTCTCTGGCTGCCCCCCTCCTTTCCAGCTCTTCTGCCCCCCTCTCTGCAGTAACACTCACATATGTGAGTTGGAGTTAAGAAGTTGCAGTTGGTAAACAAAACAAAGACAAAACTGCTAAGAAGTTAATGAAAACATCAGTAAGTCATAGCATCTGGATCTCATCATCCAGCTCTGACGTAAGGAAGATGTCCAGATGTTAGCAGAATTGTAGCAGTTGAAATATTTTGTGAGCAAGGCTCCTTCCAAACAATCAGATGCAAAGCAGTTCAGCGCTTTCAGCAGTTTTTAGGAATGTTTCAAATATATAGTGGTCTTTTAGAGGTGCAAAAGACCTGCTCAGTGCCGAAAGACCATACATTCTGGAGAGCTGGGTCTGGGGATTGTGAGCTTCTGCTTTTGGTAAGTGCACATGAATGTTCAGAGAACAGGAGAAGATGAGGCCTCCTGGTTGTCTGTCATTAGCACAGACTTCTAGTAGAGACACAGTGCTACTTATCTTGTGGTATCCAGTGTTTAAGACCAGAGTTTAACAATATCCACAGTGATGAATTACAAAACTGGGCCTGGAGAGAGCAGACCATAATTTTCATCTTTCTCACTCATTTTTAATCCCCATTTGACAACATGTACTGCATACAAGCCTTGCATGCTGAAAAGCATAAATGATGAGGCTGGTTTCCTAACAGGTGGCTGCCAGGTGTATTGCATTTTTCCTTCTACTCCTATCCAAGCTGCCTGATGGAACAGTGATATTTTTCTAATTTGGGTGCTCATTCTCCATTTGCAGAGTGACATGATTGCTCAGTTCCTCTTGGACATGATTTGTGGATGGCTCTGGGTGTGCTCCCTTCCTCCTTGACTCATGCTAATAAAGAATCAGTTTGGTGTCCCCAAGAAAATAGTGAAGATATTTCTAAAAATTCCTAATTGCTGAAGTATCCAGGGACTGGATTCTTCTGCACATCCCTAAAATCTCAGGCAGCACAAGACGTGGGCTTGCTGGCTGATTGCTGCAGTTCTTGAATTGGCTACAATGACTGCAAAAAAAAACCCCAGAACACTGAAAAAAGGGTTTATTTCCATAATCCTCTCCAGCTGTTGTAATTTGAATGCATGAGGATTTTGTAGCAACCACTTTTACAATATGCTTAGTATACTGTGTTTTTCTTATTGCAAACTTGGATTAAACAGTGCCATTGTTGTTGCCTGTTTACAGAAATGATGGTGGAGTTCCATGAGATAAATGTTTAAAATTTCACTAATGGTGGAAAATGGGAAAGTCATATATAAAACTTTCCAATTGTCCAGTCTCCCAAACAGTGTAATTTAGCTCTGTTGTATGAAAATATCTATTACAAATAGACAAGGTGACAGTGTTTGCACACATTCTCTTCCCTTTGAGTGCTCCAGCCCCTTTTGGTATTAGACTTCAAATTAGAAGTGTGAGAGGGTTGGAAACAAGACATTCCAATTGCTGAAAATAAACACCAGTTTCACACTACAGGCACCTACAACCTTTCTGGCACTTCTTTACATTTTCATATAGAGAGAAAGAAATTAAGAAACGGTGTACAGAAGAACCCAATGATGCATTTAATTCCCAATGCCATTTTGAGTGAGTATTTTTACTGAAGGACTTCATCTTAAATGAGTTACAGTCACTCCATGATAAAAATACCAATGCTAAAAAAGGCATGCAATTCTCTAGATATTTTATTGGAATTTAGTGTGGCAATATTTTCAAAAATTAGACAAGCGTGTGCTATTTATGAAATGTATTATTTCTGGTTGTATTTGATATCTGAATTTGAAAGACGTGAAGAATAATAAACCACAAGAACACTGATGTTTTCTCAAAAAACATGCTTACACTATAAGCTTGTTTAATAATTATATGGATAACAGCAAAGCTTATGAGCATTCTCGAAGGGAGAAAACTATATATGATAATGATATTAACCATCCAACCAAAATAAATTATTCATATGTTTTGCAGTGGATATGCAAAAAACCAAAACACATGAACATATGAATATGAATATAGACATTATTATAGATACAGCTCCTTTAGTTATCAGACAATTGTTACTTACTGTTTTCCTGTTTCTTTTCCATAAATTATTGTCTATTTACAAATATTTATCAAATCAATAGCTGATCATGCTCTATATCATGGTAGATGGCTATGTTTAGTATTTGTGTAATAGCCTGAGCAAAGCACCAAACCTGTAGGAGATTGTCTCCAGATTGGGGGTCAGTAATTTCCTAAAAATGCTGATAGAGACAAACAGTGATATATCTGAAGCTATATATCAAGTGATCTTGGCTTCTGCAACATATCAATTTTCTAAGACCTTATTTCACCTACACACACTGTAAATCTTTCTCCGGTCTCAGAACAAAGCAAGCACTTGAAGAAGTAATTTCTCTTCTGCATGAGCATAAATTTTGGGGACAGATGAAATGTAGTGCAAAATTCTTCATCTTAACTTGGGGCTTAAAAAAATTTCAAAGGATAAAAATTCCTTTCTTTCCTTCCTTACTTGCTATAGACAGCTACAGACATGCTTTGAAGTATAAGCAATATCTGGGAAATATTTAAGGATTATTATATATATATATATGCTCACAGACTCCATAATCTCTGCATGGGTATGTTTTAAGGCCTTGGAAGTAAGAGGAAAGTATAAGAGAGAGCAGCAATTATAAATCCATTGGAAATACAAGGATGCTGATAATGGAGAACAAAGGCATCAAAAATAACAGAGAGTAAGCAGATGCAAACAGTGTTCCTTGACAAGTCCTGCAAATTGATAATGGCCAGTAGAAAGAAAAACTTAAATAATGGTATAATTCTAGCCAATCATTATAAATTAAAGAATAAAAGGTCTATCCAAAGAATCCTGCAGAAAAATTTTCAGAAAAACTAAAACCATGAAAACTAGATAAAAGTTGACTGATAGTCTTCTAAAAGTAATCTAAATGGAAATGAATTGTTTGATGGGATTACTTTTTCACCAACCTCAGAGTTCCCTCTCTGGTGATATCTTTAGCAATAACTTACAACGACATGTAGAATCTTTCTGGATGATTCAAGTACTAGCAAAAAAAGGGAAAAAAAAAAAATTTTTTTTAAAAAATTTTTAATTTATTATTTTATTTTTTTTTTTTTTTTTTTCTTTTGCATTTCTTCAGCAATGAATAGAAAACAAACCAAGAAAAACAATGGTGGCAAAAGCCCACTTAAGTAGACTAAAAGGTACAAATTAAATTTATTCCTGGAGTAAATACAATATTGAGAAATTTTAGTGAATACTAAATTAGAAAAAAAAAAAAAGACAATTGAATATGAGAAGTGGTAAGTAGGCAAACAAAATATTTTCAACTAGAATAGCTGAAAGTTTATTTTTAAAGTACCAAATAAAATTTTTTTTAACCTCAGACTTTCAATGACTAAGCTACTGCAGCAAAATTGTCAGTATTCACAAGCTTCAGACTACCTGCACATTCTTTCTTTTTGTCTATAATACCAGAATTTCAGAAGACAATGTAACTTTTGCACCATAAAAAAAACCCCTTAATTCAAAAGAAGCACAATAGTAGTCAGTTGTACTCAGTGTCTGATGATACATTCCAAAAAATGCTTTGCTATTTTTTGAATGCTCAAAGAATGTTGGTGAAAATGAAAAAGCCAGGATCTTTAGTCATGTGGCATGGTGCCCATAATGGCTCTTACTGCACAGGAGATAAATGCTATATTGGCTGATGTAAATTCACTCAACAGTGAAGCCACTAGGAGAAATTTGTCTAAAATGTTTTGAGGATGTGTGTGTTTTAGAGTGGAGAATGATGGTTTGTGTTCTGTGAAAGCTCATTCTGAGCTGCTGACCTTGTGCATGAAATCCTGGGCTCTTTGGGAGGTCTGTCCACTGAAGAAGCCAGAATCTTCTTCCCTTCCCAGCTGAGGATGTGGTCTGACATTAGTAAGAGGATTTAACTGGGAACTCCTAAGGGAATATATCTATTTCTTGTGAATGCAGTAACAGGAAAAGTTACAATTTTCTTATTGCCTATTTAGAAGCTCCATCAACTTAAGTCTTCTTCTGTCCTTATTTTTTGCTGTTCACTCCATGATCTGTTACCCCAAATTTTTCCTCACCTCCTCACATTTTAGATTTAGTCTGAGCAATTGAAAAGATTTAGTGATTTACCTAGTGAATAATTTTCCACATTTTAAGATCACCAGATATGACTACATACATGTGTCTAGATGTTTTTGTTCTAGGTAAACCAGGGAGAAAAAAAGACAGAGTGGAAAACCATGATCTGTGTTGCTACGGTGAGCTGCAGCTCACTACTCCTCAGGACAGGTATTTTATAAATATATACCATACTGATATGCTATACTGACAGTAGCAATATACCATAATATGGTATGATAATATTCTATATTTATATGAGTGTGCTCCACCCCAGCTGGCTGAACTGCAGGCTGTTCTGCCACGTGATAAGATGGCACAGCAGTAACTCAGGCCTGGTGTTGGGGTTTGAAAACGACATGAGGATGCTGCTCTACAGTGCCCAGTATAGCAGAGCACACAGAGGTGACCCGAGAGGGCAGTCCACATTCATTTGCATTCCCTTACTGCACCCACTCAAAATCAGTGTTTTTAGCTACAGTCACTTCATTCCATACAATTTTAACAGCATCTCAAGTATTTTTGACACCTTTTGTACAGGACTATTGCTCCCTTTCTTTTGTGTCAGTAAGACCACATAGAATCCTAGAATGATAAGAGTGGATTAGGTTAGAAGGGATCTTAAAGATCATCTTGTTCCAACCCCTACCACAGGCAGAGACACTAGACCAGGCTGCTCAGAGCTCCATCCAGCCCTGTCTCAAGCAACTCCAGGGACAGGGAGTCCACAGCCTCTCTGGACAACCTGTGCCAGTGCCTTGCTACTCTGATAGTACAGAGTTTCTTCCTAACATCTAGTGTAAACCTACTGTCTTTCAGGTAAATTCCATTACCCCTTGTCCTTTCCCTACATGCCCTTGTGAAAAGTTCCTCTCCATCTTTCTTGTAAACCCCTTTTAGATACTGGAAGGCTGCTACAAGCTCTCCCCAAAGTCTTCTCTTCTCCAGCCATTCTTATCTAATGGAAAAAATGTTTTCCATTATATATTTCCTACTTAGGAAGTAGATAGTACTCCCTGTTTGATGATTATATCAAAGTACATTTCATGGAATGCTATTTCTGTGTGCAGGCTAGAAGGATTTTTTGAAGGCAAAACATTTACTTTGCCTTGAATATGCCATAAAGAATGCATATTTCAGATTTTCTTCTTTCTTTTGCAAATAATGTGTTTTGGTAAAGGCGTGTCCTGATAATACAAACTGCTGATCTAAGAGGATTTCTTCTTTCAGTGTCATGACCCTTCTTGACCATTTTCAGGTAGTCAGCAGTTTAAACTGCTGATATCCCAGAGAACAAACAGAACAGCAACACAACTTACTGTTTTGTTTCTCTTCCTGAAATCTCTGTTAATCATGAAGTATTTTCTGGAATACACCCTGATATGTACTTCAGCTACATACTGTACTTCTTACTGGAGGTTTAGCCTGTTGATTTTTAGATTTTCTGACTGACACCAGCCCTAATATACTAGTGGACTGACAAGTCTACATCACCAGCACAGCCTGGAAAATGAAACTGTCACTGTTTTCAAGGGTCCTCTAAAATCTAAGCCTTGTATTGATAAAAACTGTGATGGCTCATAACCAGCTGCCAAGCAGAATAAAAACATGCCGACCCTTATCAGTGCAGCTGAAGGGGCTAAAGGGTTCACGTTCACTCCCCGTTTCTAGGAATGTGACACAGTCTCCAGAAATAAAATTAGCAGTTGTTTAGCCTCCAAATATTTGATAATCATATGCAAGGTTAAATATATACATTTATCAAGTTCTCTTTGTATCCTGATAAAATCTGCATACTTTCATATGTAGGTCACATTCTGAAGGTATAAATTACATATCATTATATGCTTTCCTATGTCAGCTGATGAGAGGGAAACAATTTTATGGAAGACAGTTGGTAGCAGTTGTTGTACGTGGACACAGGCCAGAAGTACTTAGAGTCTGTTGATGCAAATGCCATTCTAAACTTAATGATAAATTAAAAAGCTTACTTCAAAGCATTCACATAAACATCTCCAGCAGGTAGGATGGCAATGAATGTCAGGGTAAGCAAGTTTCCAGCTGACCAGGCAACATGCAGATTAAACAATGGCTGATTTGGCCCCACTGGCTTCCCTTTCATAGATTTGTGTAACATCCATGCCTTTTCATTCAGAATTTCTTTCCTCTCAGTTCTTCTTCCAGTGGAGTTTCAGCAATGTCCTGAACATCAAGACCTGTGTTGTGCTGCTGCTCCATGTCCTGCAGTGGTTTAGGCTACCAAAGAATCCCAGTTTTATAAAACACTTTTGAAAGATGAAGTGGCCTGTCTGCCCAGCTCTGTTTGCTGTGAAGAGAGGTTAGTGTCTAGTGCTTTTATGACACTGCCATATTTGTGACCACCTACAGAGAACTAAAGTAAATAAGATGCCCTCATCTCCTGTGATCATGAGCTTTTACTGTAAAACAGTGTAAAGCTGAGTTCCTCTGCCTAGGAAACTCACTTTTCTTTGCCACCTGGGAACAGGCACAATTAATTCAGTCGCTCATACAAGTGGGCAGAACAAAGTTTTTATGAGTAGGTGTAATTCAGAGCAGATTTTTGCCCACGTGTTTCATTATGGGCAAGGGCCACTCACTGCCTGATAACCCAGTGTAATCAGTTTTGGAATCAGTACTCAACCAAATGCTTCTTATGCACTTAGCTACTCATTCCTCCAAAACATAAACGCAGGAGAGTGATGTAAAAGTTCAGTTTACATTAGTAAGCCATAAAGTCTGCCTCTTGGTCATCTCATCCTTGATCTTATCATTATTCACATTTCTCCTCCCTCCTTCCCTCCCCCTGGAATAAACCACCCCCACTGTAAGTATACAAACAAACCAAAATGATCCCTCTGGCAGTCACACCCATTGTGCATTTCTGCTGCCTTTTTTGAAACATTTAAATGCTACAAAATAAAAGTCACAACTCCAGCAGGGTAAATGAGAAGAATTAATCTAACAGAATAATAGAAGAGAAAAATAAAGTGAGTTAAATTATCTTCTCGTCCAGCCCTCTATTATGGTCTGCCCTGAATATTTGCAAGTCAAAATAAAAACGTGGACTGAAACTACATAGATGGCTGGTAATTTCTATCTCAGAAGCCTAGCTCTGGCATACCTGACACTCACTTGGAGCTCACAGCGCTGAAATCCTTGCCAGAGGAAATACCAGTAATTGCTCAGTGCACAGCCCAGATATTCCAACTGACACACTCCTTGGCTACAAACCGCTCCGTAACGCAACTCACTGAAGCACATCACAGCACTAAAGCACAAGGTCTGACCCAACAGCAAAATAAAATGCTACAGCACACTTTAGTCTGAGGAGTTTGTGCCATAATACTGGACCAAAATTCACTGCTGTTTTCCTTTTAAGCAAAGTTTGTCTTATCCAGTTAGAGGAGCACATACAGTTCCACCCTAGGCACAGCACAGATGTAATGTGACACACAAACAAAAGGCTGGTGAAACACTCAGAGGCTACCTCGATACATATGCAAATTATACCACTAATTACCATTATAGGTTTTGATCCCTTATGTATTTTAAAATATATTTATGTAATGTCCTTCTCACCTGCCAGTCGTCTGTCTCTCGTGTTTTTCCAGATAACATCCAAGGCTCTAGCAGTGGAGTCCCTGATATGATCACTAAATGATCTCCTCAGAGGGGCTTTCACCGGGTGATGCATAATGCAGATCGATCACTCATCCAGGTCAAACGGCTGTAGCTTAGCCCCAGGAAAAAGGGCATTCTCTGCCCGGGGATCTGTTTGGATTTCTCTTTGCCAGGCAGGCAGGTTGTTACTTTATATAATTTGTCATCAGCCTTGTGGAGCTTTTCCTTGAAGAGTCAGGCATTGCAGTTCTCACTGCGGATGCAGGAAAGCTCAGACTGCAGCCAGCCTACTGGAAAGCTGCCAAAATCTTACATCTGGAACAGTTTACAAATGAGCTAACGATACAGTCATTTAGATTTGAGGCTTTATTTGTGGATATCTATAGGATTCTAGCTTCCTGTTTAATCAAATAACTTACCAGGCACATACTTGCATGCTCATTTATTAGGATAATATTTCCCTGCTTAGCTGATATTTCAGGTAATCTTTCATGTTTGGACATGAAAAAGGTAAGAAAAGGGAGAGAAATAAAGTAATTTTAAATATCTGGAGATTGGGTATTTTATTTTGTTACCATATATTTTTTTTTTGCATTTTACCCTAGTTAAGGCAGATAATAGGGCCCGATTCTGAGTTCCCTATATTTAGTACTTCATGACAATGCAGTAATGAAAGGATGGAAATAAAAAAATGAGAGGAAAAGTGGAGATAATAAAAAAGGAGAGGGAACTAAGCCTCCACATCTTTGTTGAGTGGAAAAATAAGTTCCCATATGAAAAATATTTATGAATGTAACTGAGATTAATAGTCACAGTAAATGAAGCCATTTGACCTTGCTTATTTTGACCTTTTTAATTGATTACTGTGTCCTGTGGCTTCCCTGAGGGAGAAAGGGAGGAATTAAAGAATGCCTGAGCCTCTCTTTCCCTTTTTAATATTATGTGGTAATGTGTGAAGAGATGAGAGATGCCAGTTTCAAAACCTAACACCCTCTGTTATATGGGAAAGCAAAAACTGTCAAATAAAGTTGTCTTCATGTTCATTCTACAGGTAGTCCTGAATTTTTTTTTACTGCAACTAAAGCTATTAATATTAGATACCAGTATTTTCTTTAGAAGTATTATCATTAAAAATGGTTGATTGACTTCTCACAAGGTTGGCATACAGAGATCAAATTACAGAATTGTGAGTTTTAATCCTTAACAAAGGGATTTTCACTCCCTTTGACTTTCTTCCTAGAACAAAATAGTTTTTCTTTTCATAACATTAGAAAATTTATTTCACACTTTCTTATTTGATGTAATTTTTTTCCTGTCTTCTCAGTTCCCTTCATTTTCACTAGTCCTCATTTCCTTTAAGACAAATCATTATCTCATTCTGACAATGAAAATAAATTTATGGGATTTGCAGTAGTGTAACTAAGGGAATAACTGGCTCACCATTTATTTAATGCAGATCATAATTTCTTCCCATCAAAGCCTTGGGCTTTTATCTTTATAGAGCATCTGCAAACACTAATGTCCTGTCTATGTTTTTGAACAAAACAGCAGTCAGTGATCTCCACAGTTTGCAGTTGCTTTCCTCATTACACCCCTCCTTCTTTCTGAGGCCGGATGGAGAAAGAAGCAGCAAACTCTCTAGAGAAATTCAATATGATAACACACAATTGCGTGGTTTTGTCTTTTTTTTTTTTTTCCTTTTTTTTTCTCAATTATTATTCTTGCAAAAATTCTGGAGAGAGCCAAGTGCAATGCTTGCACAGGCAAATACTGACATAGGCTTGCACAGGCAAATGCTGACCTGATGACCAGAGCACAACGCATCTGTTTTTGTACACTCTGTTCAGATGAGATCTGCTGTTGTTGCTATTAGTGAACAGCTCAGAAGAGCATTATTCCTTTTCAAATGGAGATGCAGTAAGCAATAACTTAGTCAGGAGCTGAATTTCTCTGTTTTAGAAGGCAGCAAAGATGAACACAGTCTCAACAGGGTTTTAACTACTACTGGTCGTGTCTATGTTACCAGCAACATAGCTCAGAAAGAATTTATACAGCAAAATAAATGGTATCAAAGTTTTGACACATCTCAAAGCAAAGTTACTTTGAACTATGTCTACCTGCCTCTTGTGAACTGAATGAATCCTTGGAGTTTCATGAACGGGTTGGAGATCACTGGCACAATACCAGGGTGAATCTTTTGGCTTAGTTTCATTTGAAAGCCATCCTAGTCACATGCTCCAAGACTGCTTGGAGATCTGGATCAAAGACTGGTGTTGGGGGAACCTTTTCAAAATCATGTGCCTCGTCCAGGCTACAACATCAATAAAAACACGCAGACCATTATTCATTTTATAAACTAACAACTCCTAAATTAACAACTCCTAAGAATTTAAAAATAAAATAAGCAACATACCCATATTTCTAATTAGGGTTTGATTCTTTGACAGTTACATCAGGTTATATTACATATGTTGACATAAATATATTTAAGATATTTAAAACAGTTCTAACAACCAGTTAAAAATGGTCTGGAAAATGGCAAAGGACGAAAGAAGAATAAACTGTAATGAAGCAGAGAAATACTGCTAAAAGCATTTGTTTGTGTGATGCTACAACACAAATAAATAGATAATCTAAGTAAGATTGTGTAAAGAATTAAATGTCAGAAAATTTTTAATGGATCATAGGAAGATAAATAATTAGATATTGATAGGCATGAAATATGGATAGAAAATAAAGGACATTAATTTTAGAAAAGTGTAGACAGGTGTATAATGGGGAATAGAGTTAAAAGCAAATACATATGATGAGCAAAGCAAATCTGAGATTCATGACATCCAATACAGTCACAAAATGAGATAAGAATTTGCCATGCAATATGAAAGCACATGATTTTTAAGGATGTTTTAATCATGTTAAAAGATGGTATTGGGGCAGAGCTGTGCTGCAATCCCCATTCTTGCATTATTTATAAAATGCCCCTTGTGGAGCAATACCACATAATGCTGAAAAGGCATCCACAAGCCCAATGTACAGACAGCTGGTAGCAGCAGGGCCAGGGTGACAGGGACAAGGAGTTTTTTGCTGGAAAACACCCATGTGCTCAGGTGAAAGCCACTGAGCTGCCACCATCGCTGTGCCATTATTGGACACTCGTGTTGAGAACCCTGCTCTGAATCTCAGGCAAGCCCCCTCCACATTCCCAGCTGCTACTGCACAAATGATGTCTGCTTATGTGGAGCTGTTTTCCACTTCAGCTCGGGCGTGTTCCCTCTCCCCTTGAAGGTGTAGCTGTTTTCCTAGAGACATCTACTTGAATCACAGTGCCTGCAGTTACTTGTAGATTATTTGTGTGGAAGAACTTCCTCCATTTCTCTGGTAAACTCATGAACTGGGAGAGGGGGCCATTGGTACCAAGTAAATGGTACAGACCTCACCAGGTGAATCTTTGATGTTGATCAACATTGAGTGTACTAGATTAATCTATTATTAAACCAAACAGTTAAAATGGAGCACTGTGAATGACATTAAGGGTAAATGGTTTTAATATTGAGATTTATGAGTGGGCAAAGAATATATTTTTAAAGAAAATGGCAAAACGTTTTGCTGCTTTATTTGACAATGTACTGGAAAATCTCCTGAAAACAAATACCCTTTCTGTAACTGGGAAAACACACCCTTCCTTGTCTTACATCTACAATTCAATTAACTGTATACAGATGTTACGGCAAAATGCATGCAAAAATAAGCAAAGCCCTAAACCATCAACCAGCATCTAGGTAAAATTTATGATGCAGCTCTCTCTTTTGGCTTCACTTTGTCTGGAAACTTAAGAATGATCACCCTCGGACACAGGTTTTTGTATTTGAATAATTTTGTATTTGAATAATTTTGGTGTTGACCAGAGTCATAGTTCAGTCAGCACTCCAGCTATCTTCCAGAATAATTTCATTTTATTCAGTGTTTTCTGTTTAATAGCTGAGATGAGAACCCCAAAAAAGAAAATTCTTAAAAATAGTATAGGTCTACAAAGATGTGTGCTGAATCAAAAATAATATGAGGAGAATCTGAAGGAGAAGGCTCTGTTGCTGACAAGAGGGGATTGTAACAGCTGGTATTAGGGGAGTGAGGTGACAGTACACCTTCAGGAGAGAGATAGCTGCCCATGCTGCATGTGGAGCAGCATACATGCCCAGGAAGAGTCTTTGTGTAATTCCAGAAGCAAATATTTAGAGGGATCAGACCCCACCTTCCCTGCTGGGCCTGCCCTCCCTCCAGTTCAGACCAGATCCCTGACAGTCCCAGGGCAGTGCCCTTCCTGTCCCCCAGGCCTGGCCTGCCTTGGGACTGCAACCACTGACTTCTCCACTTCTTGTTTTGGAAATATTTTTAGAAACCTCTTGTTAGCATAAACAAAGCTGTGCCTCTCTAATCTTCTTTCAAGGCTGAATGTACTTGTAAAGTGCTGCTCATCCCTCTTAAACACATAATTCTCAAACTAGTCAAGGGCAGGAGGCAGAGGCTAATTCCCTATAACCTTACCCTTGCTCAGCACTTCCAGCTGAAGGACCTACACTTGCCAAACCTATTTGTTTTCTGTCCTTTAGTGGTTCCATTCATACTCTGATCTGCAAAGATAATACCAAAGATCCTTTTTGCTCTTTAAGACAAAGATCATTCAAGACAAAGAATGCATTGGGTACTAGGATGGACAGGAATGGTGACACCATTTTTAGTTCTGGCAACTAAGTCGAGCTCTCAGGAAATAAACTAACAGTTGTGCAAGCCTCATGCTCTTCAAGCATGCTCTAAAATACACTGACTTCCCCTCTGACTCTCCATGAAAGGGCAAATTCTTATGTATGTATCTGGATTTTATGTGTGATTCTGGCCCCTTGGGTCTGGAAAGATGTATGCATCCAAAATATGTACAGGCAGTCACAGATACATTTTTTTTTTAAACATGATGACAGTTTGAGCTTTGCTGTGACTTTTCTACAGGCTGCAACAAATGGTGTGGCAAATCCAGAGTATCTTTGCTGAGTGGTTTATGCAGCCTGCCTGATCTGATGCATGCAAACATCTTTCCCCTTGTTAGAGAAGCAGAAAAAGCAATGCCATGATTCTCCAAAAGTACCATAGAACAAAAGAATGAATCAGAATCAGAATTTCATATCTAATTATAAAAGGCTGCTGGGCACATGGCATGTGTCATTGTTTCACATCTCAGGAGTTGTCTCCAAATGCTATCTAGGACGCCAGGCCAGTGAAGAAGCACTGTGAATTTTGAATTTTACATGTGCTGCTTTCCAAAAGAAAATCTGTTTCTGCAATATTTGCAGCATCTGAGAATCTTATGTGTATCAGGTTAAGAAGCAGCCACCAATCAGAGCAGATTGGAAAGATTTAGGGAAATTCCTATGGAAAGACAGGGAAATAAAATACATTCTGTTAAAACACAGAAGTTTCAATAGAAGCTTGACAAAGCTCAACAAAATTCTTGATATGACAAAGCCACATTTTGATTAATTTGGATTTTTTTTTTTGTTTTTGCCTTTTTTTTTAATCTGTTTTTTTTAATTAGGTAAAGTAAAAATATCCAGAAGTTTCACTTAGCACATAGGTGTAACTGTGCAAATATCTGGCCAATTTATCAGTCCATGGGCTCAACCCTATGTGTCCATCCATATTTGCATTAGAAAAGTGCCCATTTGACTCATGTCAACACCCTGGTATTAACCTTTGGACAGCCTAGGGGCTAAATAGGTGCAGTCTGGAGAAGAGGTAGTAGGCCATAAGAGAGCAGACCAACAGAGAAAGTCTCCTGAGTCTCCTGAGTCTCCTCCATGATGTCAAGAGTGCACTGCCAAGCATCTCTGCATTCTCCTTCCCAGTGGTAGGAGAAGTGTGGAGAAGCCCCAAGGAAAATCACTGTCTCTCCAGGTGACTGCAATTGCCTCTGTACATACTACTTTTGCAAGATGTATGTGCTTTATACCCTCATGCTACATCCAAACCTGTATTTTTTAATAACAAGGGTGTATAATTTGAAGAAAGAAAATGCTCAAAATCCACTCACCCCAGCAGCAGTATATGATGCAAACTACAGCTGTTGTTTTCATGAAATTTTCATGTTGCTTTCATGGACTTTTCAATGTCTAAACCTTCTTCTGGTGGGACACTGAGAAGGTCTAGTCAAAATACCTACCTTAACCAGCTTTTGTTGTGAGTTAAATACATACTAATGGGCTTATATAAACTGAGTAGTGTAGCCTTCTAATATACATCCATGAGTCTCAAACATTGTCTCAAATAAATATTAACAATCTTCATGGTCTGATTATGGCCCTGCTTTGTAAACAGCCTCACAGCTTAATTAGAGTTCTGTGCACTTCAAAGTGTAAGCTTATCTGGCTGTTTCTGAACTGCTGTCTCACTATCACTGTGTGCTCCAAGAATAATAAATAAACCAACACAGGAATGCAGAAAGCATTCCTAATCACAGCCATAGATGCAAAATAATAATTAACTGAATAACATGAAAGAAGATGTGCTTCCAGTTTAATTTGCACATCGTTTTATTTTAACCTGTTTTTAATTCCACTGGTTATGAACTATTCTTACATTATTAAAAAAACCCCACAAGTTCTGCTTCTGCAGCCAAATGCTTTCTGAAATACTGAATATTGAAGGAAAGAAAAAAAAAAAGAAAAGAAAAAAAAAGCGACATTAGTGCTGGTGCCATGGTTTAAAATTCAAATGAGAAAGGAAGTGTTAAAACTTCATTCTGTTTAGCCATATGTGAGGCACCTGCTTAGAGAAGTTTATGGGAGTATTAATCTATGAGAGTGTCCAAACACTTCCAAATAGCTAAACTTGAGCAACAGATCTTTCTTGGTTATAAAAAAGTTGATGGCAATAAGCTGTGAACTGAGATTAGTTTTTAGCATTAGCCATGTGTTATGCTTCACCACAGCAAAAGAGTATTAAACAGCATTTTTTCTCCTTCCTTCAGTGATCTGACAGGCAAATTCCCCATACATAGCTTTTTGTTACCTGAGTAATACATTGCAACTTCACTGGTCCCATCACTGGAATTAGGGCAGGCTGAATAAAATTTCATAGAATAAAAGGTATGGCAGAAGATACTTCTTTCTTTCCAGTGGAAATGCAAATTAGGCTGTATGTGAAAATGCAGTAATAGAAAAGTGCAGAATCCACAAAAAACTCCCCAAACCCCAAAGCAAAACAAACAGCACAACACTTCCAAAAAAAAACCAAAAAAAAAAAACCAAACCCAAAAAAACCCAAAAAACAACCAACCAACCAACCAACCCCAACTTCCTATTGTCACTCTCTATTCAAAATCTTCTCTACAATCTTCTTTCATAACTGGAAATTTTCCTTCCTTCTCTTCTGTTTTTTCTCTTTTCCACCTTCTCTCTCCCTCCTGGTCATACTTAGATGGTAAGTTCCTTCAAGGAACAGACCTTCCTCTTCAGACATCTCTCATACAAAATGGCACAATAAGATATCAAAAAAAAAAAAAAAAAATAAAATAAATAAAGCTTTTGTCAGCTTTTCTGCAGTGACCAAGATGAACAGAACAGATTGTGAATAGAGCAGATTTGATTCAATGAGTTCTCTGTAATCTAATGGTGGCAGGCTGGTGTCTGTGTACAGAGCAGGGAGCAGAATGGGAGAGTGAGGAGTGTTATGTGTGCTGGACTCATGGAAGTCAGAGGGTGAGCAGGGAGATAATTCTGAGTACAGAGATAATTCTGAACAGAGATCAAAGAGCGGCAAGAAATTTTAAATCAAAGAGAAAGTCCCAGTGCTTGCAAGGAAAGATGGAAAATGCTTTTTCCTGAGAAGATTTAGTGAGATTTAGGGGTCTCATGTAAGTCATCTTCAATTATCACTGCCCTGTGTAATGTGTGTTTTATTAAGTGGTGCAAAGAGGCAGAGCTGTCTTCCTGCCCTCTCATCCCTGCTGCTGCCACTGCAGCACTCTGAAACACAATCTCTACAGGTTTGTTACTGTGAAGACAAGCAGGATGTAATAACCACCCTGCAATTGCTGGTTTGTGGCCTCATCTGTAGAGAAAATAGCAGAAAAAACAGAATATTCATAGGGAGCAATGACACAGAAAGTAGGATCCAAACTGAATCTAAACTTTTGAATAGGTAATGGACCAAATCTTCAATAGATTTCAAGATGTCACTAATTAAGGCACTGCTGGACAGTTTGTTAATGACAACTTCTCCTTGTATCATTTTTGTGCAAAAGTTCATTTACATAGTTAAACTGGGGATTTATTTTTAAAGCTGCTTAACTTCCTCAGAGTCTGGGTTTCTGTTTGAGGTAAAGAATTGCTTTAACTCTTTGTCCTGGAGTTGTTTCTCATATGATTTAATTGAGGTGCTTTATTTGTGTATTCATATTAAAATTAGTTTTTTTGGGAAATGAATGAGAGGATATGTTATTTTTCTGATATTGAGAAATTCTAGCAAGTTATCCCTAAATACTTGATAGTGATTTGGTAAGGCAATTTGCTCTTTTGTAGACATATTCAATTTTAATCTTTCTGGAAGGTCATTTGTTGTAGCCATTGTCAAGCCTCTGAGAAGATCTATTTTACAGCAGTTCTGCAGCCTTGGATGTTAGTGACCAACAGCTCAGAAGATATTTTCTCTCCTGAGTTATGTACAGCCTGGGAAGTATTTGCAAGCACAGCTCCAGGCTGCTGCCAGCCCTGCAAGATGAATGACAGAACCTGTCTCTCCCAGGCTTTTACTCGCCCCACCTTCAATTCACAGAAGGGTGGAAAAGGGTTTGTCCCTCATGAAATGTTAATGCAGAATGATGAAGCTGTGCTAGGGCCAAGAGGGAGAGGGGTACACACTGCTTTGTGTAGAGACAAAAACCCAGGGAAAGAGGCAAGGAGAAGAGAGTGGAAGTGTATCTCTCATCTACTGTAGTTTTAATTGCATGCTTCCATTTGGGAATTAAAATTCAGCCACTACATAGCTAGTGAGAAGTTTTCCTTGAGTTCTACTCTGATGGAACTAAATAAACATAATTTCAAACAATTGGCTTCTCTGCCCTGAACAGATTTTTTTTTTTCCCCAGAATATTGGTTACAATTATATTACTTTTTCTAAAAAAATAAGAATCAAAAAGCAAATCCATGATTTTTCGAAGTGTTGCGTGCAATTCTGTAGGATGTCTTTCTTCTAGGGTTTGTTATTTGAACTGAAATCTTGCTGACTACAAGTTCTAATGCCTAATCTTTAAAAGATAAAGAATCTAATAACTTGCTTTACCTTTTGTAAGTTTAATGTATCACACATGCAAGTTGGAGCTTTATGGGGACTGTGTCAAATATAATTATCTGGAAGATTAAAGTAATCATCATCTTGACTGAAACATACATCCTGTTTTCCATAATAAAGTCTTTTTGAATACTGAATGTACACAGCATACCGTGAGAACTTACAAAAGAAATCTAAAACTGTAGCTAAAGTTATTATTAGATGTTAATATTTCATATTTACTCCATGAAGTTAGCAACACCATTAAATGAGGTTTTAATAAGACACTCCGATTTCCTATTCTTGGAACTAGATTTCTCCATATCTTTGCTTAATTTATTTCACAGCTAATCATCCAAAATTGCTTCTGCATGAAATTTGCTGTTCCTGCTGGCATCTGTTTTCAGCCATGACATATCTGCCCTCTGGAGTCCCACTGCAGGGTGTGGAAAATCTTCACTTAGAGTTCAGGTTATGACACTTGTATTTGAAGGCTGATTGTGGAAAAGTAGTGGGCTTGGACTTGATAGTTTGGGGAAAAGGAGGTTGACAGGATACAGCAGTATTTAGCCTAACTTTTATGTCCTGAGACTACATACTGGCTGGTAAGTTCCCCTAAATTATTTTAGTAGGTCATTTTATTAGTATATGTTTAGCAAACTGTACACTTCACAGTCTCAAAAGAAAGGTGAAAATGTGAACCTTGTGTTTTTAGGGCTGGCAGCCTGATCTGTGTTTTGCTATATCTAACCTAATATTTTTCTACTGTCAAGTAATTTTGAAAATAGAGATATATGGTGCCATCCCCATATGATGTAAATTATCTGCTCTGCTCTTCTTCAGTCTGAACATACTTTTGCAATTTCTTGTTAAAAAGGTATCTAGAGGATAAAGTGGATTACATAGTAGAACCATAAATCCTATTTACCTTCTGTAAACTTAGTTTTTAGAGACATCATTAAATAGTGATTTTATGCAGTTCTTAAATAAAATAAGAAATGAGTCTTGGACTCAGGTTCAATGAAAGATATTAATGACTTTGAAAGAATCCAAATAAGGCCTTGAAAAAATGTATTTAAAATAGCAACTACAACACATACATGGAAAAACTACTCACAAATCTTGATGTGCACTAGATCAAGTAAGTACAAGTGTTTCTTTAAGTGCTTCATAGGAGAAGCGGGGAGGGAAGCAATGAAAGACCTGGTGAAATATAGGAGAAGTTACTTCATATTTATGAGTAGATGATGTAGAAATTCCTTGGGAAAGTGTGGTATTTGGAAGAAGGGAATAAAACACTCCCAAAGAAGTTGAGGAAGAAAATGGACAAGAAAACAAGGCTTACACCTGAGACTGATAGGTTAAAATAATATTTTAAAGGTGTATTTATTAAAAATAAAGTATTGCAGTAATGGTGAAAGGATAATGTCAGATGTTTGACTAAGAAGTGTGGTAAAATATATGTAATTTCTTCTTTAATATTTCTGAAGTTTTCATCATAATTTTTTGTGCATCTATATTATAAAAAATAACTATTATTTACTTTCTCACTATTTCCATAAAGAACAACCAGATATACTCCGTTTGGCAAAAAAGAATTGCTTCTCAAATGCAGCATGTAGTTTTAGTCTCCAGTACCACAAAGACATCAACAAGTTTTGAAGGAATTCAGATAACAGCAACAAAAATTATTAAGGGGCTAGGGAGTTTGATTCACAAGAAAAGATGAAAACCTCTTCTGCTCAGCCAAATGACAGGTAATAATGCAATGGAAGAATAATGATAAGAGCCAATAAGTATTTAAAGCATGAGCACATCAAGGAAAGTGTGGACACGCTTTAAAGTGGAACAAGGTTTCAAAACCCTGACTGGCTATTGGGGAGAGTATTCTGTTTGTATATGTTTTCCCTCCAAACTAAGGCTAATTAATCTGTGGAGCTTATACGGAAAAAAATACATGTGTACAAAGGAAAAAACCTTGTGCAAATGTAAAACAGAATGATGCATCTATCAGCTGTGGTGCAAGTTCTCGATGAAGTATGTATTTAAACATAGGAGTTAGAAAGATCAGAATTGAAAATAAAAGATTTAATATGATAAATGAGCAGAATATAATATTAGAGGAAGTACCACAGTACATAACTTCTTTAGAAAGAATCTCTCCTGAATGTAGGTTTGCTTGGCCCAGAAAGTTTTGTAGTTCTTTGACAACCTGCTACCTCTTCCCTGTGAAAAAGCACCTGCTATTCAGACATAACACTTGTCATACCAAAACTTCACTCATAACTGAAAGTTTAATCAAAACATTGGAAGTTTTTTCATGGTTTAAATCAGCTCAGCCCTGTTTTCTGATAATGGCAACTTTCTGAAGGCATATAGAATAAGTGTGTCCTTAGGTGACATTTGAAAGATATCCAGATTTTTTTTGAATGTCATTGATGCTCTATAACACTTATGCGTTAAGAAAATTCTTCAGAAGATGCAACAAAATGATGGCATGTTTAGATGTCAAAACTTAGATGTTGTTACATTTTTTCAATCCAAACTTACTAACCTTTAGTCAAGTACTAGAAAAATTGCATATGGAAGCATTAAATATTTCTTTATATTCAATGAAAACTACCACAATGAGTTATAGAGGAGAAAATGTACTCTTGTACAACAAGCAAGTATACCCTTCTAGTATTTGAAGTGAGCAGCTGTCAGTGTACTGATTAAAAATTTGAGCTTGAATAACTGCCTATAAAAGTGAGGAATAAAACAAATATATTTCAAAAGGTCAAGACTTAAATCCAAACTGTATATCAAAATGCATAAGAAAAACCAAAGGGGCAACTAAACCCCAGGTTTTAATATAAGTCCTTCAATATTAAACTTTGAAAACCTCTGTCCCTATCAAGTCATGACAGCTCTGAATTTCAATTAATAGGATTAGATTCAGTTACTAATTAACCTCATTTCAACCTAATTAACCTAGTTATTAGATGCTGAAAACTTCCTCCTCCATGTAAGAACTGTAAGATTTCAGCATCTGGACAACCAAATTACTAAAAATGAAATTCCAGCACCTAGGATTAATAATAATGTATAATTTAAAATACATTTCAAAAAAGTTCTTAAATACATCCTTGACAGATACTGAAAATTATTTGAGGTCAAAGATAAATTAGATTTTTCATTTTGGCCTTCAAAGTTTAAACACCTTTTATTAGTCTTCATCTAGAGGAATGATGTCATTTTTAAAATTTGCCATGCCCTGGGGATGAGAAGACTGCAGAAAAAGTGTTTTTACTCCAACTTCAACTGAAGCCTTTCATATGTATGTTGCCCATGTGTGCCCACGCACTTTGTACAGTGTTTTCCGAAAAGTACTACTGATCATCAACCAAAATAAGGTCAGGATATAGGTGTCATAGCTACCTATGATGTATTAAACATGTATAGCTCACCCAAATCCACTGCATATTTTGATCCTCAGTAGATATGGTTTTTCTAAGAGGCGATACAAAGTAAATGTAAATATACCCAAATATTTGACCAAGGAAGTCTAGATCGTATCAATTTTTAAAAACATTGTAATTTCTTCTAAAAATGCCTTGCTCACCTGTCAGATCTAACTTCATGCTAGTTACAAAACTTCATAATCTGTTGAAAGTTAGATGTTTCCATGCCCTTTTATGGAAAAAAATGGACTTCATCACATTGTTGTGCATGGCTTGTAAAGACATGAATTAATCTATGGAACTCAGAAAAGGTCATGCAAAACTTTGCAATTACTATATTTATTTTATCAATGACAACCCCATGAAAGGAGCTCTCAGAAAAATAAGGGGAGACCAGCTGTTAACTCCTAACCTCTACCAAGCAAGGAAGCTCAAAATAGGCTGGGTAAGTGTGGGGCTGAAGCTTGAAACAACGAACTGAACTGTGCATTAACAGCAAGCACATGCTGATCTTAGGTCCATTCTGCTCCTCCTTGCCTGAGAACCAATGTGCTGGATTCCTGTTAGGCAAAAAATGCTGACTTCTTCTGAAACAGTGTCTAGTATTACTGTAAATACACACTGCTTTTACAGTTCCCAGCACCAAGGTTACATGATCTTTATATGCCTGAAAGGAAATAAAAGATGTTAATGGTTGGGACCTCTGTTAGGAATGGTAGGCCTTAGCAAGAAGAGGAAGGACTAGAGCATGGTAATATATCAACAGTCTATGTAAAGACATGGTTTGATTGTGAATGTGTGACATAATTTTGGAAATGCTAAAGGATTGACAGAAAAAATCAGTTCAGCTTACAGATTAGAAGACCAATGCAATGTGCACTGTACAGGTTGGAGAGTCACAAAAAGCAGTGGAATGAAGGCAAGTCACATGTACCAAAAGTCCAGATGAGGATGTCTGTGCAGCTCATATACACCAGCACAGCAAACACAAGAGTAGAAGGGGATATGTTTAGTCTGCAAAAGACAGTCTGTAACAGTCTCAAATTTCTGAAGGGACTCCATAGTTTCTATTAAATAGCAGAGGCTGTTGTAGAATCATCTGAATGGCTGTGTAGCCACATACTCCTGATTCTTGGTCAGTTAGAATTGCATATTTTTGTATTTAAATACATTTTCTATACCAAATTCTCTACGTCTCTCTAAGTCTTGTGCAGCTTCTTTAAGAGACTTATTTCCCAAGACACTAGCAGCAGAAGGCTGCTACAAGAAATATTTCATTTTTCAGTCTTTTTGCCCGTGTCCCTTATTGCACCAAACAGTCCTCTCATATGGTGGTGGGGCAACTGTTTGCACAGCTCACTGAAAGTCAGCTCATTAAAACAACATAGGGTAAAAAATAAACCTAATATGAATAATTTCAATGATCCAGTTTACAGCAAACGGTTGAATTCCTGAACTTAGAAGGCAGTGGAATAACGTTGGGGATGCAACATTGTGACTCACCTTCAAAACAAAGCTCTCTTTCAGGCAGTTACAACTTTCAATCTATTTGTGCTAAGGTGAATCACAGTCTGGCCCACTGAATACATGAAGAGGGATATATATATATTTTGCAAATGTAGCAGATTCATGCATAATGAAACTCAGGAATTATTGGGTGAACTATAAGCCAGACTATAAATTCCATTTAAAAACTGACAGCATGCATTTGAACACAAATCCACATTGAGATAGGTAGCTAAGCAATTAGTATGACTTTTATGGATTCACATGCCTATGCCAACATTTCAGGTAGACAGACTTCCTAGAGATGACTGAACATACTGCAGCTGATTGCTGTAACACCCAGATGAAGAATGAAGTATAGACACCGCGAGAATGTGGAGAAAAGTATTCAACTCCCCTTGAAGAGTTGCATGTTCTCCAGTTGGTAAGCTATTCTATATGAAATATGAGATAATTAAGTATGCTCACCTGGTTCAATGTTCAATAAACATTCTAAAAGAACCATTAAAAAATGCATACAGGAAAGGTAGATAAGGTATACAAGACATACACTTTATGAGAATTAGTGGACTCTATTGGCTGCTGTATGTGCTAACAGGAATGTGCTTGTGAGCCTTTGTAGGCGCTAATGAATGAGGAAGTTTCATTCCAGGCTCTGGTTCAGACTCTATGCTTTCTGGTCAGCTCTTGCAAGGTAGAGAGTTTATGACAAATAGCCCCGGAGGAACTAGAATTCTTTTCTAGCTGTGAGGAAAAGGCTTGAAGGAATGGAAACTTATCAAAGAGAAACTATGCATGAAATGAATTGTTGTGTAGATGTCAAGAAAACTTTAGCAGTAGATGTTAGAGACAAACTCAGTTTGACAATTTATCATAGACTGAGTCATTGCTTTCTGATGACTGTGCTAGTGAACATGAAAATGCTCTGGAAAATTAGCTGGAAAGACTCCTCTATTCAAGTGACACAGCATGACCTACAGTAAGATCCTAAGCTATTCAAGATGACTGGAGTCAAGCCAGAAGTATATATCACAGAAGTAAGGAAAGTGATTCAAGAAAGAGAATGCTGGGTTTGTTATTTTTGTTTCTGTGTGAGCTAACAAAAAGAATATTATTAAAATATACCCGGCACACTATGCAAAAACTGGCTGCTTCATTCAAAAACTTTAGCTATCCTAGAAGAATTAACTGCCCCTTAGAATGAAGATGTGAGTTCATAGTCAGAGGTCTGGCAAGCTAGTTGGGATCAGTTTTGGAACTGGAGGCTGGAAACAGCACAGGCCTTCCTTGGGAAAATCCATCAGGAGATGCTTGGGGTAAGACAGCATGGCTTGGAGAGGAGCATAGAGTTGAAGAGCCTGTGGACTGGAGTCCAGCTCAATCCTGATTGTGGAGAGTGGGAACAAAGTCCCTATTTTTTTATGAAATCCATTTGGGTGTTAAATCCAAGAAGTCACAAAATGTCCAGAATAAATTAGAAGGGTGCACAGAAAATGTAACCAAGTCTCAATAGAAATGAAACAGTGACCTACAAGGTTTAGCACATCCCTTCATCAATTAATTCTGCTCTCAACATGAAGTGCTGCACCCTAAGCAACAGAGGTTGTGTGTCCTTTCAGGGTTAGATGTGAAAGGATTTACTGATTTTGGACTGAAAGTTAGTTACTGTGTTTCTCTCAACAGATCCATCACAGGTAAAGTAGGAAATAAAAAATATTGTATTGCACTTTCAAAGTCAGTTAAGGATAATCAGATATTACAGAAACGAGGACAGTTTAATCACAATGGTTTAATCACAGTCGTCGAAGAGCAGAAATATGCCTCTTTGATTTTCTAACCATAATTTATTTGGATATTCTTCAGGAATAAACTTTATTTATATTTTGGCAGCTTTTAAATTTCAGTTTGGTAAAAAAGTGCTCCTCTGAAATTATTTTATCCCTCAGTTACAGTTATATAGGGTCAGCTGATGGTCTCTGTGTTAACATAGGGATATTTCTAATGTCTGGGAATACAAATTAGATTTTTCTTGATCAAGGTAACTTGCTCCAAAATTTTTACTATTTATAGCAAACCAGAGAACACAGAACACTTTTCTTGTTTCTTTAAGGACTCTTCTATGAATGAGTAAGAGTCTAATTGCTGCAGGCTCGGGAAAGTAATATGCTTTTGAGTTCACTCCACAGTCACTTGAGTGAATCAGTGAAATCTTCTGCTTCTTATCAGTGAGATCTGCTGTTCAAAGGTCCATTAGGAATAAAAGCAAATTCCATCCTGACTCCTGCTGTGTAAGGACATTGGTAAGGCAATGCTTGCTCAGTGTTGGTAGGGTTGGGATGTTAAAAGTGGGGTGGTTTTCTACTGAAATAATGCGGAGCCCTGTACCTGAGCTTCTTTATTCTCTGTCACACTCATGTAAGGCTTTCTCTAGTTTCCTCAATTTGTTGTTAGGTTGCTGTTAGAGTGAGCATTCATGCAGATAACAATTTGCATGCAGGCTATAATTATGGCTACAGAGACTTCCACTTACCCCTTCTAATAACTCAGCATGGTTTGGGAGTGAAAGATAAGTGGCAAGTGCTAAGCAAGGCTCAGCATGACTCTGCCCATTCCACAGGTTTCTCTCAGAGAAGGGGGAGCGTTGAAGCAGCAATCTCTGGTACAGAAAAGCTGCTCTACAGGGAGCATAATCTGGGACAGCTGCTAATGCCTGCCAGTGCACTGTCAGCCACGTCTTTCCCTACAGTTATGCCAGGGATTACCTTGCCCTGCCACTTAGGGAAGCAGCTCAAAGTCATTTGTGACCCACTTTCCAGTACTTGTAACAGCTCATTTTCTGGCTCACTGTTTTTTTCTTTTATTTCCCTCCTGATCTAGTAACTGTTGCACGATAGGTAAACAATTAAAAGGCATAAGTGCAGTTATCCAATCCAGTTGTCTGTAAACAACAACAAAAAAATATTAATTTCCTAAGTCTCCACTGCAGTAAAAGTTCAAACATAAAAACCCTGAAGTTTGTCAGAAGGAGGGAAAGTGGAGAGGAGAGGCAGGTGAAAGCAGTGGTTTAAATTCTTATGCTAGAATCTCATTGAGGTGTATTTTCCATGGTTTACAAGAGGCTCAGTTATTTCCATTGAGAGGAGTGATGCCTTAGGAAGGCTGATCTGAAGCAGAGGCTGGACAGAGCTAGAGAATAAAGCAGATATTTATTAAAAGGCTTCCAGGATCCACCCTGGGCATTACGGGCGCCTGACCAAGGCTGCACCCAGGGTGGGTTAGGAGTGGCCACACAAAATGTCTCCCCGATGACGAGATTTTACATTTTTATAAGTTTTGGTCCCTTTGCATATTGGACTTTAACTGTCCAATTACAGCTCAGGTTGTGAGGTCCCATCCTTCATGTTCCTTCCTTCAGTCCACTGTCGTTTATGCTTTTTGGGCTGAAAGTTGTCCTTGGTCCTCAGCAGGAAAAGATTTGTTTTGTCTGCCTGCTCTGTGAGGAGCTGACTGGCACTTAATATAAGGCTCAGAACCACATCCTTAGGCAGCACAGAATCTGAAACTATGAAAGCTAAAATCTAAGGCATCAGGAGGATTTGTTCATAAATTCTTCTTTGAATTCTCTAAACAAGGACTAAACCTGGAGAAATCTGTGGTAGACAAAGGATGTCAGAATGAATTAATCTCTTTGACCTTTTTGATCAGGACTGCTCAATGACAGTATATGTGAGTCTCCTACCACTGCTGGTTTCAAACCCTTCCTGGATCTTCTTACCTTCCAAGCATTCATGTGTCTTTTCTAGAAAACTGTCAGATGGCATGAGCCAAAACTAGAGCTGGAAGCATAATAACTAAAGAACTGGGATAACTCTGCCAGTACTGGAGTCCTTGTCTTGTCTAATTTACTTTTTCAGATGCTGCTGTGTGACTGTTATTCAAACAGGTGCACTTTAAACCTTGGTGACTGATTTTACTTTGTTTAGGGAAACAGGTAAGGAAGCTTAAATAACATATCTCAGGAAATTAAATCATCACTATATCTTTAGGTGAATTGGAATGCTCTTAAGAAAATAAGGGAGAGGTTTAAGTTAGAGTCATGGGAACTGGTGAACAAAGCACCAAAAAGCATGAAACCCCAACACAGATGCCACAAAGATTTTCCAGATGTGAATTTTTTTTCTATGGATCAGTAGAATTAGCCTAACTTACTTAAGCTATAATGATTATTTTGAGGGGGGAAAAAAAAGCAAAAAAAGCATGGCTTATTTCTTATCTCTCAGTCTTTTAATATAAATAAATGCTTTTTATTTTGCTGAAGATTTTTATCTAGATTTGCTTTATGAAAAGAAGTCTGTTTCTTATTTGTCTTAGTTTGTCTAATGTAGTATACATGGCCTCTCTGAAAATGCCTTGGAAATATATTTCAAAAGTTAATACCTGTAGCAACTTCTTAGATTGGAAACTTTCTTGGTTAGTTTTCCAATGTCCATTTCCTCATTAAATACAAAATGATATTGACTTTTGATTACAACTGTAATATATATATATATATATATATATCTTTACGGCTTTTAGTATGTTTTTTGGTTATGCTTGTGTTTTTATATTCTTATGAGATACCCTCATATTTTCTCTCTTTGCTATTTATTAAGCTGAAGAAATGCATTTACTTACTTTATTCTGATCATTGATTAGTTTTCTGCAAATTTAAAGATCCCTCTAGCTTTTGACAAAGTTTCCTAACATGTCTTTGCTGTTCCTGTGTAAGATTCTTAATTTGATGATGGATAATTGGTACTGTTCCTAGGGGTAAACCATGCCTCTCACAAAAGAAAAGAAACACACATGCAATAAAAGTATATTCAGTGTACATATTGGGACTGAATATTCAGTATAATTTTACTAAAAATTACTACTTTTGACACATTAAAATCAAACTCAATATTTAGAGGATGCATTGCATTACTAATTTGGCATTATAGGCAAGGTTTGATTTGGTATATAGAGGGTTATGATTTGGATAATTCCTGCAAAAGTCATTGGTAAGAACTTTTATTAATTTTATTGTAGAAAGGGTTATACTAATCAATTTTTCTGCTATTAGTTTGTCTGGTCTTTTTCTAAAGCTGTGTACTTTAGCACCTGCAATCTACTGAGGTGAGGAGCTCCATAGCCCAGTTCCAGATTGCCTCCCTCTGTTTGTTTTGAATCTGCCACCTCTCTTTGATGTCCTCCCTTCCTTTTACAGGAAGAGACAAGCAATTGTACATAAAAGTCAAATGTTTGTCAACAGAGTGATCAAACATGGACAGCTATTGTACTGGGAGACAGAAAAAAAAAAAAAAGATTAGGTGCAAAAACTAAGTGTTGAAAGGAATGGCAAGTATTAATTCTGTGACTGAAAAAAACAGTACTACTTCCAAGCTAGGAGAAGAAAATCCTACTCTAGTTTGCCAGGAACAGTGTCTTCTATAGCATCTGCTGCTATTTTCTGATCCCATCAACAGCTCATTGAATGGCTGCTGAAAGACATTTTTCCTACAAATGCTAGGCTGGATCCATGGTTCAAAACACAGGGCCAGACTTAAGTCCTAAGGACAGTCTGCATAAAAAGCACTAGTCTGGGATCTTCTAAATTATGGGAAACAAATTTTAGGAAAACTATATAGATTTAGTTTTCCATCACAAATCCACTGACTGATTGATTTATACCTGATAAAATTGATCAACCTGACACATATGCTAAAGTTGTACCAGACCAGATATGTGAGTTACAAATGTGGAGCAGAGACTTGCTGAAGGTACACTTGTGCCAACACAAAAAAATTATCCCACTCAAAGACTTAGTGTGAGCTATACCACCAAAACAAAGCCTTGGCATTCTCTGAGCATCCTGTACTTTCATCCCTGTTTTGAGAGTCTCCCGTGGTAACTACATGAGAAAAATCTTTCTAGTGTATGGATGGGTTGTTCTGTAAACAGTATTGTATGTTAACCAATTGATAAATAAATTTTTGACTAAAGTCTCAGTCCTTCTTTTTCTTCCTTGCAATGTGAAAACACATTGCAGGATAACACTCTAAATTAGACACCTGCCTAGAGGATGTTGTGGTGTATTTAATTATTTTCCTTGCCTTTCAACAGATATTTCAACTGCTCTTCTCTAATTTCAAGCTTGTATTTTGATATGTATTAAAATCCATGGTTACTTTCTTCTTTCCCTTTCAATTCTGCTCATAGGCAGCTACTGAGATATGATATACCTGGCTAACACTCTGAAATTGGTTAGCAAATATTTCCTCTTCTTTTAGGCCAATGTACAGCAGCAGGTGCAACTCAATCCAGAATACACTGGGATTTAAATTAATGATCTACCAAATGAGTTAAAGAGAATATTCACATGGAGAAATTTTAAGAGGAATAATTTTAGACTGGGATTTAGCAAATTTCTACTTCCAAGCTTCCTAGTTCAATCTCATGTGACTAGAATGATTATCTGCAGGAATAACTCCTCACAGATTTATAGTTTAGAGACCATTTGGCAGTTTTGTCTATCAATAAACTTTTTTCATTGTATTATTTGTTATACTTATAAATTAAGCAACCATTTCAAGTAGTTATCTGATGCTTTCCTAAAATGTCATGAAGGGGAAATTAACTAACAGTCAAAATTAACACAGAGGTAGATTGACAGAGATATTAAAGCATGAGGCAAGTGACTGACTTTGCATATAAGAATTGCACCCTGGTGCATTTTAAAGACCATGGGCATTTACCACAGGTTAAAGAATCAGTATTTGATTGGATTGCCATTTCCTGATATGTGCAAAAGTAATCTAATTTTACAAGAGTATTTGGAGAGAAGATTTGAGAAAATGGTTAAACTTGATGACTAGACACCACAAGCTATTTAAAATCTTCTAGATGATGAAAACCACTTTTTGTCAGTGTTGTTGGTATCTTTCATTTTATAGATAATAAAAGGTCTAGTTGCTCAGGCTGAACACACTATGGGCAGAAGCCACAATTCTCTCAAACATGACTTGCTGTAGCAGAAGACATTCAGAACACAGGTTGACATTTCCATCAAGGAAAAAGAAACCCCAGTCTGAGGCACCTGTAACACTGCAGTTACATCCAGACCTGTCCTTGTCCTGCCAAGGATGGTTCTGCATCAGGAAGACACTTTGCCTCTAGGCGTGCCTATTCCTAGTGTGCTTTTAGGTGTCTCTCACCTGAGTTTCCAGCATGTCCTTAGAGAAATGTAAATAATCATGTCACAGAATCACAAATGAATAATTGTGTCTTCTCATCAAACATCAAAGACCTCTCTCTTTTCCCTAAGAATTTTTGAATAACAGCTTTTTATTCTAGTAAAGTGAGCATGTAAGTACCTCAAGTGTATAAGCAACAAAAAACAGGCTCATGTTCTAGTGATTTGAAACTGGAACCATTTCTTACTCTTCTGTTTTAACAGATGCAATAAGAAGTTATCTTGTCACACTTAATTTTAAGTACTCTAAGCTCTTCATATTAAACATGGTTTAAAAATTTTCAAGTTTTTTTTGGTTCATCTTCAACAACTCTGAAACAATTCAGCAGTTCAAGTCCTATTTTCAAATATGAACACAGGACCATAATATATTCCAGATGTTTTCAGTGTTGTCTAGGAACCCAAAGAAGCAAAGAAAAGCATCTTAAATTTTTCAGAAATGACTAGATATCATCATAATTTTGTGCCATGTGCAGACTTTACTAAGCAGAAGTTACCTTGACAGGGAATTGGTTCAAAATTAGCAGGTGTCCCAGAGAGCTTGTTTCCCCTCTTCAGGTAACTAAATAACTATTAAAATATAGCCAAGAGGTAATTTTAAAATTTGGCTGTAGGCACCTCAGCTTTTCAGAAGCTGCCTCGTTTCTGGAACTGAAAAAGAGAGACCATCACCTGATTTCCAATTCAACAATCACATCATTACTTTGGAAACCACGACTTAATGACTGCATGTCAGTATCAATTAGGACCAAGTGAACTAGTTTATGTTTCATTTGAATCAACACATGTCTTTGCCATGAACTCAGTCTGAAGAAAATTAGCCTAGAAATAACTTGATTAATTGGTTATCACCATTCTCTGTTACTCTTGTTATAGCCAAAAAAGGAAAGAAAGAACAACTTTATCATGTTTGATTTGATTTAAAAGCTATTTTTGGTCAAGAACTACCTCTTTTAGAATGTTTCTGATGTCCAGTTCAAAAAGAGACTGTAGTGTGATCTGGGTAAATAAATGCTCTTGAGTCACTGTGTAACTGACACAAAACTTTATACTCAGAAGCCACCTGATTAAAATTAATTATATGACACTGGCTAGAATATACTGAGTACCAGTTGACAGTCTCTTTGTTGGTGTTCTAAAATCTGAATGTATTAAAATTACTTATAATGTAATACAAGATTGAGTTGGCTGAAAGTAACAAATTCGTGGGTCTCCTGCTCTGTTTTCTGTTTTGACAACAAAGAGCACAATTTCCACAATATTTTTGCTCATAAGTTGGGATTTTACAGTCTGTAAGGGTGGATAAATAAATGATAGAAACTGGCTGGAGAGCAGCTCTGCGGAAAAGGCCCTGGGGTGTTGGCAGACAGTGAGTTGCACATGAGCCAGCAGCGTGTCCTGGCAGTAAAATCAGCTGTGAGCAGCCTGGGATGGATCAATAAAAGCATGGCCTGTAGATAGAGGGAAGGGATTATCCCTCTTTATGCAGTGCTTGTGAGACCTCACCTGCAACAGTAAGTCCAGTCTCAGGATCCTCCCAATACAAGAAAGACATTGATAAAAGGGATATGCAGGGGACAGCCACCGAGTGGGCCAGGGTCTGGGTCATTTGGCCTGTGAGCTGAGGCTGCAGGTATTGTTCAGCCTGCAGAGATGGCTTTTGGGCTCCTACCAGCAGCTCCCCAGGGCTTCAGAGTAGGGCAACAAGCAGATGGAGCTGGGCTCTTCATATTGTGCATATGAGGCTGACAACAGGAGAGATAAGAGGCATAAGCTGAAGCCAGAAAGGACCAGGCTGTTCATCAGGAAAATGTCTCCACTGTGGAGACCAAGACAGCAGTGGAGCATGTACCCTACAGAGGTTGCACAGGCTCTGCTTTTGGAAGTTTTCAAAACTGGACTGGACAAAGTCTTGAGCAATCTTGCCTGAACTCAGGGCTGGCCTGCTTGAACAGAGAGTTGGAGAAAGAACCTCCAAAGGTCTCCTTGAAGAGAGTTTTTTGTTTAACTGTATTTCACTAATAGCTGGTGAAGTCTGTTATGAGACGCATTCTTAAAATTTATCAATCTTTGATGAAATATTATTAATATCAAATATCTTTAATTCAATGCTTATGCTTGGGTTTTTTAAAATAATCACATAATTTCTGTAATAAAAACAATTTGCCTTAAATTGGAAAGCACATGTTGCCTTAGAAACACATTGGATTGAAAGATTTAGCATCATGGCTGGGAGAAGCTCACTCAGCTTATTATATAAATTACTCAGGTATTATATAAAATTTTATTCCTATCAGGGAACTATATTGATTTGAATAAGGTAATTTTATTACTTAAGAAAAGGCATTAAATGGCAGAGAAATCAAAATTTGATTGCTCACCATAGGAATATAAGGGACTTGGGCACAGCTTGTCTCTTCTAAAATGAAAAATATCATTTGAATATTTATCAAACAAATATTTAAAGTTATTTCCACAATTAAGAAAATCATTGAGGAGTCTAGAAAGATATTATAACTAAAAAAAACCTAAAGTCTATGATAAAGTATATGTATGTATAATACAATGTAGATAATGGCCTATCCTTGTTACTAGTCTGATATAATTCAGTTGGGTTTCTTTATCTAAGCATTCAAAGATATGAATAAATGAGATTATATTAAAGATATGAAAAATATTTAACTCCTTTGATGTTAACAACTACATATTTTGATTTAAGAAACTCTTCCAAAAAGTGTAAAAGCAAGTCCATACTAATGGCTCGTACGTTCTCCACGAAGGAGGTGGAGAAACAAAATAGAAGCTGACTTCTGTGCACAACAGGTTCTGCTAGTTCCCAGATACAGCAGACATACTTAATCATTGTAAAACTTTTTAAAGGAAATTGTTTTAGCCTTCCACAAAACAGCAGTTTTCCTGTCCAGGCTGGTACCTGAACTTTTATGTCCTCCAGTAGTACACAGCCTTCTTATAGCTGGCTCCTTTCAGAGCAAATTCACACCACCTGGCCCTACCCTTCACTCTTTAAGACTAGCAAAATTAATATACAAGAGGCAACCATGAGGAGTTTCAGGCATCATCATGCTCCTAGTACATTTAGCATGCTTTAAATGGGGCTTTTATATGAAAGTTGCAGTACTACGATCTCCTGTTGCCTCCAAAATGTAAAGAAAATGGCAACAGCACCTTTGGCTTCACACAATGCTACATGGATTTTAAAGTTAGTGTGTTTACATCCACATGCTTACAGTGAATATGGCATGACTTGCAAAAATGAAGTAATTTATTCAGAATAACAACTACACTAGTGTGTGGTTAATAAGCCACTAAAAATCAAATACCAAAAATTCTGACATCACCTGTTTTATTGCATTTAGAAAAAAATAAAGAAAACAGAACAACCAAAAATAATTAGGAATCTTAGCATGAAAGGTCTCAGCTTTCAGTATCTATTGGCATCATCATTTTTTCTAGCAATGAAATAAATAGCAGTGGAATAAAAATATATCTATTAACATCTATTAGTGTTTGGCAGCCATCCATGCATTTTCTGGCAGAGCTACTATAATTGCTGTTCAGTATGACAGACTGAAGTATGAGTGCTCACCTGACATTGTTATTTACAAAACAAACACCAAATTTTATAACTGTTGCAATATTGACGATAAAAAAGGATTATCTAACTAGAAACTAGTACCTCATAGTAAGGTTTCACAAAAACTCTAGTAAGACTAGAGTTCTACTAAAACCAGATAGAACAATTGCTAAATGGAACAATTAATAATTAATTTTGCCCAGTTTATTCTATTATTCTAATATTGGCTAGAGTTATTGTAAAGCAGCCAGAAAACTAGTAACTGTGCCAATTACCTTGTATTTCTCTCCAGTTTATGTGGAAATTGATATCTTGTAGCCAAATTGAATATTTTAATGTTTGCTCTAGATTCAAAACAACTTACATATGCATGAGCCCTTAATGACTATGAAAACAGAGCATCTAGTGAATACTGCTCATAGAAAGAATTGCTTTCTCTAGATCTAGAATATGTTTGTAAAATCTAGTGAAGACTGTGTTTTTTTCCATTTTGATTAGAGCTACCATTAAATTATATGGAATGAAAAGGCCTCTACCTAATGAGCCAAGCAGTTGTCTTTTATATGCCTTGTTACATGATAGTGAACCTGTTGTACTGGATTTTCCAGGTCCTCCTGCTGTGAGTTCTCACAGACAGCCCGACCCCTTGTCATCACTCCATCACCTCCTGTTCTGCAGCTCATCTCACCATGGGGCTGAGCACCAAGTGTCCTCTGCTGCCTGACACTGACAATTAGAGCCTGTGAGAGGAAAACCCTGCCATTAAGGTCTCCTTAATTACCTCTGTATTTGTGTTCCTTCTGAATCAAAAGACAATCAGTAAAATTAACACCAAAGGAGAATAGAAGCTGTACTTTATTAAATATTGTCTTTTCTATTAAATAAAAATTTAGATTAGATACAGGGGAAAAAAAAAAAAAAAGACTTGTTCACTGCTAGGCCCATATTGTAATACTGGCACTGGGGAGATTTCAAACACTGTATGCTGGCCAGAGATTCACTGATGCTGCTGCTATTTTTTTGTTGTACTTCATGTTTTATCCTCTTGTTAGCTTGCTGATCATCAAAATACAGATGAGAAATGGGCTATCAGATCTCCTACATATCAGGTCTGACACTTTTATTTGTGCTGAAGCAGATCTCTCTAACCTACTAGTTAGAGAGAATACTGAGATTTACCCAAAAAGGGTGTGCATTTTTTTCTATGGTATATTTTTAAAGCACAAGGGAATATTTTGATAGAATCATGAAAACTCAAAAGCATGTTCATTTGCTATTCTCACTTAAAAGAACTTTCCTTTTAGAGTAGCAACTATTCTAAATGTATGCTCAACAAAAAATTACCACAGGGCAGTTGTTTTATGCACAGTAAAAATGTATTTATTATAATGCTGAACATCATGGACCAATGGTGTTAATATTTATTTAAAGTTTGTTTAGGGCTAGACTAAACCTCCTGCCCTGTTTATTGATAGCACATAGTTCCACCACCTCAAGAGAAATAAGCTGGGCTAGTCTGTGACCAGATGTGGATATTTGCTCTACCTCTCCCACTGGCTCTGTTGTAGCAATGTTTCTAAGTTACAGAGTTCACTATTCCCTACAAATATTTGAGGATAAATTGGGAAAGCATGAGGCAGGTACACAAAGAGCCTTATGCAATAATTCTGATATTGGCTTAAAGTCATTTCACCTTTGTTTGAGGAACTCTGCTCCAGAAACAGAAGTTAGCCCTGAATTAGGGTGCTCACAGTGGATTCATTGTACTGAATATTGGTATCTGTGTCAGGAGCAATCTCTAGCCTACAGTTAGTGGTGAGTTAACCAATACCATTCATGAAGTGTCGTTTGTGATTCACATCAGTAAAACAGATGCTGATATACAGCCACGAGAACCAAAGGTTCAGATGCTGATTATATTTAGACTATAAATGGAGTTAACACCACAAACTCTGACACAGACACCTCCATTATTGACAGGTGTGCTAAATTCTCCAACTTCAAATTTCTTCATAGTTTTTGGACAGAATTTGAGAATATACATCACAACAGACATGCAAATTGATGATTTACTCAAAAGAAAACCAGATGCATCTAAAAAAATAGTGTTTTGAATCTGGTTTCTGGCTTGCGTTCTTAATGTAGGTGCCAACATTACTAGTCCTGAGTCATCTCTTGGCATGAGCCACTGTTTCTCTGACTGTGCATACTGCTTGATCTTAACTTGTACCTCAAAATATTATTTTGAAAGATTTATTGTTTTCAGCATTGCCAGAAATATCAACAATATTGAGACTTCTTAAAAATGCATTACTCAGAAATAGCTGATGCCACAGTGCATCATTTGCAATGCCCTAATTCATACAAGTGGAAGTTCAATCGTGTGCATGTTTAGGCATGACCAATGTTCTGCTCAATATACTGATCATTTATAGATTTTTGCCAAAGGCACTTTGCAATTGCATGCTTTACTGCACTTTCCACTATTAAAAAAAATAAATTTGTTATGCAACTCTTATTAATTAACAAAAGCAACAATGTTTTCAGATGTTTGGCTTTGCTCCAAATCTAAAAATGGTTTGTGAGTGTTTTGGGGTTTTTTTTAATAAGTACTCCATCTTATGGAGTTTGCGTTTGATGTCAAAATTTACTGCATGTTGGAAAATATATAAAATTGAAAAAATATTTAATTTCAAGGATTAAAAATTTCTGTAAACACAATCAGTAATGTGTGAACTTCTAAGCTGCTTAGGCAGTTTAGTCCATTTAAGGATCTAAATGTTTGGTTGCCTATAGGAAAAATGTTTGAAAATATCAAGGTATCTGGAGTCTACAGAATAGAAAGTCCTGTTAAAACAGTTTTTTGTTTTTTTTTTTATATATATATATATAAAATTTCTAAACCAGAAACTTTAGAATACCAGGCTTTCTACTTCTATTTCTTCCGATCCCAGATGGAATCAAGTAGTAGTAAGTAGAAAAGAGGGACTTACAAGAGAATATTAGTTCAAATTATCAAAATGAGAAAAGATGTTTCATTGGAAATTTTGTGTGCATTTCTATCCAATTGTAATACAATGCCATTCAGTCTCATTACCTATGATGTTATTAGCTTTGCCAGCAATAAACAACTTTTTCTGTGATATTTTGTGATACATTTTAGTTTGCTTTCGATAATATAAACTAGAAAACTTTAGATTTGGTTGGTATTTACAAATAAATATCAAAATTGGTATTTCTTTTGTTCTCTTGCAGCAGACAAGCAAATATATTATCTTGAACACACAAAGACACACCTTAGCTATGTCTTTGTCATTCTTGACTATAGGTAATGTCATTCTGAAGTGAAAGCAGGAATGATCAAACACTGGCAAGGTACCTTGCAAAGCATGGGATCCGACTGTCTGAATCAAGATCCAGGTTGATTAAAATAACACTTAACTAAAATAACCTTGCCCCTAGAACCAAATGATTAGGGCTGATCATATTAATCATCTCCCTCATGCATTCTTAACATTGTAAAATAACCCATCATAACCTCAGGAACTCCTGAGCTGTACAGTTAAGTGAAAGCCAAAACTGATTAAAAGGCAACCACATATTCATTCTCAGTCTAGCTTGTGCTCGTGTGCATGAAAATGTCAGCAAACTGACTTCATATGGCATGAAGTTCCACTTGATATTTGTAATACTAAACATAATACTGTCCACAGAAAAACATACACAGAAGTCTGACCAGAAAGAAGGAAAAGAGAGAGAGGCTCATATGCATATATACAGGTGATAAAGTTTATATCAAAAATACAGGAATTTTATATCTTTATATCTTTATATATTTATATATAAATATATGTTATATATTTATAACATTGACATAATAGGTAGTTTTGACACCAAAGAAGTAAGCATAGATCTTTGAGTTTTATTTTACATTAGCTGCAAATGGTACAGCCAGTTATAATCAGTTTGCATGTTTTGACATAATTTAGAAAATGTGGCCAAATATGAACAACCTCAACAAAAGAAACACCGAATTATGCTGCCTGTGGAATCTATAAAGAAAAATATTATTAAATATGGGTCAGAGTTTGGGAATTATTTCTGAACCTCAACAGCTAAAGTAGCAACATCCCAAGCAGATAGTCAATAGCTTTTACAGTACTGACTGTTACTGATTTTTTTTTTTTTTTTTTACATATTTTTAAATCTATTCCTCTCCTTCAATAAGCAAAAGAAAAGAAACAATCTGAACCGGGGTAATACAAGAAAACATCACCAATAAAAATCAGACATAAATCTGAATATCATGTGACATTTGGATATTTTGAGGTATTTTTCAAGCTATATTCAAAGTACAGTAGCAAATTATCAATGAAAATAAAAGACAAGCAACCAACAGAGATTCTTGAGAGTGATAGTGCTGAGGGGAGTGTTCTCTAGTGTTTATCACAAGAATACACCAATTTGACACTGTCTAGCAGGCAATCAGTAATAGATTTCATGTACCAACACCAAAGAACATACACTGTTCAGAGGACACACACAACAGAAAAGAACAGAAAAATATTTTTTCAATATTCAAGAAGTACTTAGCCAAAACAACTGTTATTATCTCCAGTGAAATACTCCAGGTAACTAAAATTTCTTACCATATTTAAAGATAGACAGTAAAGTTTACACCAAGTCAAAAGTCAAATTCTGCAGACTTGAGAAAAACCCATTTGCATCCATGTATGGTAATTGAGACATTTGATAAATCATAATACATGCTAACATCAAATAAGAAGTTAGTAACTACAGGAATACTGACATGTAAGGAGCAGCTGCAATTCAACTTTTTAGGACTGTGTCAAACATCCTTATTAATATGACACAGAAAACTGGACTGCTTTTTAGAGAGAGAAATTGCCCTATCCAGGAAACAACAGATAGACTTTACATAGACATTGGGCAGGTCTGTAATCCTATAAGTTTGAAAGCTTGCAGCTGAAGCCTGTCTTTTATCACTTAGTTAAGTAACAGGGCATTCCAAAAACAAATACAACAAGGAAATGAGAAAATGAGTAAATATTTACTCACCAGCCTTCTCCTTCTCTGAAATAACTGGCATAGCCTGAAAGAAAAAAAAACACAAAAACAACACTATAAAAAATATTAGGGACTATTTAGGTGATACCAGTAATACTAAGGAAACATTATGAAATCTTGAGGAAAATTTTGTGAGTTTCTAGAAGATCTGGAAAAAACTGAGGTCTCACCGTGTTAAGCACTCTGGAGAGAAACATACACTTCCCATTTGAGTGCCTTATAATCTACTGTGAAAGTAATTGCCATTAGAAAGAACTAGGAGGAGATGGAGTTAATAAGATATTTCTATGATTACATTTTGAAGTAATCATGCTCGAACACATGCTCACAAAATTCCACTGGGAAATTACTTAATAATTTTGAGAGAGAAATACAAAATCTGTGGCTGAAGATTACACTGAAATGCCAAATCTTTCTTCTGTAGGCTCAAATATGTGCTGTTCTATAATATACCAGTTCCTTACTTTTTATAAAAGTTTTCAGAGACAATTAATAGTTTTTATATAGGCTGTAATTGTTTCTGGACTTGGAAAGTTGTATGACACTTCTTTTTTTGTAATGGATGCAATTTTTTTTCATATTATGGTTTTTTCAGACTAATATAGAAGAACTTTCTGAGTGTATTTTCTCTAAATAAATGAAGTTATAGATTGAATGAACAGTAAAGTGAAATGTATATGACAAACATATAAAAATAATTTTAAAATGTGCATATAGATTACAGGCTAGAAAAGGTATGATAGCTTCTTCTAAGAAAAGCTTAGGGAACACTGAGGTGGCTGAAGATGTGGCAACCATGAGTGTCTGCACTGAAATTATAAGCTGTGTCACAGAAAAGGGATAACAGTTTGGTGGGGACAGCCTCTGGAAGGTCTAAAATGCAAAGGCAAGATGAACAGCTCAGGGGAGGCAGTAACAGGACTCCATGGGGAAATGATAATGATGAGTAAAGAAGATCATTTTCTGCTGGCTTTATGATAGACTTCAGTGGACTTTGGTCATGTTTATAACTGCCCTGTGAGCTACTGACAGTGCCTTTAGCCTGAATGAACTCTTCCTAAAAAGTTGTCATCATTCCCATCAACATGTTTGTTCATATTGGCATATCAGACTTAGATATTTTTAATAATCCCGCTGGTCGCATCAATTTATTTCCTGGAAATATACAGTATTTCTAATTAATGATCATTAAAATATCATGATTTACAATGAAATATACATTTTAGTGAATTTGTTAAACAGCAGTCTTAAAGGTTACTACTGTTTAGTGGGTTTAACCCAGATAAAAAGCTGTAGCAGGAAAAACATAAAATCATCAAGCCTCAGGGCAGACATGGAAGTCACAAAATTTCTACTTCTGTGAAGTAGGATGAAGAGGCACTTAAAGTTCCAGAAAATTGAAAGGCAGAGTGAGGTAGAGTGCTTTCAAATATCCATTTTCTAAAGAGTGCAGTGCTTCTGAATTAAGATGTAAAATGAGCTAAAAGTTTCATCAGAACATTCTTTTGCTGCTCAAATGCTGAAAGAAAGAAGTCTAAATGGACATGGCATCTCTTGAAAATTTAAAATAAAGTAAACCACTAGCAAATGTTGTTGAACAAGATCTCAGAGAGTCCTCCTATTGTTTAGTTTTTTGTTAATACAGCTACACATGCTGCTTACATGCTGCCCAGTGGGAAAACATGATTGTTACTTATGAGAAATGCTCTCATCTTCAGTACAGTTTTGAATTCACTGGAGACCTTCCAATGAGTTCCATATGTTCCAAATGAACTGCATTCCCAGGAAGTGATTTAACATTTCTGGCAATAGAGCAATTAAGCCGGATTTTCCTGCTTGACCAGATGGGTTCACTGTAACTTCACATTATTTCTCACTCTCCTCACAGAACTGAAGAACTGGACTAACAATTTTTGTATGATCAGATCACACGTGTTTTAGAAAAATGCAGGCATATACCCCTCAAAGATTCCAACAAACATCTCCCAAAGCCAGGCTCCTCTCTGTTTCTAATGGTGTGTGCTCTTAGCAGCACCAAGAAAAAAAAAAAAGGCAATAAAAAAGGAGAAGAAAAAAGGAAAAAACTAGACCACTGCTTAAATATATTCAGTTTTTTCTTCCAAATCAAGAAATGGGATTTTGGAATTATGAAAATCTTATTTGAAATGTTATATGAAATATCTGTGTGCATTCTTGCTGCATTGTAATGATGTAATGATAATGTGTGTGCAAATATGACTGCAAAATGCTATAGAAGTATAGAATCATAGAAGAGTTTGGGCTGCCAGGGACATTTAGAGGTCACCCTACTGCAAATGAGCAGGGACATCTTGAACTAGATTAGGTTGCTCAGAGCACAGTCCAGCCTGATCTTGAATGTTTCCAGGGATGGGGCATCTATGACCCCTCTGGGCAACCTGCTCAGTATTATACCATCCTCATTCTAAAAATATTTTTCCCTATTTTTAATTTAAATCAACTCTCTTTTCAATACCTGCCAAAAAGTGTGCCCTCTTCCTTCTTATAAGCCCCTTTTAGGCCACAATGAGGCCTTTTCTTCTCTATGCTGAGCAATCCTGGCCTTTCCTCACAGGAAAGTTACTCCAGCCCTCTCACCATCATCATGGCCCTAGTCTGGGCTCCAGAATGTCCATGTTCTTCCTGTGCTGGGGACCACAGAGCTGGACACAGTGCTCCAGGTGGGGTCTCACCAGAGCAGAGGCTAAGAATACCCTTCTTCACCCTGCTACCCATGCTGCTTCGGATGCAGCCCTGGATATGGTTGGCTCATGTCCAACCTCTCATCCACCAGCACCCCTAAGTCCTTCTCAGCAGGACTGCTCTTGATCTGTCCATTCCCCAGCCTGTGTTCATGGACCATGAATGAGTTTCCTAGCGACCCAGCCATCAAGCTTGCCCAGGTTCCTCTGGATGGGATCCTGTCCCTCAGGTATGCCAACAGCACCATTTGGCTTGGTGTTGTCTGCAGCCTTGCTGAGGTGCACCTGATTCTACTGTCTGTGTTGTTGATGAGGATATTAAACCGTTCTGGTCCCAATACGAACCCCTGAGAGACACCACTTATCACTGATGCCCACTGGGACATTGACCACCACCCTCTGGATGCAACCATCCAACAAATTCCTTACCCACCAAACAGTGCAACCATCAAATCCATCTATCTGCAACATAGGGAGAAGGATACTGGGGGACACACAAGTCAAAGGCTTTACAGAAGTTGAGATAAATTACATTAGTAGCCCTCTCCTTGTTCACTTACGTAGGCCTTCTATTATAGAATTCAACTAGGTTGATCAGGCAGAATTTGCCCTTGGGAAAGCTGTGTTGGACATTTTGAACACATACTGGACATATCTCTTTAAAATTGCTGTTACCTTGAACATACAGATATTATTACCTAGTAACACTGGGTCAAATAGCCACTTCCTGTGAGTTCTACCAGATGTTTGGTGGAAAAGGTGTCTTCCAGCAAGAAAAAATTGGTTAAAATTCTAGTAAATCAAAACATAAAATAAAAATTTTGCACAAACTAAAGGTTTTGTTTGACCAAAGGTTTTGTTTGATCAGCAGTTCTTTGCTATGAAATCAGGCAAGAAAGAATCCCTCCTCACATTCCAAATTAGATTCCTTCCATTATAGTGTCAACATTCACATATTTCATCTCTGATTTGGATAAAAAATTTAGAGCCATAACTTTCCAGATTAGAAGTGGTGTAGTCAATAAATGTGTTCAGTGTCTTGGTGGCAAAAGCAAAAAGCACCACCTGCAAAGAAGACAGATCATGTTTGGGGACAATGGTGAGGGTATGCTGGGCTGCAAGACTGCCATTTTAAAAAGCTGAGGCACACCCAGTCTGACCTGAACACAGCTTGGCTCTCCCTTAAGTGTAGGCAAAGCTGGATTATTTGTATGCTGACTCCAAACCTGCAGATAATACCACTATGAATAAAGTTAAACTAGCTTTTTTTTTGGTTCCTTGCACTCACATAACATAAACAACTCTATCATGAATGACTGGTTTGCAAAGGGCTGCACTAGACAGCAAATATTTGTATAAATTGGCAAGTTATTGCAGAGGAGCATGTATTATACTATTTCTGAAGTAACTATCCAATTGTATCTATTTATTGTTGCATTATCTCATAAACACTTTGGAATGTCTCTATATTTCAATATTACAGAAAAGATATAGAATCCGTATTCAGAAGTTAATAAATTCACAATTATTTTCTTTTTATTACAGAAGATAAAATACCTTTGGCATTATGCAAATCACATTTATTTACTGCCATCCAACTGACAATGGATAATTTACGAAGTCCTTCAATTCTAAAGGTCTGTTAGCTATTCAGCCTTTTTTCAGGTATTTGAATAGAAATGTTGAGAAATTTCCTCGCTATTGATTCAACACATCTTGATTTGTAAGCATTTCTCTATAATTTTGAATGAGGAGATAATATCTTTTACCATCCAGAGAAGTGAAAGGGAAAACTCCAGGACAAAGACTAACACATGGGAATTTGACTAGAAAGATAAAATCCAGCCTTCACAAGCGACACACAATTGCTGACCCCAAGATGTTATAAATACCTTACCCTATTTTTGGAATCACTTTTATGTTCTTCACTTCTTGTGATTAAAAATCATGGTCTAAATTCTCACCCTAGTGGATGCTTCTGTTATGAAGAACAGACATAGTAAAAACTGTGGTTTTCATTGAAATCATTTGTTTCAAGACCAAATCCATTTCCTAATCTATAATACTAGAGGCTTTATACTTAATAGAAGCAGAGAAGAGATCAACCTCCAAAGACTGCAAACATAGAAAATGTTATATTTTAATGAGGATCTTTAATTTTAAGACCAGAAACAACTATGTAGATTGAAATATATCTCTGTTGTCTTCTTTCTCCTCAACTGATCAAAACAAAAATCTAAAATCCTCTAATTATGGATGATGTACTGAGCTTCTAACATGAAAGAAAAGAGAAAATATCAACACAATTTACAATTACCAAGGATGGATAGTGAACCAAGTGAGAGAGAACTCTATTCCTCTCACACTACTACAAGAAGTAGTTTATACCTGAAAACTCAGCTCAAAAATGTTCAGACAGAAAACAATTTTTAAGCATTATTCAGTTTATCATTAAACAGAGAATGTTCTGTATAATCTGGAGTCCTTAAATAGACTTTTAATTTTGTTTTATCTAGAAGGTATGTGCCAATTTTCTTAATTTGGATAAGTAGTAACTAAAAATTAACTGAGCTATCTTACAAAAGGAAAAAAAAAATCCATAATCATTCAGATGGCTCGGAATTAGGAAATACTGCAGTCCATAAGCAGAATTTTCCTCAGTAATACATCCCCATTACAACAAAATACTGAATAAGTATCTGTACTAGTAAATTCTGATCTTTTGAAACCAAAGCCTTTCATGCTAGTGAATCAGATTCAGAGAGGAAACATGTAGAAAAGCCTTTCAAAAATTCTAATTAATTTAAAATGTCATAATATTTTAGTATTTGCATTGAACAGAAATCATAGCAATGATATAGAAAAAACCAAATAAGGATTAGTTTATCTTTCAGACTTATTTACAAAACATTTTATTAAACTTGCACTTTTTAAAACTAAGTTTTCAGTTCCTCACAATTTTTTTTTCCCCATCGGGATGAGGAAAGAGAAAAAAAATAAAACCATCAACTTTCAGGACAGACTAGCTATAGAAGGGAAATTTAGCAAGTTCTTTATTTGTGGTCTTTAATTTTACTGAAAAGTAGAGCAGAAGGCAATTAAAATCCACTGAACAATAAAGCTGCATCAATTATCTCATTTTTAAAAAGAAATAATGTCACATTCAGATGTGTCTGGCTAAGGTTATGACAACACAATGAATTTAATTTTAGTGGAAGTACAAAGCTGTATGCTTGCCTGCATGTGTTCTCCTCCCGTCTGATGCATGCCCCTCTACACTTTGTTTTCTGCCTAGATATTTCTGTTTGCTTGAGCCTCTTTATGCCACTCAGGTCATGCACAGAGACCTCTTTTAGTCAGTGTTGGATGGCTGGCAGTTCTCCTTCCATGAGGCAATTGCCAAGAGCCTTCATTTGGGGTGGTCTGATAATTTCCTCTGTCTTCGTCACTCAGCTGGCAGAGTGTGACTCTTGTTGGAGTGGAAGCACAAAACAAAGATGTAGGATAACTGTCTTGTGCTCTGTCTGGTGTTATCATAGACTTCCCATAGATCAGGTTAAGCTCCCAATGCTCTGAAATCTATCAGGACAACATGAAGTGGGTTCATTCGACAAATAAGACAAAAGCCTGTCTGCAGCTTCTTCAGACCATTAAGTAGAGTTTGGCCATAATAAAAAATTTCTTTATAGGGATACTAAAGACTTCACAGCAGCATCTGTGGGTTCCTAAATATCCCAAGAATTACGGTCACACATTTTGTGAGAAACAATTTTCAAATTATCAATTGCTAGACCTCAGCTTCTTTATATATAAGGACTCAATTTGAAATAAAAGCAAAGGTTTAAATTATGCTTATATTTCCCAGGAGTTAATGAAATAAAGAATTTGATTTCCGCTTATACTGTACTCTGCTTTCTGGGATGGACATACAGTACCTGAATATGGGATCATTTAAATTTTAATTCAATGTTAAGGAACATTTATATAGTTTTTGGTAATAAGAAAAATCTGCACTTCCTTCCATTCCCGCAAACATATGCATCTCTTCCCTAAAAAAACATAACTTGAATGTTAACACCAAAGCCGAGATGTGACACACTCTATCTAGAACTTGGAGCAGCCCCAAGATGCTTTTCATCAATCACCAGTTGTTCTATTAAGATTCATTTACACTGAGAGCTTTTTCCCAAGCTCACAAGTAACTTTTTTGGCTAATATTTATCTTATAAAACCTTTTACAATAACAAACATATCAATAAACCCTGCAACACTGGCAAAACTGAGCAATTTGGGAAGCAGAAGGCATGCAGCTCTATAAGGCAACAGTAAAAGATAATTAGAGTTTCATGTTTCGCATTAGTTTCAACATCATGTAATGTCTACAAATGTGGTTTTGCCTTAAAGCCCTGGAGTCTGAGGAATGCTTCTATGTGGCTGACAGGAATCCCAGGTGATTTCAGTTTCTACTCATCTCCTTATATATAATAAAAACTTAGAACATGTTCCATGTAAACAAAAAATTCATTGTATCATGTGATGATAAAAACTAAAATTTGTTACATGCTGAGTCAAAGTTACAATTCAACTACTTGCACCTACTTGCAGAATAAAATGGACTTTAAACCCAGCAAAATTCTACCATTCCTGTCTTTTCTTAGCCACCTCAAAGAAAACAAAGGAGTCCTTTGCCCTTCATCCTGAGAAAAGCAAGTCACTCTTACTAATTTTGAAGGGCGCAGATATGAAAATGAGGAAGCTCACCTTGTGGCTGCAAGTGCCAGAATCTTTCATAACACCAATGCTGCATCTTCATGAGCTAATTGAAAAAGGCTTAGCTGTAGAAATCATCAGCTATGTAAGTAAGCAATCTGATTCTAATGATCATTCTGGTGCCCAGCCCAAATCCAGTGGTTGATTGCTATCTACATTTTTGTATTCCACTAACATTTTTCTCCTGGATTCAGATATCACTGAGGTTAGCAGCCATAACCCTGTAATAGTTTCTGGAACATTATGTATGAAGGATGGGTATTTATGTTGGTCAAAGAGACCTCACTTTGTTCAGCTTCATGTTCTGCAAAAGAAAATCAGCTGTAGAGCATTCCAGCCCCTGACACCTACTGGGAGAGCAGCAACTATTGAGATTTACTAAGATTCATCCTGTGTGATTTTTCTCTCTTGAATCTCTGCAGATAATCCCAGCTGCAGAGCCTCTCCCCATTTTTAACTACAGCAGGCTATTACAACTGTTTGGAGTTCTCTAACCAAATAAATAAAAAAGCAACCCTCAAGAAGCTAGTTTTTAAAGCATGGTGTGTACGTTTTGGAATGAATATTGATGCTTACTGTCTCATGGCTGTTCATTGTGTCATTACTTTTGTTAGGCCAGCTGGGAAAGGATCTAGAAGCAGATCTTCCAGGAGGCTCTTGATCATCATTTCGGGAGTAAAAGAATTAATTCCTAAAAAGTCACATTTCTCCTATGATGATGAAACCTTTACTTTCTGCAGAGCCTCACAGTTCTTTGCTCAGAAAGCTGCACTGTCACAAAAAAGTAATGCTAATCATGGGATGATAGAAACAGGAGAGGAGGAGCATGCCTGACAGAAACAGTGATGGGTTGGGGAGCATCAATGGGGTGTTTGATAGAGGGAAAAATGTACATCTAACTTTGCAAGGTAGCAGGGCTGAGCATAAAAGAGTAAGTATCAAAGTAATACATTTCAGTAAGTTATCACCAATCCTAATAAATGTGATAATTACCATATTTCTTTTTTGGTCTATTAAAAAATAAACATAGATTAACATAAACCACCTTATTTTCTTTTACAATGAGAAGAAAAATGACAAGGACTAGAAATACACAAGATGACAGTAGTTTTGTCTTGGGCAGGAGGTGGAAGTAAAAAGGAAGGGAATAAAAATTCCAATATGCTACCTGGACCTCATTTGCTTATTTGTCCATATTTTTGGAATCTTGGCTTGTTTATGCTTCAACATGCCCATGTAACAAGCATGAGCTTAAATAACCAAACACCAATACTGTGACCTTACTACGTCAGTATATTTCTAGGTCATTCAAGAGAAAAAGAGATTAAATGAAACGAGTTATTTTGGTCTTTACATACCGAGCCTGATAACCTTTAAACATTTGTCAAGGTTTTGGGTGACAGAGTCAGTAAATCAAAACCACAGTTTTTGGGTGAAAAGTAGAAAATTGGCATTTAAGTTAATTCAAGAATTTCTGTTTCTTTCAATATAGTTACATTCCAAAAAAATTGAAAAGATATTACTTGTATGAAAACAACCCAAAGACAGAAAAAAAAAGAAACAAAATCATGTAGCAAGTGAACATGAGAACTTCCTTTTTCTGAAAAAGAGATGGGAGCTTTGACTCCAAAAAGAGCCTGTGGAAAGGATGTAAAGTAGTTTTTTTAATCCATATATAAAAATGAAAGCTTTTAAAAATACCCCAAGCTCTTGAAAAACCTCTTTGGAAAACAAAAGATTCATCAGCACAGCTGTTGGATGCTAAATACCTAATTCTCTCTCCTTTCTTTGAGAAAAAAAAAATACAATTATAGCCATTTCTATTTTAATATCTAAGCTCTGGTCAAACTGAGTATCGAATTTCCTCTGCTCAAAGCCCCCAATACCTGGTTCTTCTGGTACAGTTAATAAATCAGAGGAAATATATTTCGTCTGCCATATAATTTCCTCAGCTGGAAGTACTACTGTAAGATCACTACTCCAGGTCTGTGATATGACCAACTCCTATTATATGTCTTCAGGGTCTTTTACCACCTTGTTAAGCTGAGTAATGCCTGAACTAACATTTCCTAGTACACACTGACATGGAAAGGCACCAGCACAGACAACACACACGTTACACCTCTTCCATCTCTGCATTTTATTCTCAGGTACTATCTGCCAAGCTGGGATTTCTGATGCCATAAAAATGCAGAAACCAAAAGAAATACGTCTGTTAAGTTTTGCTCATGCTGTTGACATATTTTAAAAACCTGAGAGGAAGGAGGAGTTTTGCAACTGATTGCAGGGAATTCTGAGTTCCATTCAACACCTTAATAATCAGCTATATGTGCTGCAGGTTAAAGTTAGGATAATCTTACTCCGTGGGTAAGGTGGTAGAGTAGTGTAGTTCCTTAGAGCAAGACTATTGGGGATAGTCATGGTTAGCTACTAACACATTAATAGTAGTCTGACAATCTTTTTCACCACTTACAAATCTCACAAGTATCTAATTTTTCTTATCCTTGAAATGCAAATAATAATGCTTTACCATTAAAAGCAATGTTTGGGGGCTTTCAAGTGCCTAAAAAACAGTTCTGCAAATATTCTGATTGTTGTGATAGACCTTTCTATGCCTCACGCATAAAAGTGTAGTGTTTTGGAAGACTAACACAAAAAAAAGTTAATCTTATTTTTGAACCTTTTTTCTTACAATTACTAAGCTTTTCTATTCTAAATGATCTAGCATGCTTTGTATTTCAAGTTTCCTTTTGGCTGTAAGAATCAGTGAGAGTTAGAGTATATACAGCATCATATATTAATGTGATGGACAAAAACAATACTGCAATTTTTATCTTATTTAACAGGTAGAATAATACTGTATTCAAAGAATGGCCACCTAAAGCTGGTGAAAGATATGCTTTGTCTAAAAAAATCCTTATTTTATAAAATTTTTTTATGTGGCACTTAAAAGTTGGAGACAATTTAATGCTGTAATTCATTTATCTAACATAAATTCCAAACATTTTTGTTTTGTATGCATGATACATATCTAATTCATGGGAAAACCGAAATTGTTACTGTTACAGAGCACAGTACAGAGCTGTAGAAAGTGAAGCCTCAAGCTGAGGCAGCCTTCCTGTCTGTGTTGGGTCCATTTCCTTTTAAAGACACAGTTCTGTGTAGGCATATCTGGATAGGCATAAAAAGAAATAAAAATCTACTCTTAAAACACAGGATTTCTATCAAAACTTTAACTGGAAGAGAGCCCTTTTAAACTCCTTCTTTTCCAGAAGTTCTAAAATTGTTCTTCTTTCAGGATTGCTTTATTTATTTTGTTCTGAATTTTATTTTTGGTTTCTGAGCAAAGAAGTATCTCATCAATGTTTGTTCCCACGCTATTCCCATGAAAATCTCACTCAGGCTTGCAGACAGATGCACTGCAGATTCTGAGAGTACTAAGAGGCTCCAATTCTGTGAAGAGCTGAGCATTTCCTGTATTTCCCCAGGATCATGCCTTATTAGCACAGTTTCTTCCTGATTGTTCCAACTTTCCCAAACTTTGTGTGGCATATTACAAAAACGTAGTTCACAGTTTCTAAGCTTTCAAAACTTTCCAGAGGGAAACAGCACACAAGAGTCCAAGTACAATGTTGGCTTTCATACCAATACCAGTTCCCTGAGGAGAGTTTGAATTATTCTGTATTTTAGTTAAGAGGGACTATTACAAGTATGAAGCATTTTCTGCCAATACACTTTTGACTGAATCTTATGTTCACACTCAACTCTTCTAGAACCAAATTTTCACAAGCATTTAAAAATCCTGACCACTACAATAGTGCAAAAAACTCTCAAAGGCTGCAAATCTCATTTCATCACACAAAAAGAAGAGGTGCTTTTTAAAAAGCAGTTAGTCTGCTGACTGGTGGAGCAGATTTATAACAAAATAGCTGTATTTTGTATAAAAAAGATTTTGTGGAAAGATTTATGTGAATAAGACAAGTATAAAATTTTGTATCCACCCTTCTTAATCTCTAGTTTTGCATGTAAATTTAAATTACAGGCTGGCTGCAGGAAGGGATAGATATGTCTTTTTAAAAATTCTATTTCTTTCTTGTGTCTTGGCAACAAAGTAAGCAGAAATATGGCTTTGTGAAAATAAACAGTCTAACCAACAAACAAAACAACAACACTGTACCAATTCTTGTATGAGTGCCTGCTTTTCATTGGAAAGAATGGGAGAATGCAAACCCTTGACCACCCATGTACTTTAGACTCCAAACTCAGTGTTTGTGATCTGAACTCAGTTCAGGAGGGAATGGGCTGTGTTTGCAGCAAGTTGCAAAACTTGCTGCATCTCTCAAAAAAGCAGTATAAAATGGAAGTTTTATTTATATTTGCCTGTTTCTTAAGTAACTTGGTGATAGCTGTGATAAGCTAACACACAGATAAATTAGAACAAGAATTTTCAGTCTGCCTTTTTAATGCCTATTTCTCCATTATTTTTTACTTCTAGTCTAGTCAAAATTCGCACCACTCCGATCATAGTCAAATCCTACTCCCTGACCTCTGGGCTTAACATGATTTAGAAAAGAGAGAAACATCCAGATTTGAGGACCCAACAGGCTAGGGACTATTTAGAGAAACTGAATGTATTCTCACCTGTGAGACTAAAGGAAACCTACCCAGGCGTGCTGAAAGTGATGGCTGATATGATTGCAGGGCAACTTATATCAGTGGAAAGTCATGACCAGCTGTGGGGTGCTCCTGGTGGCTGGGAAAGGCTTGCACCTATATTCAAAGGAGGAAAGAAGCTGTGACTCTAAGCTTGTAAGAGCCTCTTAGACCAGGCAAAGATCATGGACCAGACCTTGGAATCCATCACCAAAGACATGAGTCACAGGAAGGCAACTGGGAGCAATCAACATCAATTTACTAAGGACAAATCATCCTTGACCAACCTGATTTGTCTTTCAAGATGTAATCATTGGCAATGTGGACCGGAAGAGACCAGATAATGTACCTAAACTTTCATAAGATTTTCTACAGTGTCTCCCAGTGTCTCTTCAGTCTCATTTGAAAGCTGGAAGTATGAGCTGGAAGAGCAGATGGTGAAATGGGTTGAAAACTGTCTGGACTAAGTAATTCAAAATTGCCAAGCCATTAAAACATCTTTAGCTAAAGTATCTAGTTCAAAACCAGCTTACCTCTTAGAGTTTTTAGAATGTGGCAGAATGAATTTGTTCTGAGTTTATAAGGAATCTGAATGCCTCTTTAGATGTAGGACAAAAAGGCTGAGAAGATAATGCCAAACATTGCTAAACACAGAAGAGCAGTTCTGCACTCAGCCTGAGGAAAAGATGAAATTCTATGAAAGCTAGAATTGATGATATTTCAGGGAGTTCCCCAAAATGCAAAGGGTTGGGAACCTTTGGAAGCTGATACATCTCCTGCTATGTGCACTGAGTCCTACAAAGTGTAAGAATTTCTTGTGAAGACATCAAAGAAGTGCATAAATTCAAGCCTGAAATCCAAGCAGAAAAAAAATGGTGGCTCAAAGTATACCCTTACAGTTGCTGCAGATGTGACAGATTGTCTTAAAGTATTTTCCAGGGACATCAAGTGAACAAATAATGGCAGCAGAAGGAGATGGAGTAATAAATTTCTGTGGATTTCCAAGTGGTTTGAGGAAACTCAATTTATGTTTGTGAGAATGTGAGTATTGACAAGGGTAAAAAGCTTCAAAGCTACATTTGAACAGGACTAACAAACTTAGCAAACACTACACAAAATATCATATATTTTAACACTCACTTTCCTGATTGGTATGAGTATTATGAAACCTGAATATTCCTAACAGAGCAGTCCTGAAATCCTGGCAGTAGAAACATCGAGTTCTGGAGAAACCATAAGTTGTTCATATGTACATAGAAACAACCACATCATACAAACAAATACATTACAGCAAGTTTCCTGGTATTTTTTTCCTCTTATGCTGAAAATTCCATAGTGAAGTTACTAGGAAGTTGAGACAAAGGAAAATATGTCACAAAACACTGATTTAGTATTTCATTACTTGGGGGGCACTTCAGGTTAACCTCTATCTTCAAGAACTCTATTCTCTCATATGAAGCTGCTTCAGCTACAGATTTCTTCCATTAAAAATCAGGATGTTCTGAAAGCAGTTAGGGACTGTTCAGACCATCACTGATTAAAAAGTACTGAAAGTGCTGAAAATTATTACTTCCTCTTGTTTCTATTTCTTTTGCAAGTTTACATACTCTTGTATTGTAAAATTTAAAACATTTTAACAATGTAGTTAGCTTTTCTCCTAGCTCTTTTCTCTTTTCTTTTCTTTTCTTTTCTTTTCTTTTCTTTTCTTTTCTTTTCTTTTCTTTTCTTTTCTTTTCTTCTTTTCTTTTCTTTTCTTTTCTTTTCTTTTCTTTTCTTTTCTTTTCTTTTCTTTTCTTTTCTTTTCTTTTCTTTTCTTTTCTTTTCTTTTCTTTTCTTTTCCTCTCACAAAAATTAAATGAAAAAAATTTGAAGAGTGCAGCTAGTCTGACCTCTCTGTCTTATAAGCATTATCTACCATGCATTTTTAAAGAAGTAGTCTTCAGGAGTCTAAAACATTCAGGAGAGATTCAGGTTGCAGGTCAAAAGTATTTGGCAGTAAATTAATTTATTGAATTAATTTAAATAAGCCTGATAGGAAAAAAAAAAGAGAGAAAATTTTGGTTTAGGACATTATGATGAAGGGAAAAAAAAACAAATCAGTATTTCAGCCAGTTGTGTCTAATGTGTCCTCTTGTAGATTTGTTTAATAATGTGATTGGATGCTAAACAGAAGAGAAGAGAGTCTTCATGCCATCCTCAGGCTTCTCTGGTCTGTGTCTTATTTCTATTTGTGATGAATGCTTCAGACAAAAGTATAGCCAGCCTTTTGTGCTTTGAAAACCCCTGACTAGCCAGGGATAATCATTCTGTTCCAATGCCTAGAGGTGAAGAAATAAAGTGTGAGATTTAATTGTAGTTCTTCTTTTCCTGAAAAACTAAAGTAAGGAAGTTGCTGGCATTCTGATTCATGAACAAATCTCAATCTTTTCACAACCTGAGAAAGAAATTATTGTGGATGGCAACTGTTGGAATGAGAGAATTCTGAAATCATGTCACATCTTTCCAAAGACATGGAAAGATGGATCCAATCTTGTTTCCTAGGAAGTAATCTAATTTGTTTTAAAGACTTGAGATGATTCCAATCTGCAACTTTCTCTTGTAAGTGGTATGACAATTTACTGCTCTTTTGCCATCAGTGTAATACAAGGTTGAACTTTTATTTGCATTCTGTAGCAAATGACTCAATCTTCTTATGCCTTTCCTGGCAAGACTTAAAAGCCAGTCACTCTTAGATATCTTTTCCACATTCCTACATACAGTTATCAAACCACTTGCTATACTTTGGGCTGATTCCCAAGTGCTTGCCAGGAATGAAAGATATGATATACTATAAAAGCATTTACTTCTGAAGTGACAAAATTGACCTCAATTCCATCTGTGAGTATTTATTTAATTTGAATTACCAGTGTATAAATGAACTTTTCCAGGAGGTATCACTGATCACGATCCCATGTAAAACCCTGAACACACATCTACCACTGTAATTCTGTTAATTAAACTTTAGAAAAAACAGTGGGAAGCCTTCCTTGACTTTGGCAAACACCTAATCATTTCCCAGATCACTGAAGACTATCTTCCCATATCTTTTCTGTCTTCAAATGCTTAAGAAATTGATGTTTCTTTGGTCAATTCAATCTCACTTTCATCAGATGCTTTATTTGCCCTGCCAGTTTTACAAGCTGCTACTTAAATAAAGTTTGAGAACCAATTTTGGTGCCTGGGAACCAACTGAATGTACCCCATCAAAGGGTCATGACACACCTGTGTCATGTTGTACCTCACGTAAGAAGGAAGCAAACTGTTGAGCCACCTCATGCTCAGGAAGACTTCTATCACCTGAGTCACAAATCCAACAAGAAAAAGTCCGATTCCTACTGCCAGCTACAGAAAGGAGACATAAAAAATTAATTAGCCTTTATAGTGATTAGTTAAAGGGACGAGCAATCTTGAACCTCTTTTTAAAACCAGGATTAAAAGCAATCTTGAACGCCTTTTTAAATGCCTAGAAACATAATACAGCTTCTGATACCAGAACTACCTGAAAGGAGGCTGTAGCAAGGTGGGGATCAGCCTCTTCTCCCAAATAACAAGCAATGTGATGGAAGGAAATGGCCTCAAATTGCACCAAGGGAGGTTTAGATTGAATATAAGAAAAAAAAAAAAAATCAACACTGAAAGTGTGGTCAAGCATTGGAACAAGATGTTCAGGGAAGCGGTGGAGTTACCACTCAACACGGTGTTCAAAAAACATATCGATATATATAGTGTTTGGGGACATGGTCTAGTGGGGAAACTTACAGTGTTAGGTTCATGCTTGAATCTTAGATAATCAGCCTTAATGATTCTATTATTGTATTTGAAAGTAATTTTCTCAAAGTAATTTAGGATCTTATTACACAGAATTATTTTCTATGTGTCATACAAACACAAGTTGTGTGAACAACTTACCTATTACCTATAAAGGAAATTACCAATACCTTTTAAAATTACTTTAGTCCAAAATGAAATGGGCAGTGGAGCAGGAATCCTACAATGAAATCTCTCGCTCATTTGGGTGTATTCCTCCTGCAGGTGAGCTCTCTAGCACAGTGGGATCAGTATGATTTTAATGAACAGCTGATGGGGCCAAGACTTGGGAGACTCACAGGCAGAACTGGTAAAATTTTCCTCAGGTACTGCCTTTTAGTGGAAGGACAGCTGCGCTATTTGGAAAAATCTTATTTAGCTGAGAGAGAGTCAGTTCCAGAGTATCTAGAAACTGACAGAGCAGATGTGTTTGTTGAAGAGGTGGAGGTGAAATGCTTGGTAAACACCAGAGCTCCCTGTGTTGGACATTATAGCTGACCCGCACCAATGCTTGCAAGAGTGGGAACTTCATACATGCGCGTACACAATCCATGGGACAAAAACATAGTAAACATAGTGTAATTATTACTTTAATTCTCACTATCAGAATTCAGTGAAAACAGTAAGGAGAGATTTAATAATTCATACAGCTTTTGTGGCAACTTCAGACAACCACACAGACCTCAACAGGAATTAAGAAAGAATTTCCCATGCATTTTATGGAAGTTGCATATTCCATGTGGATTCACACAGGAAGGTGATTTACTAGTGGAAAGAACTGAGTCAATTTCTCATTTTGAAAGGTGATACTGATAGTGGTTTTGGGGTAAAATTTGCTAATAGTACTGTAAGATCACTAGACAGCAGGAAAAGCAAATTTGTGCCTTTTTTCAAGTAAATCTTGAAAACTATCTGCTAGAAGATGACAATAATGTGTGGCAGAAGATAAAGATATAATTTATTCACATAGATTGATGAAAAATCCACTCTTTAATAGCTATGAGAGAGAATCTTTAAAAAACCCCTTCAAACTAGGAAAAATGATGTGCAGATATTTTTTGTTTTTTATAAATTCCTCAATCTATTCTGTACCAATAAAAATAGTCTTGCATTTAATCTTTCTACTTAATTCTTCATATATAATTTCCTATCATAGCTACATATCACGTGTGTTTCTCAAACAATGCTTTTACATATATTTATGTCATTTTCATAGCGTTAAATATAAATTATTCATCATATTTTCTGTCTAAAACTGTTAATTTTCTCTTGTAGAGGTAGTCAACATCCACCAATTTCAGATGAAAATTATCAATCATCATCATCTTCATATTTCACCTAACACAGTCCAAATCCGTACCTTCATTGCTATTGTTTTATTTCCTGCTTCTGATCTGAACCCTGACGAAGACTGTGATCATGTTTCGTTCTTTCTTCCTTGCAGTATGCCTTCTTTCATGGATCAAAAACATGCTCATAGTTGCCTTGTTCACTGGCTTATTTTGTCAAATACAGTCAGTCATTGCACCCAGCAATTATTTCCCCAAAGACTTATAAGTGTCCCTTCCCATGTCTGGGAAAGTTTGGGAAGTGAAATGCTGCCCCCAGCTCACTGTTATTTGAAGACAAGATAATGAGATGATGTTTTTAAAATGTTTTACTCATTAACAATTCTGTGGGGTTTTTTTTGTCTGCCTTCTAGTGTGAACTGCCTTACCTTGGTCTTTAGACTGAAATCTTCTTGAAATAGGACTGTTACTGAAATTAAACATCATACTTACAGCAATTGAAAAAAAAAAATAAGAATAATGGTGATATTGATAGCCTACTAATATTTTTGCTTTAGTTCTCATCAGGATCAGACATGATTACACTTCACAAACCTATTTTAAGTAGTGACAACATTATTTGTGTTACTGAAGCACTGAAAAGCCAAAGACTTGGACCACAACCTCATTGTGCAAGATCCTCTACAAACAGGGAAGAAGAATTACCCATACAGCGGAAGGAATGTAACCAGCATAAAGCAACAATCCTCATGCAGACCGATGTGGGAGTACAAGGAAAATGATCATTTGTGTCATATAAATAACATTCTAATTATTCTGGGAACACTGGGATCTTGACTGATATCAAAGGTTTTCAGATACCCCAGCAAAAGAGTACAGTACTGAAAGCACTTGGAACAGTCAATGAGACAGCTTTGCTGACGTACTTGGGCATGACCCTCATGAGGAAAACTATGAAGGATCCCAGCCTCCTGTGTTTTAGCTTTTCTCACAATTGTGAATCTTACCCTAAAAGTATTTTTCTGAAACATCTAGGCTCTCATAATCCTGAACATTACAAAGTATAGAATATTTTCGATCTAGAATATTTTGATGTTTTTTCTTCATTAACTGTTTCATCTTTTAATTTTTAGTGAAACATGAACTGTTGTTCCTTTTTCTCTATTTTCACTTTCCTTTTAAAAAGGAACATCCATTTCCAAAATATTCAGCCCTTTCAGCCCGCTGCTGCTCCAGGGGTCAATATGCCTTATGCTTCTTTTCTCTTTTTCATATATAAAAGGATTATGAGAAACACTGACAATTCTGGAGCTTTTGAAGAACTTTTTAATGCAGTTTATATTCTTCATGGACTATACTGAAATGCCTTTATCTTGAAGAAACGGGATATTTTCTAAAGTTCTATCACTGTCATAAAGATTATATTTGTAAAAATTTGTGAACCGTTCAAATATATAGTACAGCTCACGAAAATATGTATGAAAGATTTTGTTATATCATGAATGGCATCATTGCTACATTAACCAATACTCATTAGTAGCTACTACTGGTATCTTGTTACAGACCACAAGCATGTTTTTTGTCAGTGCATGCTTACATGCTGAATTTGTTACAAGATTACAGTGTGAAATGCCAGTTGCTTCTCTTGATGCCTGTCTTTCACAGGATTATGCAGCAATGTAACATACTCATTATAATGCAGTTATTGAAGGTAATACTAATAGGCAAAGGAGACTTAACAGAAAAAGGGCATTTCTCAACAATGTTATCACTATGACTTAACAAAAAAAATGATTTAAAACTTAAACTGTGTACATATGTCCTTACATTAATATCAATCAATGACAAAACTCAGTACCCTAAGCATACAAGGTATGTTAACTGGAAGGAATCTTTTGCCTGTGTTGTGACTAACTCCACCTACACCATTTGCAAGAGATTAAGGAAGTTTAGAATTAGAAAACACATGTGTTACAGAAGGATGGTAGCCCAAAAAAGCACTCTTACAGGCAGACACGATGAAACGCTGCCTTGGAATTCGTGTATCCCAGCTTTCACTCCACCCTACGGGCAGCCTGGGCAGGAGCAGCGGGAGATCTGATCAGGCTCACGTTCTGCAGGGCCCTGAAGCAGAACCACTGATGACCCCGAGTGATTAAGGGTCAACAAACTTTAGCCTGAAGCAACTGTTCTATGAACTTTGGCACATTCTGAGTTGGCTCCTGCTGGTTTGTTGCCTTTGGCCCTTATCTTGCAGTTTAGCAAGGATTGTGAAATTCTGAATAAAGTTACAAGACGTATTGGTTCTGTCTCAGTGACTCAAGGTCTTGCTCTTCAAATGTTCTTGGTCTTCAAAATTCCTTTGGCAAATAATCTCATCTATCAGCTAACCATTTTCCAATAGGTGTGTCAAAGGACTCATCAGACAAAAAAAAAAAAAAAAAAAAAAA